>CM042429.1:23156128-23543628 GCA_023631565.1 Gymnocephalus cernua
AGATTTAACAATAGAATGTTAGGGACAGATCAGATGACCAGAGACTTGACTTGGACTTGTGGCAAAAGACTTGAGACTTGACTTGAACTTGCCCCTCAAACACTTGAGATTTGACTTGGACTTCCAAAAAATGATTTGTGAACATCTCTGTCACCTACACATTTCCACTACAGGAAGTGCACATGTAAACTGTTGCAGTAATGGTGTAATGGAGCGGAGTTGGCTCAAAGCTCAGTCTCCAGAATAACTGAAGATTCTGTAATTACTACATGTATAAGCCCTTTGCATAGATCTAGGGACGTCTTGGAATATCTTATTATGAATACTTATACTTTCCTCAAAATGGATCTAGAGTTTGGCTGTATTTAGATTATGCAGCTTCCACTCTGTGAAGCTGGCCAGGTGCCTCTTATTCCAACAGGCGAGGGGTTGTTCTGTTGTGACAGTTGAGACATTTGATCCATTCTCGTTGAAATGGCAGTCTGCTATTTACACAGAACCACCTGCAGACAATTTGACCACATCGGCTGAGCATCAGCTGATCTTTTCAATCTCATCTTTTAGGCTGTCTCTGAAGACTTTCAGGTGACACATGTAATTCAACTTTACAGAATATGTTACAAGTTACAATGTTATATGTTGCAAGTTAATTTTTCATTGTTCAATAATGCAACATTTTGCAGCAACGGATGTACTAACACTTCATGTGACATCCATCTGGCCAGATTGCTTAGGGTCTTACATGTCTCTTGTCACTGATGCACCGCCAGGTACTGCGGCTTCCAACAAGGCCAGGCATTGATTGTTAAGCCAATTTATATGCAGGAGATATGACCAGAGCCAAGTGTATAGCTCAACTGTTGTGAATAATTATGTTATAGGACACTTAACTATTACAGTACATGTACATTACATACTATGGTACTTTTATTGTAGCACGGGAACAGTTGGTTCCCCATGGCCTCTGGGACAATATCTGGCATCTAACTGACTGCTTGCCATACATGGGATCAAAGACTCAACCCTGAAGTCTGCTACATACTGTAATGATGTGGTTCTCAAAGTGGGGTCCAGGGACCACCAGGGGCCCTTAAGAAGGTTCCAGGGGGTCCCCAGCAAAAAGGGGAATCATGTATTTTAACTATAATTCCATCCATAAGTAACACAATGACAGATTGTGTGACTCTTTGGGTCATGGATTTCATTCACTTTCTGTAATAAAACTTGATAGCAAAAATCCCATCAAGTGGGACACAATCTTATCAAATGGTAGTCCGTGGTCTAATTTGTGTCCGTTTAGGGGTCCTTTATGTTAAAAAGATTTAGAACTACTGTACTGTATGTGCCTCAGAGACAGCATATGTATCATGTATTGTATACTGTACTCTATATTAACATTTGGAACATATGGATGCAGCTCTTTCATATCTGTCATTTTTGTAAACTTTAAATGGGGAATCAGGAGTGGTCATGGTTCTTACCAGAATATTCTGTTTCCTTAGACGACGGGTGCTCCACATCCAGGACAGTAATGGTATTGATGACCTGGGTCGTCCACGCTGGCAGTTGACTTCCTGTCTAGCTGTAGTGATTGTTCTGCTCTACTTCAGTCTGTGGAAGGGAGTCAAGACATCTGGAAAGGTGGGGAATTACACAGTAGCCATGTTTCATTATGTGGAAACGAATACAGCATATTATGAAAATAATTGTCAAGTGACTCAATTTAAGCTGTAGAATTACCTTAAGGAAATGTCTAAAAAGGAAATGCAGCGTCTTATGTCTTCTTATCCAGTTTAAATCCACTGAGCCGTTTAAAACCACTGTTTGTGTGTATATAAATTTGTACATGCATTTTCACTCTCTTGCATGCATGCTTATGTGTGAATCTGACTGTGTGTGTGTGTGTGTGTGTGTGTCTGTCGTGTGCGGGTGCGTGCGGGTGCGTGCGCCTCATGCAACCCTTTCAGGTTGTGTGGATCACAGCCACAATGCCCTACGTGGTCTTGACTGTGCTGCTGGTCCGCGGAGTCACTCTGCCTGGAGCCATCGATGGCATTAAGGCCTACCTCTCTGTAGACTTCCTGAGACTCTGTGATGCCAAGGTGAGTGTGGACAGGAGAGATGGGGGACACGAGTAAGGCGATAACAGTTTATGTTCAGGAGAAGAAAAGGAGGCGCTGCGGCTGAAAGACACTTTAAAGAAATGCTTTGCTTTTGGAAAGTTTTAGTTTTATTTCTTTTATCTAACATTAGCACTTAAATCAGTGTGTAAAGAAACCGTGTGATTGTGCTAAAAAGACTTGGCTATTATCTTGTAACATAGTAGGTCGACTATATCATGCTAATGTGCTAAGCTAGACTTAAAATAGCAATAGTACATAATTACACTACGTCATTAGCTGTGCAGATAACAATCCGTATTCAAGCTTTGCTAGCAACGAGGAGTTACTGCTAAAGAGGAACAAAGGCAATATGTGCAATGTTGATTGTGCTGTGTTTCAATATTACATGCACAGAACGAAAAAAATAGGATAAGAATAGAGAACCATAACAAAATAGAGAGAGTTAAACTAAATATAAACAGTTAGACACACAACAAACCCAGCTCCACAAAATGCCCCTGGCAAAATGAATCGTCTTTCATTTTGATCTACAGGTTTGACAAAAACCTGAATGTGGAACTATCCCTGCAAACTGCGTTATTAACGCATACAATCTGAGAGCTGGTAACTGTCAGCCTTCTCTCATTGTACACTGTGTAGACCAAAGAATTTAACACAACATTGGTTTACAATGTTAAGTATCAGTAGAGAGGCATTTCATCAATGCATAAAAAAAAGTGAACAAAAATTGTTTGCGTAACCCGTTTCTAATATGTTCCTTATCTGTGAAAGCCGCTATCACAGCACTAAGGAGCTCAATAAGTAAACATGCAGGACTAAAGGACACATGTATGGAGAAGGAGAGTGACGGAGAGATGCATGGCAGCAATTGGAGAATTAGATTAGATAGATTCATGGAGCAGTAATTTGCAAAATTACCCCCCGTATTCACTAGCGTCTTTCATCTGCTGCCGTTGAATGAGTTTCCTGCAATTATCCCTAATAATGGCTTTTTTCCTCTCCTGTGCCTTTTGTTTGCCGCTTCACACAAGTGTGCTCGTTCTGTTGCTCCACAGGTCTGGATTGAGGCAGCGACACAGATCTGTTTCTCTCTGGGAGTGGGGTTTGGTGTGCTAATTGCCTTTTCCAGCTACAACAAATTCAGCAACAACTGTTACAGGTAAAGACACACAACGAGAAGAATGAGGGGTTTCACGGAGACAGACGGAGGACGGGGAGTTGCTTCTACACACACATACACACACACACACACAAGCACAGGCAACATAAGCAGGTGAATTACAATACCCTTTGAAGCTCCTTGAAACCCGCTATGTCTTTGACACCATGCTGTGCAAACAGACAGCCATAACACCAATCAAAACTGTCGCACTCTTTGAAAATCATCATTATCATCCAACAGGAGGCTTTTTATCTTCCTGCTTTGTCTTTTCTACTACGCTGAACATATATTTTCGGCAAAATGCCGAAAATGTCTTACCTAATGAGGAATTGCGCATTTTCTGTAGGACAATGTTACTGCTGCACATTTTCTGTAGGACAATGTTTACATTCATTATCCTTATTTCCCTTTCACACACTTTCACACACCAAGTGTTTATTCAACAATGACCAACTCATTTATTTGTTCATTTTTTTCTACTTACTTACATTTTTGCAATTGCAGAAGGTTTACCACCCAACCGAAGGCAGGTGGATGACTTTTAAGTCTGTGCCATAATTGGCAAATCATTGATTACCTGACTTATGCATAAAATCTATCAAGAGCCTCTTAACTATTCTGCGAACCAGACTCATTACAGAAAGCTAACATTCCTTTCATGTCGAATCCAAGAGAACGCCTTTAACCCACCGATGGCATACTCTTCAATTGACTGACTGGTCAACGATGATGATATTGACTGACTGATAACATTTTGACATTCTAATTATGTTGTTTTTCTTAATCTCATTTGATTTTATTGATCCAGAGATGCCATCATCACCAGCTCCATCAACTCTTTAACCAGTTTCTTCTCCGGCTTTGTGGTCTTCTCCTTCCTTGGGTACATGTCCCACAAGCACAACGTAGACCTTGACAAAGTTGCAAGAGACGGTATGGTATTATTTGTCTATATATATATATATATATATATATATATATATATATATATATATATATATATATATATAATGTAGATATTTTGAGGCATGAATATGCAGACTATGATCAAGTTAAGGCTTTTCCCTCAGCTTTTGGAAATGCATGATGAGTAACAATGTATGATATTTAAAAACAATGTATTCATGTGCCATGCTTACATGTAGATTTGGAGAAAGTTTGAGCTCAATAAGTTAGTTAAACAGATCACATGTTTCAGGCAAACATAAAATGTCCTTGAGCACATTTGTAGAAGCTTCACTCGTCATCACTCATGTCCTCACTCATTATTCCGCAAGTCAACAATATTAAAGATGAGCTAAATGTAGTTGCCGGGACTGTAATCAATGAAAAAAAACCCACATGAACCGGATGACTGCATTTAAATGCCACCAATGCTTTCCATGGAACTGTGTTGCTAACAAAGTCGTTACAAATTTAACATGTTGCACAAACTCTTCTCCAATATACCATATGTATTAATTAATATGTATCTTATATCTACGTTTTAACCATGCTTTTTAGCAATCTATTCTTTTATGTCCGCTTCCATGTTAAAAGCTCCAACACTAATTTGTGCGTGTGTTTTGGGCGTTTTTCTACTTTCCTTGCTTGAATGTGTTGTTCTGTAGGTGCTGGTTTGGTGTTTGTCATTTACCCAGAAGCCATTGCAACATTACCTGGATCATCAGTGTGGGCGGTCATCTTTTTCATCATGCTGTTGACACTGGGAATTGACAGTGCTGTGAGTGTGCACCCACCCACACATGTTGCAATATCTCTGGTGTTTGGGGGTATTTTAGTTTATGAACTGTATTGTTAAAGGAAATGTCAGCATGCTTTTCAGACATTCATTGGACAAAATGTGAAACAAACAATTTTTATGTTTTGGTGCAGCAGTAATGCAATAAAAAAAAAAGGGATACCAACAGTGACTCGCTGACTTTGTGTTTTATTCTAACTCTTGTGTCTTCTCTTGCAGATGGGTGGGATGGAATCAGTGATCACAGGGCTGATAGATGAGTTTAAATTCCTCCACAAGCACAGAGAGCTGTTCACCCTCTTCATTGTTTCTGCCACCTTTCTCATATCTCTCTTCTGTGTTACAAATGTAAGTATAGTACAGGGTAGTCATACAATTTCATACATACATCTAGTCATTTTCACAAGCTCTTGTTGTAACACTGCCCTACTAATCTAAGTTTCTGCAAATGCAATAAACTTAATCACCATCATTTATTTCTGTTTGTTCTTACTTTAACCTGTATAATACAGCTTATTATACTAGCAGCACAATTATTGTACATTTATTATATGTCCCCTCTCTCTCTCTCCAGGGTGGGATGTATGTGTTCACCCTGCTGGACCACTTTGCGGCAGGGACATCGATTCTCTTTGGAGTGCTTATTGAAGCCATTGGCATTGCATGGTTTTATGGTGAGAAAGATGGACAGGAGGAGAGACGAAGGATAAAACAGATAATTCATGTTTTCATGGCCAGCAAAGCTGATGCTGTATTAAGGGTTTGATGCGAAATCGCTTGGTATAGGTTAGCTGTGCCACAATGCAGTATTGTTCTATTAGACGTAAGATACTGCAGCTAGAAAGTCTATTCTCATGAATGGTTTTGGCCTCTTCAGTCTATAAGCATGTGTTGTTAGGGTACAAGGATAAGCTGTGCTGCTCATAAGAGCTCAGTGAGGTTAAATGGCCCGTGTTTTGAACGCTGCCTGTGTTACCTCCGTGTTCACTCAGCAGTAGTGAGCCTCCACATAAAGAAAATTGCAGCTGGAGAACACGCAATTCACACTTGTCATGGACAGGAGTCAGCTGTCTAATAGCTAGGTTGTAGATTGTTGTGGGTGGCAAGTGGGGGTGACCTCTAAGTCAGTGTCTCTCCTGATGTCTAAATTGTATTGCCACTTGGTCTTATACTATTTTGCCATCTCTACAATGCTGTATTTTTTATATGTATCACTCCATTCAACAGACCAAATCTCTATAAATTACTGTTTAGCTCTGCGCAAGATAAAACGTTTTCTGGAGTAAATGGCATGTCTCCAGGGTGATTATTCATGAGCACAACATGGAATAAATACGTTAGTTGTGTAGGAGTAAATAACCCTTTCTATACTACATGTTAGCGCCTCTTAATTCAACCATTTATGTGCTGATTAGTGACTTCTCACAGTTACCCATTTGGGATTTCCTCCTTTTTCCAGTTTCATTTATAAATGAATAGCTAAAGAATAACTGATGCATGATGGATATTTACTTTCATGCATTTTTCACCTATAGCACCACTTGCTGAAAACTGACTTTTCAGGAAAAACTCACCCACGTTTTGAAACTCCAGCAGGCACAAAATATTATAAGAACAATCTAAAGGTTAGGGAAAAAGGTTGACCTGAACTTCCGTGTTGAGTTTCTTGTCTCATGTCTACTGAACCTGACTGTGGATGGATCTATAAAAGGGCTAAATACTAACCAGGCCCCAGGCGGTGGGGTCAGCATATTAGCCAACTTTGCTGGGTCCCGACCTTGGCAAGCCAGATAAATCAAGCCTTAAGGCTTTAGTGGGCCTTTTTTTTTCCCTCATCCCCATAACTGCTGACAGGAACCCCTGGCCGCTGTGGTCTTTCGTTCGGCTGTCCATTACACAAGTGCATTAAGCTGTGCTAAATACCTGGTCGTCAGTCTGGATGTATTCCTCTGTAGTGAGAGATGCCTTCCAGGCAGAAGAAACAAAATGTACAGTACAGCCAGGTTTATAAGAGAAAGAAAGTTATAATGGTGGAGGATGGAGGTAAAAATGGTGCAGTACGGTATTACAGTTGGCTCTGTAGAGTGACTTTAGTCACTGCCAATGGTTAATTTGTGAATCGATTTTTTTTTATATATATATATTGCGTCATGCATTTCTGAATGGCTGAAAAACTTTAGATTTAAACTTATAAGGATCATATACATAAGTACCAAGTGCCTTGATAATATTTTCAATACCTGATATTTAATTTTAGCAAAGCCTGTATTCAACCATGTCTTGGAAGGAAATTTGGAAGTATTTCCATGTGTTTCAGGAGTGGACCGATTCAGTGATGACATTGAAGAGATGATTGGTCAGCGACCAGGCATGTACTGGAGGCTGTGCTGGAAGTTTGTCAGCCCCTGCTTCCTCCTGGTGAGTCTGTACACAGTGCACAGTCATTGTACATTGGAACCCAAACCAAGGCTCGTTAAAAATAGATAGCAGGATGAAAGTACTGAGACTGTGAGTTTAACCTCATCGTTATATGATTTTGGCCCATACATAACACAAAAGCAAGCAAACTATTTTCACCATGACTCCAATTTCCTTTGCACAGGAACCATCCCATTCTATTTTGAACTTTTACACTGATTGATGAATGAAGTCATTCATCTTTTTTACCACTATATACTGTATCCAACAATCCATCAGACCAGTGGTTACAGTGAGCAAAAGCCAAGCATATTTGTATGCACATTCTGAAATTAGAAACACTGTATGGAAACAAATGCAATAAAACTTTCTTGCATGTGCAAAAACGTTTTTACACTCGCTTGAGGTGTTTTTTTTTGCCTTTCTAGAAAAAGCTAAATGCAAATAGTCCAAAATAGTTCAAAATTCTGTCTTTAAACTCAGAATTCTGACGTTAAACTCAGAACTCAAATATAGTTTTCACATGTGGCCCTAATCCTCCTCCGTAACATGACAAGAAATATTTCCCCTATTTTCTACTGCTAATAGAGTGTGTGTGTATATATATATATCCTGTATTTACGTTGAACCACTCAATTAATTTGCTTTTAAGAGGACTTGAAATGAACAGTAAATCTTCCTTAGGTACTTTGTGCTCAAATTATTTTATTCCATAGTTTATGGTGGTGGTGAGCTTTGCCACGTTCAACCCTCCAAACTACGGCACCTACACGTTTCCTCCATGGGCTAACGTGGTGGGGTGGTGTCTGGCTATTTCCTCAATGTCCATGGTGCCTCTATACGCCATCTACAAACTCTGCATACTGCCCGGGAAGTTTTGTGACGTAAGTCTGAGCTTTGTGGCCAAAATGGAGTGAGGGGGAAATGAGTTATTGTAATTTCTAGTATACATCTTAATCTTTCATTAAAAATCAAGTCATTTTTAAAAAAAAATATATTTAACTTACAATTTCTTAAACTATATCAATTGCTCCCTTTCTCCTTAAACAGAGACTGGCCTATGCCATCACCCCAGAGACAGAGCATCATTTGGTTGACAACGGGGAGGTTCGGCAGTTCACAGTAAGTGCTGACTTAATCGTTCTCAATTGTACTCAATTGTTTATTGCTGTTGACAACTGATACCTCATGTGAAGTTGCCAGTTTTGGACCAGTATTCAAATTAATCATATTACTGTTTTTAATCTGTTTCAATTAAGTAGTATAATCATTTAGTACTGTGTTTGATTTCATGGGCATATTTGATTTTCCCCACAGCTGCATCACTGGCTGGTGGTCTGAAAAGTACAGAGAGAGGGAGAGGGAGAGGGAGAGGGAGAGGGAGAGGGAGAGGGAGAGGGAGAGGGAGAGGGAGAGAGAGAGAGAGGGAGAGGGAGGGAGGGAGAGGGGGAGGGAGAGAGAGAGAGAGAGAGAGAGAGAGAGAGAGAGAGAGAGAATGGACTTTTGCACAGCAAAGGTCTGAAGAAATAGGAAGAAAAAAGAAATAGCCATTTGAGTCGATCAGGGTGGTGGTGGTGGGAGGTTAAAAGTGCCGAAAAAAACTATTGTAGTGTGTTTTAATTTAAGCAGTGGATGTGTGAAGCTGTGCATTGACCCTCTCCACCATTGTGTTGACACTAGTGAATGGGATTCAGTCAAACCTATAATGTGGTGTTCATACTGCTTCTGACATAACTACTTAACTCTTTATGAATGGGATGTCTTTGAGGCAAGTAGGCACAGTAAATACGAATTGGTTTGTGTTCATTGGGTGAAGATTTTGGATACAACATCTGGAAGAGTTAATTTCCAAACTGCTTTCTCAGTTAATTATCATCAAGCAGTAGGTGGCTTTTTTATTTTATTGTCAATTTGTCACGCTCAAAACGATATTAATGACAGTATATTTTTAATTTGTTATCATTTAAATTGTTTTGTTTTTTTAGCTGTCAGTCACTATGACATGATGACATAATGCATGCCACAAGTTTCACTGAATCCCAGTCCATGTCATGTTTATTATATTTATTTATGTACTCGCCCTTCTTAAAGACTGTTATAATACACACAATCCCTGCAGACTTTGAGAAAAAGACACCTACTTTTGTTCACGCCAAAACAATGTACAGGAAAGAACAGTTGCTACATCAATAGACCAACATAACATCATCTGAATAAACTAAAACAATGTCTGAAAAAACATTACCTGAGCGTTCTCACTGAGGACTCGTCAGTTACAAATCAATAGTATTGATTGTCTGAAAATAAAAGTCACTTCCTCTTACCGCTGTCCGCCTTTAGTCATGTTGGATAGACAAACAGAAACATAATCTGACCAGTAGTGCAGTTGTGTAGTGTTGTCAAGGGTTGGTTTATAGTAAGACTGTCCAACAAATTCCAACACATTGGTGAATACATTCTAAAAAATACTAAAACTGAATCTGTCTGTAATCAGACCTTAATAGTTTTACACAGCTGCCCCGAATCCCTATCAGCCTATTAATGATCAAACACTTCTAAACTTGTCAACTTCCAAATAACAACATCATCAGCCACACTGCTGATTTAATCAACCAAAGACTCAAAAAAATGTCTTTCTTTTATATCTACAGACCACTTGATTGTTAACTTTATCTTGCCGGGTCAGTCTCTCTTCCCCATTATAACAATCAGTGCCATTGCACGTTTCATTTTAGTTTAATTGAACATTAGTTGTGTTTTTATCCTCACAAAGTTTTCAGGTGATGATTTGAAAGCTGACACACATTTCCAGAAAAGCATAAAACTTTAATGTTACTGTTTACATAATCTTAGTAAGTGTTTCAAGACTGTTTAAAAACTGCTTTGTATTGAGCTGCAAATGGATAGTGTGTAATGTAATATATGAAGTAATTTATGTTATATATCTGTAAGTAAATGTAATGTAGAGGGGCTTGTATTGTATTGTACTGTATGATATTGAATAATAAGACCAACAAGATTATATATATATATATATATATATATATATATATATATATATATATATATATATATATATATGTGGATTATTGCTTTGTTACTGTGAAGTTGATACATATTAGCCTTAAGGACCTTGATGAGAAACTTTCTTCTCAACACTTTCTGTTAAATCAGAGACCATATACATTTTTTTTCAAACTTGTCAGCAATGACTTGTTGTCACCTTGTGGTACATGTAACACGCTGAAGGGTTAATTATGTCCCAAACTGTATGCCTGAGCTGCTGTACTGTCTTGTGGTGTTTCTGACTGTATAACTTTTATTTGTACTGTCAAATAAAGTATAATAATTCAATTATTACATTATTAAAATGCCCCTCTCTGTGCTCTTTTCTTAACTTTATTTTGTGATTAAAACGTCCTGTGCCAATTTGTATCCATTTCTCTTTAGTACTGGAGTGGTGTTATAGAAGGGCACACAGGGACACATATACAACTGCATCCTTGTTATTTTGGCATGAAGCCAACAAAGCAAAAATGACTGCACATGCTTTCTCCTGGAGAGTACATTTCATCACAATTCTAACATGTTGGCGATCATGTGAAGGTTGATTCCCGAATAGAAACAAATTTGACATTTATTATTTAAAAATGGATTTAACATTTTACATCATCACGAGGTACTGCGGGAGTATGGGGTGAAGGGGGTCCCTTCTCAGGGCCATCCAATCCCTGTACGCCCAAAGTGAGCGCTGTGTCCGGTAAAGGCTGATTTATGGTTCTGCGGAGGCTCCTCGCAGAGCTTTCGCCACAGCCTACGCAAGTGGCCTGAAGTTTCTTGTGCGTTGGTGTGTGTGCGTCGATCTTTTTAAGAGAATAGCAGGGCCGGCATGTGTGTGTGCGTGGGGAGTGTGTGGTAGAGCGGGTGAGAGAGGGGGGCGTGATTAGCTTCGGAGCGAGGACTCTAGAGAGACAGGGCTGTGCTTTGTCACCAAACCTGTTTGTGGTATTCATGCACAGGACATCAAGGCGTAGTCGGGTTTGGGTGGGGTTGCGGTTTGGTGGGCTGGGGAACTCATCACTCCTTTTTGCGGATGATGTGTTCCTGATGGCATCATCAGCCTGTAACCTTCAGTACTTCCTGGATCTGTTCACAGTCAAATGTGAAGCGGCTGGGATGAGGATTAGCACCTCTAAATCTTAGGCCATAGTTTTCATCAGGAAACCGAATGAGTGCCTAATCCGGGTGGGCAATGAGTCCTTACCCCAAGTGAAGGAGTTCAAGTACCTCAGCGTCTTATTCGCAAGTCAGGGGACAATGGAGCGGGAGATTGGCTGGAGAATCGGAGCGGTATTGGATTCACTTTACCGCACCGTTGTGACGAAAAGAAAGCTGAGCCAGAAGGCAAAGCTTTCGATCTACCGGTCAATTTGGTCATGACCTATGGTCATGAAGGCTGGGTCATGACCAAAAGAACGAGATCCATGGTACAAGAGGCCACAATGGGTTTTCTCCTGTTCTCCTTTGCGACGAAAGGAGCCAGGTGAGGTGGTTCTGACATCTGGTAAGGATGCCCCCTGGGCACCTCCCTAGGGAGGTGTTCCAGGCACGTCCAGCTGGGAGGGGGCCTCGGGGAAGACCCAGGACTAGATGGAGAGATTATATCTCCACCCTGGCCTGGGAACGCCTCAGGAAGCCCCCAGTCAGAGTTGGCTAATGTGGCTTGGGAAAGTGAAGTATGGGGTCCTGTGCTGGAGCTGCTGTCCCGCAACCCGACCCCAGATAAGCAGTTGAAGAAGGATGAACGGATGGATGATGATCACGTTTGATATGGTCTATATCGACGACATTTCGTTTCCGGGATTGTTCAGGTGCCGCCGAATATTCCACCGGATGTCCCTAATTTCCGGATGGGTGTCTGTTACCTTCCGCTTTCTTTGTGTTGACATTCTAAACTCTGGTCAATATATGAGCACTATGGTTAACTCCTCAGATCTCTGCAGGGTAAATTCAGGCAGCTAGCTAGACTATCTGTCCAATCTGAGTTTTCTGTTGCACGACTAAAACAACTTTTGAACGCACACACGTTCCACCAAAACAGTTACTTCCTGTGGCTATTTTCGCAGAAGACCGTTGCTCCGTCAGGCGCTTAGCGCCACCCAAGACCACTGTCTTTGGTTTAAGGAAATGCCTTAAACCAAATTGGTTTAAGGAAATGCCAATAAACCAGAGCACTCTCCCATCCTGGAATGTTGTGTGAACTAGCCGAACTTTGCACACTGTGGAGGTAGGTCTGGCAATGTGAGACTATGATTGATACAGCATTCCCCAATTACTGTGAAATTGAATGACATATTACCTTGTTCTACCGCTGTACTCGCACGATTAACAATCATCAGAGTTGTAAAATGCATCTTACAACACATTACCCTGTATAATTATTAGTGGTGGGCCATTATCGGCGTTAACGTGCTGCGTTAACGTGAGACTCTTACCGGGCAATAAAAAAAATATCGCCGTTAATCTATTCTCAAAGTTGGGTTGGGAGCTGGGTCTATAGGCTACTACGCAAGCTATGATGACTTTCACCTTGATATTTCAGCGCGGATGTATACAGCCTACTGACTGTAAAACAGTTCAAAATGAATGTTTAACTGAATGAACAGTAACAGTGTTTCCCACACAGACTAATGTGCGGCGGTGCGCCTCACAATCAACACTGCCCGCCGCACTTGCGTTTATTAATTTTTTTTAACGCTATTTAAAGCATGCAGCGTACTCGTTCAGCAGCATATTTCCTTCCCTGATCTCCTCCGTCTCTCTGTCACTTGCATCTGCCAGTGCGTTAATATCAGTCCCGACCCGACTCTTAGCAAACCAGCAAACAAACCAGCAACAAGTTAACTAGTCGTAGTTAGTTTGTGATGCATTCAGTGCATTTTGGAAAGAGGAGATGAGCCCCTGGTCTAATGCGCCCCCTGGCTTGAGAAACCCATTCTCAAAGACTGACTTTTAGTCATTATTTGGGTAGCACACATATTCTGAATGCCTTCGGCAGAATTCAAATGAGCCATTTTAATCTAGATTAATTCCAAGATTACAGTGAGATTAATCTAGATTAAAAAAATTAATCTATGCCCACCACTAATAATTATACTCAACACTCTTTACTGCTTGCACTGCACAAAATAAATAGATTATTGGCCCATCATAATATTGTGTTCAATATCCCAACATTAGACGATGGTTGTGTAGCCTCCAAACAGATCTACATGCATGTCTTGCAGAGAAAGCATAAATAGGAAAACTTAAGAACAGCCATAATGTAGTGAAGAGTATATTTAGTTGTGAGCTTTTTCAAGATTGGTTAGCATGACCCTGAATCAACAGTGTTCATTACAGTAACAACAGGGTCAAAACACACTCTCGGAACAATCTGTATCTAGACTGAGTGCCCAATATCCAGCACACAGTATTTGGGGATGATTACTGTCGAAAAACTGTTCAGATATATTGACTTCTGTTCTAATCAGCGTGTGGCATAACAGTTTTATTTTTGTAAGCTTTATACACTATTGACCTTTTGCAAAAGGAAGGTCATATTTATTTAGGGCTGGACAGTCTAGCCTCCTGTTGTGCGTGAAGAAAGTGTTATATAATTATAGTCTTGCTCAGTAGTTACTTATTATAGGTTTTTTTATGAGACACAAAGAGGAAAAGACAGAAATAAAAACATTGTTGATACAATGCGTCATCTTTGTCATTTCAGTCTATTTCATCCCTGACCAAGCACAAAATCCCCATGTACCCTTTGTCCCTGTGTGACAACGGTCACTTGATGTGCTTATAGTATCCTCAAACAGACTACAGCTGGAAAGGGAATTATAACTGCAAAATACATGTATTTGTATTTAATTGTTAATTTTGTCCTTAATGACAGGGTTTTTAAATGTAAATATTTACTTTGTAGTTGTTCTCTGTAATCCACAATAATTACCCACTCAGTGAGTCTCTAATGTTGGCACCCTACAACTTTCATAGAACAGATCAGATAAGCTGAAAATGGCACATTAGCATTAAGATACATTCAAAGAGGACAGATAGTGTGGTAACTGTATATTGAATCCAACTTACTCTTAACTCCATTGACAATGTGTTACAGTAAACCTGTTGATGTCACCCATACCATTAACTATCTGTCATTCTTCTTGCATTTTAAAGTCATGGAAGGAGGTTCTCAGTGAATCTAAATGTGAGTGTTTTTTTGATTCCACCTTTCCTCATTTGTTGACACTGATAAAGGGCTCTGACAGATGTTAGCTGTGTGGTTTTCTAAATGTTGTCAAGCTATGACAATTGCAAACCAATTTTGGCCATGCAAGGATTGGGTTTAAAAGGTGCCATTATCCCATCCAATAAACAACAGCAACTATGTATAATTGCATGTCTTGCTACTGACGTTGAAACTGAAAGGATATAGCCTACACAATGTGGAAGGGAATGGGATTTTGTTATTTAGAGCTGCACTGCACTATATGATATTGGCTTTGTCCTAATATTAAACAGGCTTGTGATGACCCCTTCAAAAAGCAGCTCAAGACCAATTTGTTTTGTTCTTGCTTTTATTTAGTTTCTCATTTAATTATGCTTTTTTTTCTTTTATGTCTACATTTCAAGTATCTTGCTCTCTTACTTTGTATTTGTTTTTTGTATTTTATTGTAAGGCACTTTATGACATCTGCTCTTGAAACTTGCTTTCTCATTAAGTCCTATAAACCTAGAGAAGTGCATACCAATTAGGAGTGTGTGTGTGTGTGTGTGTGTGTGTGTGTGTGTGTGTGCGTGCATGTGTGCGTGTTTTGTTTTTTTGTCATACAGGGCCCTCTACTGACAAAATACCTGTACTACATATCACTCCTTTAGAATATAGAATATATTTACAGTCATCGTCACACATCACAACAGTCAACATGTTCATGCACAACCTTAGTCCAAAAAGAGAATATAGCTTTGCCAAAGGACCCATGGATAGAGAATGTTTGGCAAACTACTGGGTAATAATCAAATTCCAATCAATTGATGAACTGTAAACAAATTCTAACATACGTCCTTTATCTCTTTGAGTGGTAGATGTTGAAAAGCTCTATAGAAAACATACAGTTACACACTTTAAAATGTATCAAAAACTGCATTCAGTGAAATACTAAGCACTAAAATACTATCCAAAAATCCAACAGAAAACACAACAGCATGCACAATTAAAGCCATCTTAAAGCCTTTCTTTAGTTTTTCAAGACACAATTGTAATTCCTTAATAACAGTGCCTGTATATAACATAACTAATCAATCTTATACCTATAAGTTTTAGCATCAGGATGACACGTCGACCTCCTCTACCTCCCCGTGTTTTCTATCGCTCTCTACAAAAAGACGAAAATAAATGAATAAATACAGGCCTGCCCTTAGCCTTATGTAAATATGCTCCATCGAAAATCCTGTAATACCTGTCTGCTGGCCTTCTCTCTAACATAGTTTAGATAAGTGTCTTTAAAGTAGCTCCTAAAAGCATGACTGCAACTTCTACATTATATTCTCAGCGTGGTGCCAGTTTGCTTTTGTAGCCTATATATTCTAATATTTGAGCATACAATCACATTTCAGTAGTCTATGTTCTTTTTTAAAAAAAATGCTAAAAAATTATGTTTGCAGCTACTCCCCTGCTAACAATTTTCAAATTCTAGCACACATGATGGTGATACAGCACCATCATGTGGCCTCAAGTGAAAATTCGAGGTGCAGCTGTGCAATGTAGGCGACTATTGTTGTAGGTTAATCAACATCATTATTGTACATCCTATAGGCCTACATTACATATCATATCACAACATCTACTATATCATACTAAAATTATTGTGGGGCTTTTGGCCCTGACTGAGTTTATTGTTGACGTTCAACACGTCTCAATAGAGCAGTAATTGTGCCGCTGATTGCTGCTGCTGATGAAAGGGGTCATGACGACGCTAGTCTATATCCATGACGTTCCACTTCCGTGATTGTTCTGGTGCCGCAGGAAATTCCGCCGGATGCATGTTTGACCGTTTCCTTCCGCTTTCTTTGTGTTGGAATTTTCAACTCTGGTGGATTTATGAGGACTATGTTTAACTTCTCCTCAGATCTGTGCAGGGTAAATTGAGACAGCTAGCTAGACTTCAATCAGAGTTTTCTCTCGGACAAATTGTCATATTCGGAATAATAGTGTAATATTGGTGTGCATATAAACGTATCGGTGAAGGAGGAGGGAAAGAAGTAAGAAGAGGTTTTGGTCACGATTATCCCTTTGGTACCATACAGCAGCTGACCAAGCTTAAAATTAAACTATAGGCTAGCTTTGCCGCAACTAGTATGGTAGGCCTATCAATACATAATGTAGGCTATAATAATGCATGGCTTCATATAGTGGGGAAATGTTTACATGCAATTTCAATAAAGACATTGCATTAAAAAAAACAAGACCTATATTATGAATGAATCTGGCTTTTAATTTCTGCAACAGGAAACGTGCCACTTGACAATAATGTGTTAAGGACAGGGGCGATTCTAGGATCAGACCTTTAGGGGGGCTCAGCTCTTAATGAGAATGTGACATGGACACAATGCCTTGCAAGTGTTAACGCCTGACACAAATCACAGTAATAACGCCCAATTTTCTAACATTCGGCTATTTTAGTTGCTTACGTTTCAATTTGGGTTCTAATCTGCGCCATGAAATGACCAACTTCTTCTCTGGGGACTACCAGCGTTAAACTTCACAACCACCTCTGATTGGCCAACACAACGTTTCTGTTAAACCTTTCCTTGACTGGGTTAGAGGTGCCTAGCATTGACAACAGCGACACAGGATATTACACCGGTTTCAAGCCCTTTGAACCTGTAATTGTTTGTCTTCTGTCACTAACAGACAAGTCCGCAAACTCTTATTTGAAGCACTTAAATTGATTGAAAGAAAAATTAGAATTTTTATGGGGGCTGAGATTAAATTCAGGGGGGCTTGAGCCCCCCATAAAGAGGGTCTAAAATCGCCAATGGTTAGGACATAGAGTACAAATATCCCTGTTGGTACGCAACACAATTACACAGAACAAAACATGTTTTTTTGTCCCACTCTCAAGATGTCACCTCCAATTCTCTTGATGCCCAATTAACTTTCTCACATGGCTGTTGGACAGTTTTAAGTCTAACACTTGTTTCTACTTTTTTTTTCCTCAGCTCACAGCGCTCTAAATGCTTCTTTGTTTCCTACACTGTCAGTGCGCATTTTATTAAATAAGCCTTGTTACTTATCAGTTAATGATTGACTCCCTGTTCATTATGGCTGTGTGAAGTCCCTGGTAAGCGGTGAGAAAACAGCTGCGCGTTCCCATGGATACGTCCCAACAGATGAACTCCCACTAGACAGCTCCCAGCATCCTGGGGAAACTACAGAGAGCCGTTTGGCCAAACCATCACTTGTTGCGTAGCGGTGCACGCGAAGCCAATAACTCTGCGCTGTTTCCTCTGTAACGGATTGAGATTCTGCAAAATGTATGGAGAGTTGACATAACGCCGGGGAATATCAACAGTTCGATGCATGCGATCATATGTTTTATTCAGTAACGTCATCTTTAACCCGGGAGTCGCCTTTCGCCCTGAACGCTTCTGTGTCCAAACTGTCCACTTCGAACATCTGCGTGACGCGTTTAGCCCCACTCAACATTAAACATTTGGCCAGGATGGACCAGCTTTAATGTTATTATAATGGACCATAAGCCTTTGTCTCGCAATTGGGGTCAAGCTGCTTTAAGTTTATTATAACAAAGATCTCTCTCAGTCGCGTACCAGCTTGCTTTCACGCACAGCGATGGGCTCTGAGAAGCCAAACTTTCTGTCACAGCCCGTCGTGAAGAACATTTTCATGTACCGAAACGGCGACCCTTACTACGACGCGCGCCGGATTGTAATAAACCAAAAGAGGGTGTCCAACTTCGAGACTTTGCTGAGAGAGGTGACCGGCGGGATACAAGCCCCATTTGGAGCGGTGAGAAACATCTACACACCGAGAGGAGGCCACAAGGTGGACTGCTTGGAGAGCCTGCAGAGCGGGGAGCAGTACGTCGCT
The DNA here is from genome assembly GCA_023631565.1 of Gymnocephalus cernua. Taxonomy (NCBI): domain Eukaryota; kingdom Metazoa; phylum Chordata; class Actinopteri; order Perciformes; family Percidae; genus Gymnocephalus; species Gymnocephalus cernua. The sequence continues at coordinate 23,174,728 of CM042429.1, forward strand.
GCTGGGAGGGAGAGATTCAAAAGAATGGAGTAAGACTTGACTTACGTTTGACAAATTACTACTTTCAAATTCTTATTGTTTTTTTCACAGTAACTATAAGCCTGAAGAATATCAGTACGGTTACAGTTGTACATGCATACTGTGGCTGACCAGGTTTAACCCATCTACTGCAGTAGGCTTATTGCCTGCAGGAAGGCGTGCTGGTCAGTTGTAATTATTGTTAATAGTAAGTAGCCTAATCAAAATCTTAGTTGACATACACGGCACACACTAACTGGATTCCACAGTCAATTACAATGTGGTCAATACTGCATCGGACGTGCTGACTCAGTTATGGTCTTAAAGTTTATGTGACTCAACAGTTTTGCACAGTGCTAAGTCACAGCACGAAAACAGATGAGGTCAGCACCGCAGAGAAGTGTGCTCTGCTCTGGCCTAAAAATAAGTGGACTTATACTGCAGATAATGAGATTTGTGCAGTGAGTTATTCAAAGAATGTAGTGGTGACGAAGTTAAGTGCAAAGGTATTAGGGGCCATGGCATTTGTGTACTGACAGTTTGTTATCTGCTGCAGAACTGGTAGAACATATGCACTTCCATAGTCATCATCCTGTTCACTGCATACCATTCAGTTGTTGCTTTAATACCCAGAGGAATTGTGGTGAAAATCAGATCTAATTCAAGAGATTCACAAATGATTCTCCAACTAACCTTTTTAATAATGTTTTGTATTTAGTATGCATAAAGTTGGGCTACACGCTGACTATTAATAAGATAGGAGGTAGATATTACGTTAAACCATGTTTTGGCAGCACAGCTAGCAGCAAAGAAAAGTATTCTCACATTTACATTTGTAATTAATGGCATGACATAATATTTCTTAATTTATTAGTTAAAAATGCATAACACTGTTAAAAATCAGGGTGCTGAGTCTAACTTGACTTTATGTGTTGTCTGTAGTTACCTAAAGATAGGCTCGAGAAGGAAGAGGATGATGCAGACTCTTCCGATGCAGGTAAGGCCAAAGTTCTGCTAAAGTAAGCATGCCTTCTTTCATTTAGGTAGAAAGTCATTTGTGTGTTTAGTCAGTCTAGAAAGGCAAGTTCCTTTTGAATGGAGTAAAATGTCGTAAGGAAAGTAGTGCAATAGCTGTAGTGAATAGCGGTGTGTTCACATGTGTGGATTAGCTTTAAGACTTGACCCCAGTTTTATGAAGATGAATTAATCCAGAATCCAGATCAAATATGAATGAGCATGTAGGAACTGTGTTTGCTAGTGAAATGTTTAAGTAATACCTTCTTTTTAATGCCTGGAATTCCCAATCTTTATCATCTTTGGCTTCACATAAACACAACCTGCAGAAATATAACCCGTTTACATAACTTACATTGCCCTGTCACTCATCCAAATAGCCTTGCGGTGTGGTGAATCCTCACATGCCCTTGCCAGAGAAGATCTCCAGGTTCCAATCCACTCTCTGGTTTTTAGTTTTAGCAGTAAGAATCAACAGTAGCCTCACTTGACTAAGTATGTCAGTCAATTGCTGGCTGACTCACTCACACACTGTGGACTGGACAACATGTTAACAGTGAGCTAGTATACGTCCATGACAGAAATCCATTACTAAGTCTTTGCCAGACACAAAAACAATGACCATGAACTGAACGTGTTTTATTTGTTGTTCCTAATTTCCAGCTGTGTAAGATCAGTTAAGGTTTATTAGGTACATGAGAACCTTGATCATATACACATTGTTTAAATCGCTTTTAGTTTATTGCATTATATTTGAGAGATTAATGAAACCCATCACCAGCGAGGGTTTCAGTTACAGCCTTCTCACTCAATCCAACTTTACAACATTTGAAACTGCAACTAAATGCAAGATACATGAGGATTCACCTCTGCACTCCTGCCCCCACCCACAGTGTACAGGTTTTCGAAAGATCATTTAAGCCAGGTGTTATGTTTAGCATTTCTCTCTATTGTTGACTGTGAAGAATCACTTTGTTGTGGTCTCAATGGCCATGCATTATTGATTTATGTATCATAATCATCCCTCCTTGTCAATGCATCTTTAATCACCAGCTATGAAGTCACAGGCAAAATAGCAGCTTACAAACTAGTTCAAGGGTGTATTGTTTCTGTTTTAAAAGTCAACATCAGGTCATCTTTCCAAATGAGTTATGTTTTTCATAATGGCATTTATTCTAGGGAAGGCACAGATGGGTGTACTAGCACCCATCACCAAACCATATTAACCCCATTCATGTTGTTATGGTGACAACATGGCAACCAATAAATGTGCGCAACAGTTTGAAATGCTGATTTGTCAGGGTACTCTGTACTACAAGTGTGCATCTTATTTTTTTTTTACTTTAACCTTTGTGTCTGGCCACAGACAGCATTGGCTGTGTGTGCCCTGCTTCGCTTCACTGTAACATGTTAATCATACAAAGTGAATCAGCAACTGCTCTCTGTGGTCTGGATTTTGTCTTATCACCCGCTATAAACTCATTCATCACAGGTAACCTCAAGGGCTTGTTTTTGCTGCTGTGATTACGTGGCGAGCATAAGAAGAGCCAATTTAGTTTACAAGGACCCTGCTTCCCCCTCACTACTCCACTTAGCCTGCCTGATTGTGTCGATTAATGATGAGAAGTCTTAGCCGGCTGGATGGTTGGCAAGTTTGTTTCTTGTCCTTATTGATTTTGGAGCATTATGGCAAGGGCTAATTATAGGAAGGTTACTGCTTCAGATGTACTATTCTGTGGCATATTATTAACCCAGCTTCTGACAATAGTCCCTGCTATAAAGAAATGCTTCTTTTTTTGCTTATATTCAATTTTCTATTGTTCTTAAATTTCAATTTACCTTGAAATGGGCTTCTTTCTAACTCTATGTTTGATTAGGTGGAATTGAGAGGACCCACTTTAAGTAGTCTAGCATTGTCAGCCCTATCTCCACCATGCTGCGGAGTAAGGTCTGGCTACACCCCAGATACATTGTGGGATAAGAGAAAAAATAGTTCTGGGTTGTTCGCATTTCTTTGTTTAAACCAGTCACAATCGTCTTGACCGGCGCTAAGCTCTGATCGCACTGACTGTGGCTCTGAAAAATGGTCTTGGGAAGGAACTTGTTTTTTGTGGAACATTTGCACCCCTGAAAAGTACACTCCCATACAATTTTAAATGAAGCTAACAATACAATACAAAAACGTGAGCTATTTAAATGAGCTGGATACATCGTTAAATGTGATTTGCTCTTACCAGTGTATTGCCGTGTGAATTTCCTCCACAGCCATCCCTCCAAAATGTCCCAGTTAGAGAGTAACTGCCTGCCTTATTGCATGATCCACATTTTCTTCAAAACTTACCATTTTTACCGTGTGGCTTGCTAGCTCAAAGTACGTTATTTCCCTAAGTGAAGAGATTTTGAGAACGGCATCACACAGAGAGCAGAAGGTGAGTGCGCCAAATGTCAACCTTTATCCTAAAAATGTACTCCAGTTGATCCAGACTACACTTCAAGTAACCTGCTGGTCACAGTAAACAGTAATGCTGGTAGATTCATTTTATGTTTAGGTAAAATAAGAATGGGTGATGTAGTACCTTATTATACACAAAATCCTTCGTAAATTAGCACTGACTTTGCTTATTAATTTAGCTGCATCTAGCATCTGCACTCTCTATGTTTTAAGAACCTCACCATAATATTGTATGCAGTTAGTGTCTGTGTCCCGGCCTTATGTCTTTGTTACTGGTATAGCTATGTATATGTCACACTTTGTTCTTATAAAGTAAGTTTTTGAAATCTACTCCAGGACTTCACATTTCTGTTGCTAGGGAGGACTCACAGGGCCCCAGAAGACTTTGAATATACCTCCTTCCTTATCTCTCTCTTTGTTTTATTTCTCAGAGGATCCAAATCTTAGCCTTAGAGTCACAGTGGGTTACCAGGTGTTATGGGACAGGACCTGCAGTGCTCACTCTTTGTAACCTCACAACCTCAAAGGATTACAGAGACGGCTCAGTCTTTTGCTGTCAGAGATGAGAGACAGAATAGTTTAGTGTGTACAATAGCTCTTTCTCCTTGCCGTCAGGGGTAAAAGCTTTTTATTTCACACAATGTTTTTTGTACCATGTATTGAAATCTCTCATAGCAAAAGGAGAAAAAAAGTGTATGGATTTTTAAATGGATAAACATATTATTGTCTACAGTTAACACATGGTGCTACATCAAGCTGTTGCCACTCTTGGTGGCTCTGATTCTTCAAGCAGTTCTGGCACTAGAGCAGGCGTTAACTCGACCTTAACTGAAGGAGAGACCCCCTACTACTAATATACAATTAAGTTGCATATTAAACTGGGCCTACAATAAAGTGTAGGGCAGCCTAAAGCCTTTATATATACCTTTTTAGTGCATAGAATACCACGTTATCAAAATAATAATTGTTGACGTGATTTTATAAATATTTCAATTTTAAACATAAAGGTGGCACAGTGATTCCTTAGGATGAACTGTATCTGTGGATGGCTACCTTAGTGACTACCTTACCCATATGCCAGGAAGCCTATCATCAGTGGGGTTCTATATTTGCTAACAATGTTATATTCATGTTAAATAATTTTAATTTGAAAAAAGTTTAAAACAAATTAACATTAACATTAATTTGGAGGCCCTCTTGCAGTGACTCTGAGGATCCCCTGTTGAAGATCTTTGCTCTAGAGGACTTACAGTTTACATGGACAGCTATATTTAGGAGCTTAAATGTTGTCCTTACCAACTAGAAATAAATATTGAACCCAGTGTTAGCGCTGGTCCCTACAGCAAAAGTCCCCAAAGTTTGCACAGGTCTGTTGTTGAGAGTCTCCACTGGGAAACAAGAGCTGTCCTTAAATCCCAACGGCACACACTGATCTGCTAACAAGCTTTCAAAGCACGTTTAGGTTACCTGTTATCAGGACCCAGAATATATTCATATGTGTGTTTATATGGGGATTGACATTCATCTATGTACTTTTAGCTTCATTGCCCATACCAGATGTAGGCAATCTGTATGCCGGATAATCTTTAATGATCTTTGAGCAGCTGTATGTTTGACACATTTTACTCTTTGTATCCCTCTTTTCCAGGCCAGACCACTGCCACCAAATCGAATCGTTGTGTCAGCTCGATTCCTGAAACCCATCAAGGAGCCGTGCACAATATTGTAAGTTCAATTTGCCCTGCTTCACATGAACCATTTCTTGCTGTTTTGATTTTCTCAGAGGGATATACTCGACGAGGGAAACCAGTCTGTGTCAGTGTTTGCTTTAACCGTGTGTTTTCTCTACTTAGTGTGGTAGCAAATGGCGATGTCTTGGACCCTGCAATGAGGCTGTTGGTCCACCAGAGGATGCTCGGCCAGTTTGACAGAATACTAGAGATGATCACAGAGAAGATGGGTTTGAAAGTCCTGGGGGGTGTCCGAAGGTACAGCTAAAACAAAAATGCTTGCACTTCACTTATAGACTGTCTTTACTTGTTAACAAAGTAACTCAAGAACAATATATGACAGAAGTCTCAGACTAACGCCACATGTTTTTCTATTATAGCAGACAATTTCAGCATATTTTCTAGCACTTGCTTGCACTGCTATAGTTGTCATTGTTATCATGGACGTTTAATCTTTGCTCTGGTGGTATACAAACACAGCGTGTGCTTGTTAATGGTGTAACTGTCTCAATAAATGACCACATGATTATGGGAGGATACTCTGCAACTCAAGTGCGTCTTGACAAACTGGTAAACACATGATGGAAACCATGGGGCTTTTGACTGTGTGTCTGTCTTCCAGTCTCTACACCTATGAAGGCCACCAGGTGACTGATGGGAATCAGCTGGAGGGCGGTCAGCTGTATGTGGCTGTGGGAAGAGAAAGGTTTAAGAAGCTGCCCTACAGTGATCTTCTCTTCACCAAACCAAGAATGACAAGGAGGGTCAATGGGTGAGCCACATCTGAAAATACTTAAATCACTTTAACTCCCTGCCTTGCACAGCTGGTATGAAACGAAATACTGCGATAGATACACTGGTGTACTGGCTGCAGCTTTCACTACACAGCAGCAGGGGTTAGTTGGGCTTGACGTGCAGAGACAGCTTTTACAAAACCCTAAGTCTGTCTGGTCCCATGTGGTATGAGACTGTAATTCATTACCTGGAGGACAGTAACAAATTAACTCCAAAACATGAAACACACCAGAAACCAGAAATGGTGGAAGGTTGGGCTTGGGGTTCAGCAACCCCAACTTGTAAAAAAAAACAAAATACTATGCTACAGAAACATCAATAATAAATTGTCACTAAATATTAGAATGTATTCAGAAAGGCATTATTCTTTTGTCCTTCCCCGTAATAGCACAACCACTGCAAAAATAATACCATAATAGCATGTGCCTTTATGGCTCTGGGATTTTCTTCTTTTTGCTCATCTGCACCCATAAGTGTCCTACAACAGATGAAACCTTGAAATTGTGCAAACTGATACATTCGCTTGAAATGTTGCATGTAGGTAGATCCTACATGAAACTAGCATATATGGAAATTGTGCTTATGTCTTCACTCAAACATTTTGTATTGAGCAAGGTACCTGAAGTTATTCATTTACACAAACGGCATTGGCCAATGATGCACATTTGTAATATCCATCAGTACGTACATTCCTCAGTCCTCTGTGAAGAGTTGTGGAAATGTAAAAATGTAATACTATGGCTACCAGGGATTGTTTTTGGAGACCGTTCAGTTTGTGTTTGTCTATGTTCCTTTGTGGCATATAATTACTCCCCCGGGGATGATATCTGCTTTCCGATCTCCTGAAACCTACAACGCTTATTATTTTAACGATGGATACCTTGCTGCATGTGAATGTGAAAATCAGAGAGAAAATGTGTGCATTTCACATGCACATACACAAAGCTACAGCTTCTTAAGCACACTATATTTAACAAGCCTTCCATATTATAATAAGGTATGTATATTACTTATTAATCAAATATCAAACAGCACTCCAACTTTTTATTTTCAGATGAACTTTAGTTCTATTGTGGTTTACACAATTACATGGCTAATTTCAGATGTCTTTGTTGATAAATCAGTGTTGTAAGGAAAGCACTCCATACCATACATTTATGTTATTACAATTATTTGTGTCTGTTTTGTTTACAGAATGAAAGCTTACTCTCTACCGCCTATCTACAGATTATCCAGGCAAAATGGAAATGTAAGAATTACACTTGCTTTTCGCATTCATTGTTTTAATTATTTTGCTTTGCTTTACAATTGGAAATAAGAAATCCAACATTTTCATAGCTGATGTACCAGACATTGCTTACATAAACCAACTTGCATAGAAATAATTAGCACAGCATTCTTGAACATACACCAAATAGAGGAAAGTATGTGGTTTTCTGTATGATTTTGTTGCTTTGAGTTAATTCAATGAGGAATGGGTAGATGGACGAAACATCTAGCTTAGCAATCAGTCTTCACGTTAAAACTCAGCCTAGTTCAACAATTTATTTGGCCTTGTTGTTTGAATAGTTAGTTAACACAGTTCTCATTTTTTCCAGCTCTTTAAAGCTGTGGTAGGTAGATTTTTGGCGTAGTTGGCCAAAAATTCCATAATAATCGTTTATCATACTGTAACTTAAGTGGTACTTTAAGAGAAAACTAGACTTCTGGACCTCCTCTTGGCTCTGTTTTCAGGCTTTAGATAATCTTGCGGTGATTGGAGACTTTGGTCAATCACAGGTAATTTCAGAGACAGAGAGCGTTCCTATTGGCAGTTCTGCGTATGTACTCACTACTTCAAATTCTGGCATTGTTTTTGCCTTCTACTCACTGCAGCTGTGGGTACCACGTTGCACACTTACACATATGCTGTTCTGGATGACGGCTATAAAAAAAAAAACAATCATAATACCAGCTGTTGTTTATCACCTTGGCCTTCTGGGGAAGGAAGAGATCCTATCCCTGCGGTCCAATGTACAAATCTGCCTTTACTCCTGTGGCATATTATTAAAGATTGTTGACCGAACTCTTGGGTTGCCAAGTCATGAACTTTAGACAAACAGAAGCAGTGAATTTATATACAACATATTTTGTACACTTTGTTTATATTCCAATGCTGTATATACTTTTATTCTTGGTCTTGGTATTCTTTTCCACAGTTTCTCATCAACTGAAATATACTTGTTTTTCGTCCAGGGTACGTCTATGGCCCAATGCAGCGATAGTGGAGATGGAGACTCCAAGGCGTCTCCTCCAGGCCACAATGGCCGCAACAAGGAGCACATATCCTCCATTGTCAGAGAGATCTCTCAGGCCAAACTCAAGGCCCTCAGGAAGAAGAGGAGTGGACAAAGCATGACTCTCGGCATCTCTGACAATGGTAATGCAGAAACAAATAGAACAGTATGGATAGGAGTGGAATATGTTTATACCTGATAATACAAACTGGCCTGGCAAATACAATGTAGCAGTGGCTTTGGAGTATTGTAGCTTCCAGGAGTGTTTTTTCTTTGGTTCAGTACTATTCTTATATTATTCAATTGATTTAGAGGTGTTTTATATTAGTATATGAATATATCTATGTTATATATTATAAATGCACTCACCGCACATCAGGATATAATAGTTGTGAATTGTATGTTAATATTTGTCCACATATTTAAAGTGGGGGAGAGTGTGTGTTTCTTCTTATAAAGTCATGATATAGTAAATAACCACATGGGTGTATGCTTACATGTGTGGTTGCATGTGCTTGTCCAATCAAAACGATGAATGCCTGGCTTAAGGGCACTTCTCACAAGAATGTCCTAAGTGCTACCTGGCCTTTTAATATCACTGTCTGAATTGTCTTCTCCCATGAATAATTTCCATGAACATGTGCACAAACTGTGCTTATATACAGTAAGAATAATACAATATACAGATGTATGATGTAATGCATGGCCTTTGAAATCTTATGTAACCTGCTGCATTCTTAAATGCCCACGTAGTGGCACTGTTGCTCTGCAATAAGAAATATAGCAAGACGTATTGAAAGTAGGTCTAGCATGATGACATTACCTTCTGTTACAAGAAACAAATTAAGCTATCTTCTGGGCTTATGATCAGTATATTATGTCCAGTTTTTGCTTTTGTGCTTATTGGCAGCTGGCCCTCATATGAACGATAATATGTTTTGTTGCTCTGTGACCCTAACAGATGTTTTCCATATACATTATATATAACATTTTGACAGGGAATTGAGAGCAATTTTTTTTTTAACTTTTACAGTAAAAGGGATTTAGATTGTCTGCAGACTGCTGCTGACCTTATTATAACTCCTACTGCGGTATGAACCACCATTACGTCATCTTGTGGCTCATGATAGATGTTGCCTGTTTGCTGCTCTGGCAGGAGACTTGACAGCAGAAGCCCAAAGGAGCGTGGATAATTGTGTGTGTCGTTCAGGGGAGCTGGCATTTTGCATCAAAAAAGGATGAGGAATGTGTGTGTGTGTGTGTGTGTCTTTTGTCTGTGTGTGCATTTGAAACCTGTAATGTCCCCCTTAAAATCCTCTGCCCATCAGATTGTGTGGCAAGTCGTATTACAGGCGGAGAATACCATGTTGCATTATTGGTCCCCTTGGGTGACATTGACCAAAGATTAAATTAACAGACAGGCAGCTCGGAAAACAAGATCAGGCATTAGAAAAAAATCGTTTGAATGGCTTGGAGACCATATTACTATTATTATTCTCATGTACCCTTCACTGTTTGACCTATACAGTCTTTTTTAAATGCTGTTGTGTTTGCATGAACAACATCTCTTTATTTGTCTGGCTTAGTAGCTAGGTGTAGTGTAAAGTATGTAATGCAGTCTTTGCACGACACGGAGTCTGTCTCTGTGTCTCTCTCCATGGTGCTGAACAGACTTTTTGTAAGATACAGCAAGTTAAGGTTTCCCAAACATTTCTTTACTCTTTTTGTCTTTTTCTTCTCACCCTAAGGAAAGCAATGCTGAAATGTTATTTGTGCATTTGGCTTCTGAAATGCAAACAATTGGCTTACCAAGTAAAAATTACTTGTGTACCCATTAGCTGCTACGTTTAGTCTTGTGGTCATGTTTGTACAGTTTAGCTTTTCAATAGGGACACAGTGTTCATACCAACTTTATTTAGTGATGTACAGCAGCACAGAGGTGTTTTTGGAGGTATCATCCCTTCGGGAAACCCTGCCCCGGCTGGGTATGAGGTTAACACATCCCAATCTGGTGCCAAAAGGAATGCAGCCAAAAGGTTAGCTGCCTGGCACAAGCTGTGGAAAGAACACAGCATGAAACCTACACTTCAGATATCTGGTGTGCAGGAACATTGGAATGAAAACAAAAAGATTATTATAAAGGTGGCATGTCATTATCAATGTATTTGTGAGATGGAGAGGGGGAGGGTGGGGGGGAAGAAAAAGAGATGCACAGACTAAAAGGCTTTGAAACAAGCAAATAATAGAGAGAGGGGGAAGAAAAAAGACAAATGAGACAGAGTGACCCCGTAACTCGAGATTCTCCCTCTGTTCTGTGCCGACACTGTTGTGACAGGGAAGTTAGTTTTTGTGTGTGTGTTTGTGTGTGTCGGTACACCAGTCCCCATTATTCACTGTCTATCAGCTGCAGGGAGCCAGACTGAGGAGAACTCCAGCAGTTTCTGTCTGGTGTATTGCAAAGCTTCTGACTTTTCTGCTTCATTAGAGTGAGCACAGTGGTGAGTGACAGCAAAGACAAGGGGGAGGCAGTGTGACAACTCATGCAGCAAAGGTCACAGAATGAATTTGAACTTACTATAACAAAGACATTTGACTTAAAAGACTTAACCAGCAAGACGCATTGCCTGTCGTACGCTTCACCCAGCATAGTTATACTTTATGGGAGCCCTTTTACATTGAGTAATTATTGGTCAAAATAGAAATATGATGTCCTCATCAGTGTTCTCTTTCTGAAAGGGCCTTTGTGACCAGTTCAGTTAATTGCTCTCTTGAGAAAAGTAGAGAAGAGAAGAAGTAAAATGCCAAGCAGCAGGAATGGGAAAAGAGAGAAGTATCAAATATAGTAGAAAGAGGAAATTATGTGTTTTTACATGTTAGGGAAGATAGGATGTAAAGAGAAGAGAGGATAAAAGTGAAGGTTAAAGAAGAGTGAATACAAGGTTGAGATTGATGAAAGCAGAAGGACATTATGAGGAAAGAGAAGTGAAGAGAGAAACAATAGTACAGGTGGAATCGAATAGGGAGTATGATGAATAGCATGAGATGGTGGAGCATGAGCATTGTGTTGGAGAAAAATGGCAGAGATATTGAAGGTTAGAGGGATGGGTGGGGGTTTTATAATTGCCTTTCATTTGGATAATCTCCCCATTTAGAGTCATCAAAGCAGAATTTTAGTTGCCTCTGCCCCTCGCTGGGGCCAAATTGCTGCTCTGAAAATCAACAAAAGAGCCTTGCACTTCAAGAAGGAGGGGCAGATAGAAAGGTATGGACAACAGGAGAGAGAGGAAAGCCAAAGCGAGAGGGAAAGCACAACAAAAGGAGAAGGGGGGTCTACTGATTATCTGGACTCTTACATGTGTTGTATATGATGTGTGTGTGTGTGTGTGTCCTTGTCAGGTCTATTCTGAACATGATTGGTATCTACCCTCTTAAGATAATGGCAAGAATTGGACTGAGAACTCTACATCATTGAAATATGACATGCAGGTGCTGCTTTAAAACACACCGTCAAAATCTACAGTGTGGTTTGAGTTTAGGCACAGATAAGCATGTTGTAATCTATTTGATCGAATCGAACAATGATTCCTCATGCTAGTTGAGGCACAATGCAACCAATACATTCAACATATTACATGGTGTACTACCTTTGTGCTTTTTTTATATATATATAAATAGTTGCAGAGCGGTGCACACATCTTCTGTGATTAAATACTGTTGAATAATACTTCCATGCCAGGAGCTGATGATACTGTGGATGTGGTGATTGACTTGTCTGAGGGTTCCCTGTCAAAACACATTTTCTGGCCATTTTTATGATATCTCTATCTGAGCTGTCTTTTAAATATTATGAAAAACAAGTTTATTCAATGGAAGGAAATTCTAGCTAAACAAAATAACTTCAGGCTCTTTACATTGCAGGGCAATTGTAGGGCACAATGCTATACATTACTTGTTTGCCATACAAGCTACACAATAGTTTCCATTGACAGTGCTATAAATCAAACACATTTTCACGTGTAATTGCTATGGGGATTCTTTTGGAAGCTATTTTGTCCACACAGTCTCAGCAGCCTGAAAAACAGCAACATGGTTAAAAAGAAATAGTTCAAAACAACTAAAAGCAGTTCCAGTTAATAGTAGATTTTACACTAGCACACACCCTAAGGCTCCCATGCTCTTTCACACACAAACACAGACAGCACACTTCTGTATCTCAATTGTACAGTCTTAATATCTCAGTTAGGTTAATATTGCCTTTTGTTTCACATCTCTAAGTCTAGAGAAGGTGAGTTTCAAATAATCAAGGTAATTCTGCCCAGACTCGTATAAAAACATTCAAAGACATCCACTTTACACAAAAGCATGCCACGCAATGCGTCCACATTATGTCCTTTCCTATTATTCTCCTTGAAGGGACTTTAATTTGAAGTCATGGAACTTTTAAGTTGCGGTATTCTTTCAGACAAAAACTAATTTCCAAAGCTCTAAATTAAAACATCCTTGGTATTATTTGCAAGTTGAATGCGAGAGGAATGAAGATGGCTGCATATGTGAGTGTGTCTGTGTGTTTATGCGTGCCGTTGCACATGCACAAGCCAGATCAACCTTCTGCCTCTGGTGTCATAACATGTGATGCTGCCTTGGGGAATTAGCCCTGTTAGCATATGTATCTATAATTCCTGTCAAAGTGAAATAAGGTTCAAAACAGCGTCGGGAGGCAAGAGATGTGGACACAAAGAGACTGTGTGTCTGAAATCGTGCGCCTGTGTAAAGAGGCTCAGCAGAGAAGGATGAGAGATGGCAACCTTTAAAGGAAGTTTTTTTTTCCTTTCCAAGTTCTTAGAAAGTGTGGTTTTTGAGCACTGCGTTAAAAGTATTTGTGTGTGTTATATGCGTGACTGTTTTTATCTACACTCCCTCGCATGTCACATTTCAGGCAACACGGCTATCCTTCCCAATCCCGTCCTTCTTTCATCCCCTCTTTTCATCTCTTCCTTTTCACAGCAGAAAATAAAAGGTTCTTCATGACCCTTTGATGCAGGATTACTGGATTAAAGTGCAGGGTAGCTGTACTAATCTGCCACATTAATCTGTTAACAAGTGATTCAGCTGTGACATACAACAGTGCAGGCTGTGGCACGTATAGGTTTAGGGTGATGTGTGACACTTTCAATGACGCAAATTTTCTTCATTTCTGTCACTTCTAATCTAGCCTGCGTTGCCCATTTTAGCATTTTCGTCGAGGTTTAGCTAGTAGACGCACATCTGGAGTAGCTGTGATAGGAGCATCTGCAGGGTTTGTATCAGCCTGAAATAGCTTTGACATTCAACCTAAATGACAAGAGTAAACATACATGTGTGAAGATCTGCAATTTACATCATGTGTTGGAGCTGGGTTTAGGAAGTTGCTGTGTTGGTAGAGCAAAGTACTTGTGTTCATCACTGTTAGTTATAATGCAGTCACACAAACACTTTCAAACGTTGCACGTCTGTCATTTATCAGTTTTTTTCTCTCCAAATAATGCAGTTCAGGGTGCAAAGAGATATAAATGTAGATTTTAGATGATAAATGAGAAAACTACTATTACGACTTGTAGTTTACAGAGGGCTCTGCCTGTGTTAATTGAAGTTCTAAGACATAATTCTTGTTTTGAGTCTCCATTTTAGTGACCTAAAATATTTGTGCTGCGAGTTACGTTCCATAAACCAATATTCAACCTAATAAACATTTCAACATAAGGTTTCAAGCAACGGTAAGGGAAGTGAGAGAGAGCAACTCCATGAATTATTAAATTATTTAACTGAAGCCATGACCTTTTATAAATATTACTCTGCCTGTCTGACTGCAACATTGTTAAGCAAAGCGTTCTTCCGATTTAATGTCAAAGCTATCTAAGCACAGGGCTGCACAGTACTGTAGATAAAAGGCACTCATAATACCTTTTATTCAGATGCATCTTGGAAACAAACAGATGTTATACACTACAAATAATGTACATTACTATTGTATATACCCTTCCCACACACAATATAAGATCAGTATATCTGTTTTTAGTGCATTACAGATGTTCATAAAAATTATACTTATGATAGTTTAGTCCGAAGCACAGTTTCCACCAGGCTCATTCATTGAGCGATTTAGCATTGCACTTCCATAAACTTGGGACATTTCAAAAAGAAAGGTCAAATTGAAGAGAGGAGAAGTGGCAACATAAATTTTAGTCCCTAGTGGGTCAAGTTCCGAAAATACTGGATCCTTCATTTTCAATAATGCTACTCAATATCATCTGTAATTCAAAAAAGCTTCCTCTAGAGCCACACAACTGTTTTTACAGGCCAAGTAGTTCTTTTCGTGACAAGGAAATTTAACTTTATGTGTAAAAGTGATGGCATACCCCTTTAATAAAGTTGTTATAGTGACTTTTGAGCATTCCATTATTATTATTAGGGCTGTCAGTTTAACGCATTATCAATTTTTTTATCGCAAGATTAACGTTCTTTCGGATCTAGCTAGACCGGAAACAAAACAGGCACACGCCGCGGCCGCACCCGCACACACTTGTTTGGGCTTGCGAGCCGCGTAGCGTGTAGGCTCGTCACGGCGATTAGCTTCGGAGCGAGTAGCAACTCTAGAGTCATAGTGAGAGAAACAAAGTGTCTCCTCTGTTCTTTCTGACCGCGGTGGGAAACCTGGAGCAGGAAAAGTTAACCCTCTCCTTGATTTTACGTTGTTTATGGAGAAGGACAACCAGGAAATGAATCGGGGGAAACCATAGTCGCTATAACGACCAGCCACGCTCGCCTCAGGCATGAGGCAGTACTATCTGCAATGGAAAATCGAGGTAACAGTGTTACATTATGTGACAGATTATTAGCTCCAAGTGAGAATGTTAGTGTGAAATTGAACGCTACGAATATGCCAATGTAAAAAACATTTGCACAAAGCAAGCCGATCCACTTTTCCATGTTGATAAGAGCATTAAAATGAGAAAAAATAATGGGACAAAAAGAAACCAAGGGACATTTAGAATAGATAAAAATGTGCGATTAATCGTGAGTTAACTATGACATTAATGCGATTAATCGCGATTAAATATTTGAATCGTCGACAGCACTATTACAAATACATTTATCTTAAGTTGGATTTTTTCAGGAGGGATTTGCTGGATTGTTGATTGCCAAACATGCATCGCGAGATTGTGGAATCACATATTACATGAAAATCCATCTTGTCAGGTGTTTGAGTCTAAACCAGAGACGGTTTAGAACCAAGACACCCCAACTCAGTAATTTCCTGTATCTGTGTCACATGGGTTTCTCCACTGCCACGCCTCTTTAGGAGACTAGCAGCAGGTCCTGAGTGTATTGATTCCAATTGGAGAAGTGAACATAAACACAGATTATGACCGATTCTTTCGCCCCATAGTCACCAAAGTAAATACTGGACCCGTTTTTCACAAGACACATATCTAACAAAAATCAGACTCTGAAATGGCAGCTTTCAGCCAGACACATCAGGAGAAAATTAGCTTTGTTTCTGTCACGGCAACAGATCTTGCGAGCAATACTGATGAGCTAACGTCACTTAACATTTGTGATGCCATATATGGCTTTTAGCTGTGTAATTATCTAATGTTAGCAAAACAAAATATCAATGAAGTATACAAATATAGCTTTTCATCCATCCATCCAATGAGACCACATCCATTTAGGAGACAGGAAGTGTGTATCATTCATACCATTGGTGTAGCGGTTAATGCGCTTTAGTCCTTAGTGATAAAGAATCTTTGATCTGAACCACCAGCTCACCGAACTTATGCGCGTCCGGTGAGGAGCTACTGACAGCTACGGCAAGGTTTAGGTGTGTGTGACACACAATGATTACAAGATACACAATGGCGGTAGCAATAGACAGATGGTAAATCCTGCCAGGTATTCTTTTCAAAGTGCCTGCCCTTTTGCAAACTGTTTCCAATGACGGCTTCTCGTATGGTTCTGTGTAACAAACCATCTGGCGCGTCAGGTTAATTTTGCCTCATAAATATCTGAATTGCTTTAAAATAGATTGTGTGTATGTATGAGAGAGAGAAAATAATGTTTACAGGACCCTGGCCAGTGACTGGAGCACACTTTCTGAGTGGCAACATTTCATAATTACCATTCAGAGTTATTACCCATGTTGTTTTACACCCCACCATAACTCAGCCATGTGCTGAGTGGGTTAAATCAGCTGGGTGTAAATAAGCAATATACTGTACTGTATGGGGATAAACAGGGAGTTTTGTGTGGAGTGATTTCGGTACATTAAGTAGTATGTCAAGTGTTTATTTAACACTGCAGAGCTAAGTGGAATTGGCTTGTTGAGGCCATGCCAACAATTTGTCCATCCCTTGGTTTATAAGCATAAATACAGTGTATTAAAACTGTGATTTGTATGATGTATTTAGAACTATAACCTCTGCCATTTAGGTATTAATTTGACGAATAAAGAATATGCTCGTCTACAGCCAAAACAAGAAACACACAGTTGTGGTGAGAGAGGCTTGTTTAAACAATCTGCTGTGATTATACTGTGGATATTAGGTGGTCAATTCGAGTTGCACTGAAAATGCTGGATAGTGCAATTAGTGGAAAAAATACAAAAGAGGTAAAGAGATTTCCCATTATTTAGTTTTGTTTTTGACATTTCCAGTACTCTCTCTGAGCTGAAAACCCTCGGTGATATAGTTTTCTAGTAGTGTCTCCAGACTAAAAGCTTTATTCAGTTTTCCCAGAAGTGTTACAGCACTGAGAACATCTTGGAAAAATTGCGTAACAGCTTTCAGAGAAACTGGAATAAATGATTTGCAACATTAACCGAAGGTTTCTACAGTGTGACTACTACTACATGACTACACAGCTGTTCAAAGCAACATATTATACATCCTCAACAAACCTATTTGTAATTCCCCTGATTCATCAACATTGTCTCATTTTCCAGCAGGCTTTTCATGAAAAGAGACAAAGATGACATATTTAATGTAGCTTTTTCTTTATTCTGTCCAACAAAATAAAAGCTTTATTCACAGATTGGTTCACTACCAAGCTCCCTGCTGAGATTAAACTCATTGCTACAACAACAAAAAGGGAAGATTGGCAACAATCCCGT
The DNA here is from genome assembly GCA_023631565.1 of Gymnocephalus cernua. Lineage (NCBI taxonomy): Eukaryota > Metazoa > Chordata > Actinopteri > Perciformes > Percidae > Gymnocephalus > Gymnocephalus cernua. Next base: position 23,192,161 of record CM042429.1, read on the forward strand.
GTGTCCTGTGGAAGAAATGAAACGATGCACCTGTTTGCTTACACTGTGCTAGGACTTGAATTGGGGGAAAAAAAGTTCTGCTGACAATTCTAGTTCAGGGTTCATCTGAGCACAGGGAACCACTGGTGGCTGTTTCTGCTGTAATATATCATGTTGTTTTATTAATTGAGTTGATGAATATAAACCGCAGTGTTTCCCCTACGTTGATTTTCAAGTGGCGCACCGCCACAGTTAAATGTCTGCCGCCACGCCACGGTATCAATGTTGATTGTCGGAGAATAGCGCGGACACGCGCTTCACAGGTAGAGCACAAACCCAGCCCCCCCTCTCTATTCACATGCCGGGATTCTTGCCTGCGCGCCACACACACGCAGCCGAGTTGTGTGTGTGCGCGTTAACGTTACCGCACACACACATCTAAAACACGCGCAGCACCTGACTGGGAACGATACCGAGGATTACCAACGGCCGCTGGGGGGGGGGGGGCAGATGAACGCTAGTCTCGTCACTGTAAGTAGGTTACGATAAAACCTTCATGAGTAAAAAGTCAATACTTATCAATGCACTCACCTGTATAGACCGGCATAAACATGTAGGAAGAGATATTTTAATCTGCTCTGTCTGCTCTCGTCCACCGCGCTGTTTTACCAAACTCAGCTCTACTCTGCAAAAAGCTAAAACAAATAAAGCTGTTGGTTGTAGTCTTAGCTTAGCTTGGCGGGAATCTAGAAATTTGGACAAATTCTTATAAACTGAACTGCTGGCTGAGCGAACCGTCCTCTCTCCTGGTGGTAAATCTATGGATGTATTATAAGACCAAAACAGATACATGTGGCTACTTAATATGCACGTGAATGACGCGATCGTTACCGTCGCGTTCTTCATTCTTGATGATGATGCTGGTTGTATTATTTTGCAACAGCATCATTTCATTGCAAATGAGGCATACAGTATGAATGGTAGCCTGCTTATCAGTCCATTCATCATTAAAGGCTTTTCCACTCAACTTTCCCTTCAGCCTCTTTGACTGTGACATGTTTACCTGACAACAGCCTTTCTTTCTGCAAGCATTTTCCTGCATACTACAACCATGTTTCCTTAATCACAGACTTTAACAACCACTCAGTGAACTGCCTCCTAGTCTGAGATCTTGTTCTAGTTAAAGAGCCAGTTATCATTATGGAGTTTCCATGTTTTTGAGGAGTTTGCTCACACTAATGTACTGTAAAAAAATAGCATTAATTCAGTAAGAAAGACCATTTTGAACGATAATTTTCTTTATTTGAAAGTCCGGCCTTGGAGTGTCGGGGGGGGTTTGACATACCTGCCACCACGGCTTAAAAAAATCCTAGGGGAAACACTGAACCGTAAATATTTTATGGAATAGAATTGACATCATGTTGCCTGGTGTAAACCGCACACTGAATTCCCTCAGTGTGTAAGGGTTCCTAGAGTTGGATGAGCATCAACATCAAATGGAAACACAGATCAATGCAATGCTGCACAACTGTATGCAGCTGAAGGTGTAGAGACATAAATCACAACTCACAACTTCTCAGACCAGTTCCCTAAAACTAAAATCATGCAGAAGTAAGGCAGACTGTGTGTGCGTGCGTGTGTGTGTGTGTGTGTGTGTGTGTGTGTGTGTGTGTGTGTGTGTGTGTGTGTGTGTGTGTGTGTGTGTGTGTGTGTGTGTGTGTGTGTGTGTGTGTGTGTGTGTGCTTGTAAAGAGAGAGAGATGAAGTTTGCTTGTCGAGAAGTGGGAGGTTATTGTAGTTTACTACCAGCTATCACTTCATCTTCAGTTGTGCTTTATTACATTTCTCTGGAACAACAGTCATTTATAACTTTACCATTCATAAGAATGGCAGCAAAAGCCATTTATATGAGTAATTATGCACAGTTACTGTTGCATCCTAGTTTTACCTCACACTGATGGATGAGATGTAGCATCACGCCCAAAGTGTGGGTGGGCTCTGTCTGAGTTTGTGCCAATAGTGTATAAGGGAGTGTGTGTGTGTGTGTGTGTGTGTGTGTGTGTGTGTGTGTGTGTGTGTGTGTGTGTGTGTGTGTGTGTGTGTGTGTGTGTGTGTGTGTGTGTGTGTGTGTGTGTGTGTGTGTGTGTGTGTGTGTGTGTGTGCGTGTGTGTGTGTGTGTGTGTGCGTGTGTGCGTGTGTGTGTGTTTGCCTGATTATGAAAGGAAAAAAGAGACAGGCTGACACATTAAACTGCACACACTTGTATACACACTGTCAAGCAATTTGCAACACCAGAACCCACATTTACTGGATTTACTGAAGAGCAAGAAGGGTAGATTCTAAATATTATGTTTAATTTGATTTAGCATTTTTATGAGGCCGTGCCTCATCCTCAAATCACGTTAAGATGTTTAGAGTCCTAGCAGCTCATCCACTGCTTACTGCTTACACGCAATCGTTCGGCCCTCGCTGTTAATGACTGCAGCCGATTTCCATAAAATATTCTTAAAGAGGTCCGTTATTATTACCATAACGTTTCATCTCCCACCATAGCTAAACTTCAATCAGTTTTGCATTTGGAATGCATTAAATGTCTCCATAAACTCTTCTAATCTCTACCCAAGTAGTTTTTCTTCTTCAACTTGTATGTGTAGAAAGGCAAACTAATATTAAAGACATTAATTACACTGTTCTGTTATTTTTTTTCTTCTTCTTTTTGCCGCTTATTTCTGATTGGAAATTTCAGTCTCATCCAGTGTTTCAAAACAAGTGTGTAATTATGTTGTTTATCAGAGCGTATAGTTGTATTCCTCTTATGATGTTTAGGGTTAATTACTTCAAGGCCTTTGACGCACATGCTCACACAAAACTGAAGAAGAAAAAACGTATTAATTTTGCGCGCCAACAAATCTGCCTTTCTGAGCTGATTGCTGGTATCAAGTTGTGGTATGATCTCTTCCTACACAGAAAAACACAGAATCACTATGCAGTTTAGACAGTAAATGATGACATGTGATTCCTCTGGGGAACTGGGCAATATATGTTCTTGTAATCTTGACTATTATCACAGCAGATTTGTTTTGTTTTGTTCTTGGGTAGAATACTATTGACTGTGGCTTCGATGAAAAAAATATAGGAAATTGAAAAAGCTTCTCCATTTTAAACCAGTTAATTCTTCAAATGAAAAAGAAGAGGTGGGCTCATTTCTCCCTTTCAGTCAATTGTGAGTGCCTAACGTTGAAAGCCAGTGTCTGGGATAAAAGGCACTGGTGGTGGGGACCTGAATAAATCTCTTTAACGTTTGTGTGCTGGCCAGTGGTAAAAGTGGAACATCTACCTTAATACCTTATTAGGGTGATTACTGTGTTGGTGATAATACTAAAAATGGTCTTCTCACCTTACCACCATGTTTTCTGGCTCTCTCTGCCACACTTCCATTGTCTGGGGAAGTTGTTTACTTGCCTGAAATAGTCTTGGCTGTTTTTCTTCTTTACCACCAGGTGTCACTCTTGTACTGGGTTTTGGTAAAGACTGAAAACACAGATGATAATTTCAACAAGTCACTTACTGGAGGATGAATAAGAGCTCTCTTGTTTATAGGAGAGGTTTTATGGGTTTCTGAAATGATGTAATGTGCTTTGACTGGGTCTAGGGTCTTGAAAAGTAGTCAGCAATATTCCTTATATTAAGCCTGTAAAATTACAGTAGAGAATCAGACAAAATAAATGGTATGAGAATTTAACATAACGAGAGTGGCATTAAATTAATCTGAATGAAGCCTATTGATTGTTTTACGTTAAAGTCATACGCAATGCTGTAATATGCAGAGTTACTTTGTATTCTGCCACATTAAATCCTGTTGAGCTTAACTACAAAACAGAATGTTGATATTATTATTCATGACTTTGATGCAATTCATACCATTGCATATCCTCTCTGTCTCTATTTTGTCTGATTTGTCCCAGAGACGTTTGTTTACACCTATGTAAAATCCAATATATGTAGATGTATTTACACCTGGATGACAGACATAACTCAGTTTCATCTTATATTGCACCTAACAAGCCCATTCAGGGCACAATATCACACATTTGGAACACGAAACGCATATGTCATAATATCATGCTGAAACATGCTTCAAAATCACAGGCACACTTTTCTGTGAAATCAGCCCACATTTCTGTCACGTTATTTACAATCTGTGTGCTCTGTTAATATAACTGTGTGTTCTCTCTATTAACAGATGACCTGGAATCAAAGGATGATGATAGAGATATTGAGGACAAGACCCCCCCAGACCAGCCAGCCGATGAGGTATAAATACACAGCTCCCTGAAGTACATAATAGACCATTACGGGAGCAAGAAATAACATCTTTTTAAAGAGACGTACATTGTGCTTGATGTGACCTCTCATTAGGGCACACAGCAGGCACTTTTCCTAACATAATGACGTGGGTTCAGTGGTTTGTCGCATGTCATCCTGTCCCATAATATGAGGAGAATGGTGTATTTAGTTCAGTTTTGGAGATATTTATGACTATTTAAACTACTTTACCCTGCTTTAAGATACCCAGAGTTCTTATAAATGTCACCCTTTTATAATGTTACGAATTAGATTGATTCACGTGTGCCAGCTAATGTGTTACTCCATTACTTGTTGCATATTGGTTGACATGCCATAAAAAGGGTTTTGGTTTTGCTTTGGCTCCACTTGGATTTGTAAGTGCTCCACACTCAATAGCGCTGTCACTCTCTTTCAGGAAAGTGTAGGTCATGGGGAGAATTATTGTAAGCAATCCAATTACATTGTATGCCTGTTAAAATATTTAGAGCTATAAATTGTTTCTGTGGAATTATTGCATTACAGAAACCTGCAGATGGTGATACAAAAGACGAAAATGGTGAAAAGGCAGGAGAGAAGGAGGAGGCTGACACTTCCGCTAGCAAAGAAGAAAAGAATGAAAACCAGGACACAAATAGCGAAAAACAGGGAGGGGAAGAGAAGGAGGAGAATGCCGAGCAAAATGATGAAAAAGAGGGAGAAGCAACAGCAGGATCTGAGGAGAAGGAGAGCGAAATAAAAGAAAAAGTGAAGGAGGAGGTCACGGATGAAAGTAAGGAGGATGTTAAGAATGAGTCCAGCAGTAGCAACAGTGATAAGACCCAGGAGAGTAAAGAGAAAGAGACTGGAAGCCATTCACCTTCTGAGTGTGAAAATGATGAGCGAGAGAAAAATACAGAAGAAGAGAAGCAAGATGAAGACAGTGAAAAGGGTGAGAGAAGCAGTGAGGAACAAGTTAACGATGTAGACATGGGGGAGGAACAGAAAAAGACAGAACACAGCAGTGACCCGGGGAAGACTCCGTCAGATAACGAGACAAAAGAGAATGATAACGGCAGAACTAGCAGTAGCGGCCGTAGCCAGGGAGAAGAAGAAGCTACCAAGGAGTCAGGAGAAGATGAGAGAGAGGTGAACGGAGAGGTCAGTGGAGGCGATGATGAGGTGGAAAATGGAGCAGAGCTGGACATGGACGAGAATTCAGCCAATGATGGAGAGGAAGGGGTGGATGGTGACAAAGACAATCCAGGAATGTAAGAGAAAATTGTGGGATGAGCAGTGTTGAAAATAGCAATAGCAATACTTTACAATACAATCTAAAAGTAATGAAGGTGGCAGAGCAAATTCACAGAAAGCGAAAGCGGCCATGTAGAATCTGCACTGAGAAGTAAACAAGCAAATAGTAGAAGCTTTGAATGGCTGCTAAATGATGTCAGGTACAAAAACACCATCAGAATTTCAGGTATGTATTCAAAAGCTATTTATCGAAACATTATTCATAACTATTATGTCTGAAAACAAATAAAAGTTATATACATATTCTTATTTTTCATTCAGTCATACTGTTACCTCGGGCTGCTTTATTGTTTCAGTATACAGTATATTGTCTGTGAGCACTGTAGTGAGTGACTAAAATTGAATAGTAACAGTCAGACTTTAAATGTTTAAACTAGGGCTGTCAGTTTAACGCGCTATTAACGCATAGAGAGAGCAACGGAATCTGTTGCATCTGTTAGTCCATTTCTTTAACTGTCTATGGCCACGCCATGTCCCGCCCTACGAAGCAGCTCGATTGGTTGGGGTTAGGCATTTCACCTCGAGTGGTTAGGATAGTGGATTGGTCAGGGGATAGGACCTGAACAAATGGGGTTACGTTACCTTGGACGCCTGGCCAATAATAGTGATTGAAGGGCGGGTCGCAGACCGGAAACAAAACAGACACAAGCCGCGGACGGTTTGGGCTTGCGAGCCGCGTAGCTAGTAGGCTCGTGACGGCGATTAGCTTCAGAGCGAACGAGTAGTGACTCTACAGTCAGTGAGAGAAACAAAGTGTCTCCTCTGTTCTTTCTGACCACGGTGGGAAACCTGGAGCAGGAGAAATTAACCCTCCCCTTGATTTTACATTGTTTATGGAGAAGGACAACCAGGAAATGAGTCGGGGGGGGGGGGGGGGACCATGGTCGCTATGACGACGACCAACGCTCAGTAGGCAGTACTATCTGCAATGGAAAATCGAGGTAACAGTGTTACATTATGTGACAGATTATTAGCTCCAGGTGTGAATGTTAGTGTGAAATTGAACACTACGTATATGCCAATGTTTTCAAAAACATTTGCACAAAGCAGCTGATCCACTTTTCCATGTTGATAAGAGAATTAAAATGAAAAAATATGATGACACAAAAAGAAATCAAGGGACATTTAGAATAGATAAAAATGTGCGATTAATTGACATTAATGCGATTAATCGCGATTAAATATTTTAATTGTTTGACAGCACTAGTTTAAACATATTTATTTTTAACAGGTGTGATTATACTAGTTGCTTGTTTTTAAAGATTTTTTTTGTATGTTTGTTATTGTCTATTTTCCAAAGCAAGTGATACAAGTGAACTTTTTTTAAGTTAATACAATAAGCTGTGTGTAATATTGTAAGTATACAGTATGTGTCTGAAAGTTCCACATCATAATCCTTCATTATGTCTTATGCATATTTGTTTATTTACATCTATCTTCTACCATAACAATAAAAGAGAAACATTACAGCGAGGCACCTTTAAAAGATGCTTTAAATAAAATGACTGTAATCAAATCTGTCCATAAATAATAAAAATAATAACACCTAAAGTGTGATCATGCTAATTTGTTTGTGGCAGTGAATATCGTCAGTATTGACTTTACAGACTTGTTTGTCAAATTGAACAATATACGTGAAACGGATGAATGGCAAATATTTATGTTCACTTCAGCCACTCCTGCTACAAGAACCATTTTAATGCATCTTCGGTAAGTACTTATTTTTATTTCAAAAGCTTGTACTATTTACTTTATTCATTTAAATGTTGTACTTTTGCTTTTGCTTACTTCTCCAGGAACCATCACCTTATCGTGGTGGAGAGGTTTGTGTGTCCCTATGAACCTGAGGGCTGTGTTGTCTGGAGCTTGGTGCTCCTGGTAGGGTCTCCCATGGCAAAGTGGTCTCAGGTGAGGGGCCAGACGAAGAATGGTTCAAAAATCCTACGAGTCAACGAGGAAGAGGTAGAGTTACCCTACCTGGAGGAAGCCCGGGGCCTCCATCTGAATCCAGGCCCAGATAATTTTTACAAAAATGCAAAGCTTGAATAGCTTTAAAGGTATAGTGGAGGATTTTCTTTTTCCGGGTGGATCATCAAGACTATTGGTCCTCCTAGTTGTCAATCATTCTGGGATATGTTTACGTAAGTCCGTCGTACGTGCCGTGACAGGTCATCGAGCAGACGGCCACGGCGTCCGACCATAGACAGTGCCAGTGCCTCCCCGCTCTCGGCGATAGCTTGTTTGTTGGTCTGTAGCATGCTAAAGTTAGCTATAGAGATGCTTGTCATAAATAGATTCCCACTTACCGGTGGCGAGTCTGACATAGTGGAAAAAGTGCAAATCTTCTTTTGGAAAATAGGCTTGTAGAGCCATGCCGACAGCAACTTGTAAACAGAGCGTGCACGAGGAGAACTAGGCTCGTGCATGCTCTCTCGTGCACACGTTTAACAGGCGTTCCCTGTCAGGAGCAGGTAGGGTGTTGCGCATGTGCATTTTTTCAAAAAGTGGAGAGGGTGGTTCTTTTCTAACATTTGGGAAAATCCTCCATTATACCTTTAAGTAAAAAGACAGGTGAGACAAGATGTGATGTAGCTAAACCTTTTATTTTGTTCAGTTATTTTGCCTCTCTGTTTCCCCAAGAAACAAGGTTGCATAAAGCCACTATAAACTGCCTCCCACAGGCAGGAAACTGTAGTGTGTAAACTGTGATCTAAATCAGTGACTATGATGGCCTCACCACCCTCTCATCCCTGCAGCTGTTCAAATTGGGATTCATGCAGGCAATGTGTCCATGAGTCACCATCCCACGGGAGAGGGAGAACATGGTGAGAGAGGAGGGTGAGGTAGACGGAGAAAGGAAAGCAAGAGACGCAGACAGTGGCAGAGGAGGCTGTGTGTGTGTGTGTGTTCTTGTTTAACTACATTTGTGGGGTCCAAAAACCAGGAATACAGTATACTTGTGGTATACATGGTTAAAGGGCTGTTTGAGGGTTAAGACTTGGTTTTAAGGTTAGAATGAGGTTACGGTTAGGGTAAGGGTTAAGGTTAGGCATTTAGTTGTGATGGTTAAGGTTAGGGTAAGGGGCTAGGGAATGCATTATGTCAATGACGGGTCTGACTGGTCTGTGCCTCCCACACAGAACAACACAGCACCAGTCAGCTTACACACATCCAGTGCGCGGTTGAAACTGACAGCGTGGCTGTTCAAGAAAAAGACAATTAGTTAAAATTAGTTTTTTTACTGCTATTTCCAAATGTCCCAACTGGACTCAATTATTGCAATTCTGTTGCCTTATGTACATTCCACCAAAACAATGTGCTCTTCATTATGCTCATGTGTTGGAAGAAAATACAGTACATGTTACAACTGTTAATGTTAAATGTAAAGAATAGCCAATATTAAAGACTCCAGCATCTCCCTCCCATTAATATCCTTTATTGTTTCTTTACCTGTCAACAAAAAGGAGATCATCCTCGCCAAATGCCTCGTACCTCGTTGGAGTGGCATAACCCACCAAAACAACAATGAGGCCTGCAAACAAGATCAGGGAGCCGAACGCGAGACAGACCTGGCAGGGGAAAAGGAAGACCTTTTTTGCATTTACAGTTTAATTACCCAAATAACAGCAGGTGAGATGTAGTTTTTAGTTTGAGCTTGCTGGAAGGTTAACCTCACCTTCCAGAGTAAAGAGCTCCACCTGCTAGGTGATCTCTGAATCTGAAAATCTTCATCACGTTCCCAGATAGAAGCTGTGCACTCCTCATAAAACTGGAGAAGAGATCAGAGAGATAAGTTTTTAAATTCCAAACATGGAAACCGTGAGAAATCAAGATCTAAAACCCTCAAGTTTAAAAAAGAAAAAGTCAAGTTATTACGAGATATTACGATAAAAACAAGAGAATGGTTGATATTTGTAGAAGGATGCCATATACTCTCTCTCTCTCTCTCTCTCTCTCTCTCTGTCTCTCTCTCTCTCTCTCTCTCTCTCTCTGTCTCTCTCTGTGTGTGTGTGTGAGTGAGTCATACCGCCTGACCGAGGTGATGATCCTCAAGGTGCTATTTCTGGAGTTACCATCAATTCTGTGTGCGCATGTGGGCGTGTTAATAAGCACGTGGACAGCACTGACACCCTTTTCCTGATTGATTACAGTAAGAGCTTCTAGACGGTGTAATGAAGGCTTAGTGGAACACCATTGACAATTTGGAGTCGTTTATTCATGAAAACCAAATCCTATAATTAACTTATATAATAATAATAATAAACTTTTTTTCCTCCATGACGTGAAGGGGACATACTTTATCTTTAAGAAGAAAAAAAACGACTCAACATGTCAAATATATTGAACTGACACTGTATTTCAGGTAAGATTTAGATGACAAAAGTGTCAGTTGTTTGGCACAATTCAAAACAGCAAGGCAGTGATTTTTACAATTACAAGGTTGAAAAAGCAGTACAAGAATAAGTACAAGAATAAAACAGACATATTCACAATAAATCATTAATTTGAGCCATTCAGATGGCCTAATGGCCATGTGATAACTGCATAATAACTTTTATTTCTGTTCTCTGCATGGTTAGGTATGAAGTATTATCAATCATGAATATATACTGACATTGTCAAATGTGTATACAACGTGATGAAGTGAACTTCTTTCTGTCCATTTGCTATGTATAGTTTAGTCAGTATGTGTCAATTAAAAGGATAAATACAATCTTCACACATTTTGAGCTGTGGATATTTCAATTTTATTGTATTCTTTAAAAAATAGAAATATTGTATATAGTCATTGATATATATTTGTTCTTTATCCAATACAACCTCCAATAAATACAGTATACATTTTTTTATTTACTGGGAGAATCCACGGTAACCCTTTACAATAACCATAATTAATAAATGGTAAATTGATAGTTAATTTAACTTAAGTCAATATTTATTTAACAAACAATACAAAATTATGATTAATATTGTTTACTAATTATGAGTGATGCTACAATTGTTATTTTAACAGTTTATTGTTGCACATATGATAACATGTTATATATTATATTAAGTTTTTTGTTAATGATTACCAAATGATTTGTAAACATTTAAGAAATTGTTTGTAATTCGTTCATAAACATTATTTGGATGGCTATAATAAAGTTGCAACTTATGATTATAATACCTTGTTAATGCTTAATAGTTACATTGCATTATTTAGATAGCTATCACTATTCACTATCTCTATTCAGTTCACAAATATATCAAATAATCATCTCTTTCTTTGATCATTAAAAAAGATTAAATGAGTCCAAATTAATGTTACTTGGTGCTTTATTACCCACTTATTGATCATTAACTAATTTGAAATGAATCTAATTATAAGAATTGCAGCAACTTTATAATATCCATCCAAATAATGTTTATAGATGGTTCACAAAACGATTATTGACCATTGACAATTAAATGTATTAACTAATTATTTTATATTACACTAAACTAATAATAAAATAAGATACATTCTAAGATTACTCGTGAACTTTATAAATCATCATTTCATTGTATACAACTATTAACAAATTAACTATCAATTTACCGTTTGATAATGATGTTATTATAAAGTGTTATTGAATCCACTGTTACATCAGGAGCCACTTAACCTGGGACATGGTCAGATTAAGAGCAGAAAAATATCCATAATGGATTTGGGATTGTAATACAGAACTCAACTTTGGTCAATGTAAGGATAAAAATAAACTCACAATTCATAGCATGAAACCACAAGTCAGCACATTTATTTATCACTTAACGCCCCAACCACACTGGTTTGTTCTTAACAGATTGTTTAACAGCTGGGTTTTTCTTCTTGTACTGTAGGTTTGCATCTTAACAGTGGTTGCGTAAATTCCTTGAACGTGTCTTCATTATTAGTAGATTGTTCTTTATAGTTATACGTTTGTGTTGTATCTAAGACCAAATGTGTTGAAATTACATCACAGAATAGAGTGAAGGTTGTGGGATGTTGAAAGGTCAACTTACATGAACATAGGTGGCTAGCATAGCAATAGCTTTTATAGTTTATATAACATGTGTTTATAAATAACCTGTATAATTTTATGTATTTGGCATTGTTGTTTCATAGATTTGAAGGGGATACATTGTTTGGAAAGACCTGCAGCATTGACGCACAGTAAGAGGCATGTAGCTTGATGACACTTGGACTGTGACTACCACAAAAACATTGCGGTACACTTTACTTGAAGGTATCTACATAAGAGTGACATGACACTGTCATGAACGGGTCATAAACATTATAAACAAGTCATGCACGTTTATGACATAACGCTTCTTTTAGTAAGTGTCATTCAGTTTTTGTCATGACAAGTTATGGTTAGGGTCAGAGTTAGGGTGTCATGTGGCATGACTGTGTCATGACAGTGTCATGTCACTCTTATGTAGATACCTTCAAGCAAAGTGTTACCAAACATTGTTCTAAGCAAGTACAGTAAAAAAAGAATGTTGCATTTTTACAATATATGTTGTATCTGTGTGCAATAAACATACCGTCCCCCCCCCCCCCCCCCCCCCCCCCACTGTATAGGTTGACTGTGCAAGCCACTCATAAGAACCCCAACAAGTCCTCTGAAACATACAACAATATTGGTCATTTATTCCTACCCTCTAAAATGACCTATAGGAGCGGTTCATAAATTAACGCCCCTGGCGGTGGCAGGAAATACGACCTACAGGAGCATTTTAGAGAATGTAATGGTCGCGGTTTTAAACCCATCACAGTTTTGTTATGTTTAGACACAAACACTACTTAACTACTTAAGTTCAGAAGAAGATTGTGGTTTGCGTTACTTCACTTCCGGTTACCCACCTGACTCAGAGTGTGACGTAGATCAGTTTGTTCTGTAAAGAAACTTGCTGTGTATTTTTAATTTCATTGACACACAAGCTCTGGTCTCCCCCCCCAACCTGCCTCCTTATACACAATTTGGCACTCTTATACTCCATCACCTTACTCCTCCTTTGCTCCTGTTATAATCACTATAGCCACTACAGAGGGCCGTGCCACTACACGTAAATATGAGTCGTAATTGCTGCTTGAACAAACGACGCAACTTATAGTCCCGTTTTTTTTGCCGGGAGGACAGTCTCGTAGATGGGTGAACCAAACACAGAACCTTCCCTCAACAGACATGGTTTCATTCCACATGTAACCAAAAGTCAACAGTCAGCTTATGAATCGACTTTTACAGACCTAATTCCGTGAAGGTATGTATGGTCGTTGTCAGTTGAGTAGTTTTACGTGACTCATTTTGATCCAATTCCTGATGTTGTACTAGCCCTATAGCTAAACTTAACTTAATCCATTTTAACTACGTGTTTAAATCTTTGGTCGTTACGTTAAATGGAATGGTCCCATGACAAAAAGTGCCACCGCGGTCACATGTTTATGTCAGGTGTTGAAGACAGCCACCGGGGGCCGTATCACAGCGCTAAATAGAACGCTTGTTGATGTAAATATATAAATAAATGTCGTTTTGAGAATCATTGACAATCTAACCTTTCTGTGGTTTAGGTATAAAGGTGTTGGGAAAGGATACAAAACAAACAAACAAGAAGCAACAACAAACATAACAATTTAAAGTGGCATGGTCACAATATTTAAAAAAATATATTCAAAATACACTAAGTTTTTAAAAAGCAGCAAAACATGACCAAGCTTGCCAAGCTTGAATAAAATAAATAAAATAAATAAAATAAATAAAATAAATGCCTTCTTGATGTAACTTGTTTCTCATATAGTACGCAAGTGAATATGCAACCAGTTAAAAAAAAAAAGCTTTAGTGATACATAAGTACTGTATGCTGTTCATGTAGTTTCAAGTTTTGTGTTTGAGCACAGGAAGGCAGTTATTGTTGAAAGCATCAGTGGATTCAGACAGACTGTAAACAATGAGCGCTGTCAAACACATGTAGCTGATGTGTGATCTCACTGGAGATCTAAATGCACTCTCCTTACCCCCCTGTTATGTTATATGATCTGTCACATTGTTGGTCTTCATTTCAACAAGCAGCACCACCTGCACATCTCTAACTCACGACTACTAACTGCAAAAATGTACATGCTTGGTCAGATAGGTGTGTGTCTACAAGCTTGCGTTTGTCAAAGGAAGAGAAAGAGACAAAGAAAGGAAGAGCGTGCTTAATGAAAAAAGATACAAGATATTTTAGGGATAGAAGGCATTCAGAATGCCTTATTTGTATTATCTCGATAGTAATCTGTTTGATTATGATTTTTTTTTTACTTGACAGATTATGTTGTTCTGCATTTTCTGTCAGGTTTAATCTACCTTTCATCAGTCGGTCCGGTCTGGTCTTTAAATCCTGCTGAAGATTCACTGAGGGAGACAATGTCAGAGGCCTAATAAGACAGAAGATAATGTCAGTGTTAAATCTACCCTGAAGGTCTGCTCTAATCTGTGTTTTTCTCGAATCTGTTCTGATGATGTGTGAACTTCTAGCAGATAATTTGTAATAATTTGTTAAGACTGCTCTTGGCTTGTTGTTGCATGTAAACATAAAAGAAGTATTCACATGTACGTATACTGTGCGTTTGGGAGCTCTGACTGAGTGTTGTGATGAAGTTACACTGCACATACATGTACACACAAAGTATTGTGCACATAGAGCCTCTCATCCTCTGATGCCTTTTAGACACTAGGCAGAGATAATGGTTGTTTTGTTCAGTACTTCTTTTGATAATTTTCTGGCAACGGGGGCCAATCAGCAATAACTTCAAACAACACTGCATCTGCTGCTCTACACCCTCCAGCATTAACACTATCCTTTTCTTACAAAATGGGAATCCTCTCGACAGAAAAAAATACTCTGTTGTTCAGCGGCTGTGTTCTATTGATTTGTTTCTGTGTTTTGTTTTCTGGGTAGGGCTCAAGACCTGCACGTGACCATGAATGTCCCATTAATGTATTAATCCATGACGCAATGACCTCCATATCGCTATGTTACGTCCTCATTTTAGTATTTTAAGCCAATCCCTGATTTTTTACTAACCCTACATATTTTTGTTGCATAAACTTAACGAATTGCATTGGACTATGTTTACTACGTGTTTAGTCTTTGGAAAATCAACATATAATGTTGTTTAGGTGTGAGGATGTGTTGCTATATAACTTTAAAATAAAGTGTTAATGTCAAACAGCAAATAAAGATGAATAACCAATACTACAAGACATGTAAGCTGTCCTTTCAAAAGAAAACAATTCACACGTAGACTGATCCACACACATGTTCGCACTCGCACACAGTCTGCGCACCAAAAACACTCATCACACACACTTCTTCACTTTACGCCTTCATCTATACTTCTGTCAGGTCTCGGATTTTGTGGTCACTGGCTGGATGTTTTGGACTTTGGAAAGTGTGACTGGCACCTTTCCCTCTCCGGGGGTCGGTGCTCTCATTATGGGGGTACCTGTGACAAAAGCAGTTCTGCTATGACGGATATTCATACAAAGTAGTTTGAGTACAGTATTACAGTAAAACACACTTTCACTTACTCTTTGGCATTCATTCTTAACCTTCATTCCATAATGTGTCATAACAAGACAGTTGAGAGTGAAACCTTACCAACTGCGTGCAGATCTGCCAACCTCTCCTTAAACTTCTGCTGCAGGTACAGTTCTTCTTTGGAGTAGCTTTTGGCAAAGGCAGACAGCAGGAGTCCCACAGCCATGGACGTGCCTCCCACACAGAACAACACAGCACCAGTCAGCTTACACACATCCAGTGCGCGGTTGAAACTGACAGCGTGGCTGTTCAAGAAAAAGACAATTAGTTAAAAATAGTTTTTTTACTGCTATTTCCAAATGTCCCCAACTGGACTCAATTATTGCAATTCTGTTGCCTTATGTACATTCCACCAAAACAATGTGCTCTTCATTATGATCATGTGTTGGAAGAAAATACAGTACATATTACAACTGTTAGTGTTAAATGTAAAGAATAGCCAATATTAAAGACTCCAGCATCTCCCTCCCATTAATATCCTTTATTGTTTCTTTACCTGTCAACAAAAAGGAGATCATCCTCGCCAAATGCCTCGTACCTCGTTGGAGTGGCATAACCCACCAAAACAACAATGAGGCCTGCAAACAAGATCAGGGAGCCGAACGCGAGACAGACCTGGCAGGGGAAAAGGAAGACCTTTTTTGCAATTACAGTTTAATTACCCAAATAACAGCAGGTGAGATGTAGTTTTTTGTTTGAGCTTGCTGGAAGGTTAACCTCACCTTCCAGAGTAAAGAGCTCCACCTGCTAGGTGATCTCTGAATCTGAAAATCTTCATCACGTTCCCAGATAGAAGCTGTGCACTCCTCATAAAACTGGAGAAGAGATCAGAGAGATACGTTTTTAAATTCCAAACATGGAAACTGAAAGCCGTGAGAAATCAAGATCTAAAACCCTCAAGTTTAAAAAAGAAAAAGTCAAGTTATTACGAGATATTACGATAAAAACAAGAGAATGGTTGATATTTGTAGAAGGATGCCCTATACACTCTCTCTCTCTCTCTCTCTCTCTCTCTCTCTCTCTCTCTCTCTCTCTCTCTCTCTCTCTCTCTCTCTCTCTCTCTCTCTCTCTCTCTCTCTCTCTCTCTCTCCTCTCTCTCTCTCTCTCTCTCTCTGTGTGTGTATATGTGTGTGTGTGTGTGTCTGTGTGCTGTACCTGGTGTAGGTAAGAGCGTACTCCATACTGCTGGCAGTTCCCATTGGCTTGAGCTTGCTCAACATACTCCGACCCACAGATCTCTGAGCAAGAAGTCATCCTTCACATCTGTCTACCTGCTTGAGTACACACACACACACACGCACACACACACACACACACATGCATGAATGCTCCTCTTCACCTTTGAAGAAACCACCCACATGTTTTGTGGACAAACTCTCTCCGGCTTTTACCCATGCATAAACATGCACACACAGATATGCAGTTATACATTTATACACACAAGCATGTGCATTCACAAACTGCGCTAGAAAGTTATGTAACATTGTACTGAAGGCATGGGTGCCTCAGAACATTGAGATTAATGATGCATTCTCCTTGTCTGCTGTCACGAAATAGACCATACAATGTTACATTGGTCCTCATTTTTAGATTCAATATATTCGGTTGAGAGTGACATGCACAGGATTAACCTTCTTAACAACCAATCCCCTTTTTTGTGCTGTGCATCAAAAATAAAGCAGTATATTTAGTATATTGCAGTTTACAAGGTTTCATAGAAGCAATAAAAAGAACATAGTGTATAATGTGTATATGCTCTTACAAGACAGATGTCAGGGTTGCCATTCACAAAACAAAGTAATTGTTGTTATATGTGCTATCAAAGTTAGATGTGGTAGGTTCTGTAAAGATACAACTTGTTGTTTTTATAGGATTCAAATGTTTTACATAAAGCTCATTCAGGGAATATAACTAGCTATTGTATTACAGCTTACTGTACATTATATCATACGGTATTAGTATACACATTATCCTTTTCTTTTTGTTGCTATAAAAACAAAATGATCGCATCCTGATTAAAAGACAGGAAAACATATATGTCTAGGAAAATTATACAACCCCAAATCAGAAAAAAGTTTAGACAGTATGGAAAACACAAATAAAAAAAGAAAGTAGTGATTTCTAAATGTACTTTGACTTGTATTTCATTGCAGACAATACAACAGCACATAATTTAATGTGTTCCTTATGATTTTTTTTTTTTTCTTCAAATAAACAAAATTCCTATTTTGGTTCTTGCAACACATTTCAAAAAATGTTGGAACAGCAAAGCATTTACCACTTTGTAATGTTGCCATTCCTTTTCACAACACTTAAAAGACGTTTTGGGACTGAAGACACCAAGTGATGAAGTGTTTCAGGTGTAATTTTGTCCCATTCTTGCTGCAAACAAGTCTTAAGGTGGGCAACAGTACGGGGTCTTCGTTGTCACATTTTGCGCTTCAAAATGCGCCACACATTCTCTATTGGAGACAGGTCGGGACTGCAGGCAGGCCAGTCAAGTACCCGTATCCTCTTCCTCCGCAGCCAGGACTTTGTAATGTGTGCAGAATGTGGTTTTGCATTATCTTGTTGAAATATACATGGACATCCCTGGAAAAGATGTCTTCTTGAAGGCAGCATATTGTGCTCCAAAATCTCTATGTACTTTTCAGCATTAATGGTGCCATCACAGAAGTGCAAGTTACCTTTGCCAAGGGCACTGACACAACCCCATACCATGACAGACCCTGGCTTTTGGACTTGTTGCTGGTAACAGTCTGGGTGATCCTTTTCTTCTTTGGTCCGGAGCACACGGCGTCCATTTCTCCCAAGAAAATACCTAAAATACTGATTTATCTGACCACAGTACACGTTTCCACTGTGTGATGGTCCATCCCAGATGCCTCCGAGCCCAGAGAAGTCGACGGTGCTTCTGGACACTGTTAACATAGGGCTTCCTTTTGGCACAGTACAGTTTTAACTGGCATTTGTGGATGTAACTACGTATTGTGGTACTTGACAAAGATTTGCCAAAGTAGTCCTGAGCCCATGTGGTGATATCGCTTATAGATGAATGACGATTCTTGATGCAGTGCCGTCTGAGGGATCGGAGATCACGGTTGTTCAGCTTAGGCTTGCGCCTTGTCCTTTACAGACTGAAATTCCTCCACATTCCTTGAATCGTTTAATTATGTTATGCACTGTTGAAGGTGAAATAAGCAAATGTCTTCCTATCTTTCTTTGAGGAACATTGTTTTTAAACATTTCAATAATTTTCTCACGTATTTGTTGGCAAACTGCCGATCCTCGGCCCATCTTTGCTCCTAAAGGACTAGACCTTTCCTGGATGCTGCTTTTGTACCAAATCATAATTACAATCACCTGTTGACATCACCTGTTTCAAATCACATTATTATTTAACCAATTTACCTAATTACTAGCCCTAAATTGGAATGTGTTGCAGGTCTGAATGGCAGGAAAGGATGTACTGTATATTTACAAATGAAATTAAGTTGACCAGACAAAACATGAAATATTTTGTGTTCACGTTGTCTGCAATGAAATACAAGTCAAAGTACATTTAGAAATCACTACTTTCTTTTTTTATTTGTGTTTTCCATACTGTCCCAACTTTTTCTGATTTGGGGTTGTATGTTACACACACACACTTGCAATTCGCTCAGTATCCATATGAGACCCAGAAGCATTTACTAGCTCAGTGCCTCTGGAAAAACACAACAATGTTTTAAAGTTTGTGTCAGCTGGCACTAAATCTCAACTGCAGAAACACACTGGGGAACATATTTGGGACTAAAACATTGACCCCAGTGGTGGCAGTGTTTCTTATAAATGCCAAAAAGATACAAACAAAAAAAGACACACATCCCAGAAAAACATAAATTATTCATAATGTTATGGTTACAATGCACACATATGTACTCTTATGATACATGTGAAAACAACAAACAAACAAAGAGGAACTATAATGTGACATAATAGGCTTTCTGGTTCATCAGGATAGGTCTGCAAATTAACTAGTTGGTGATGTAATGTTTAAATATACTAGCAGACTTAAATACTGTATGGAATAAATTTGGGCTTGACTCTGGAGGCATATTCTGGAAAACTAATCAGGGAACTATTTACCCAATTGTTAGTCTTGCATTGCCAGACCTTCCTCCACAGTGCTGTGGAGGAGGGTCTGGCCAGTCCACACAGCAGTCCGTCGTGGGAGAAAAATGTGCTCTGGTTTATTGGCATTTCTTTAAACCAATCACAATTGTCTGCAAAATATCCTCGGGAAGGAACTTATTTTGGTGGAACATGCGTACGTTCCAAGGTTGTTTTAGTCGTGCAACAGGAAACTCAGATTGCACAGATAGTCTAGCTAGCTGTGTGGATTTACCCTGCACAGATTTGAGGAGTTAACCATAGTCCTCATATATCGACCGCTTTTTTAAATGCCAACACTTAGAAAGTGGAAGGTAACGGACATCCGGCGAAATTAAAAGACATCCTGCGGAATTTCCGGCGGCACCTGAACAATCCCGGAAGTGGAACGTCGTGGATACAGACTACCCAATTGTCGGCAGGTGAGATTAGGTAGGTAATAAACAGTATTTTTGATATTCACTGATGCAAGCTGTAGGCCTATAGCAATAATAAGAACATTTGACATAAGCACAAAAAAGAATCTTTGACCTCCAGCATGTTTTGCAATTCATGCCATTACCAACTCAGGTGTGTTTAAACTGTGGAAGAGGCATTACTTTTAAAATGCATTAATATTAATAAATCCATAACAGACATCATCAGTGTCTTGTTTATTTGTGCTCGTCATTGACAGCTGAAGTTAAACCTTTGCATGTAACTCGTGCATGATGCTATAGTCAAGTCAAGTAAATGTTGTTTATAAAGACTGAAATCACAAATCGGCCCCAAAAGGCTTGGCAATCTTTAAAGCACCCTCAATACTAAAACCCTTGATTAAGGGTTGACCAAGTTCATTGGATTAATCAAATGTCAATCAGCACAAAGGTCAAATCAGTTTTTGTGAGTAGTTGTTAAATGTAAACATATTGTAGAGATAATTTAAAAGATGGCAAGACACAGCTAATACGCTGCCATTCTTTTTTAAAGACTGTCTTTGTTATCTAAACCTCTTTATTATCTATAAGGAGGTTCAGCTAATAAAGACAGTAGATATACATACAGATGATAGAGGTTTAGAAATGTGTGGAGAGTGAGGTGGAGAGTGTTTCACTTCTATACATTGCAAAACATTAATTTGCATAGGATGTCAGGGTCTCAGTTAGATAACATAGTATGAGTGTGATGATTGAGATGAAAATAAGACACGCTGTTCCCTGTTACCTCATGGTTATCATATTACAGCTTAATTTGTACCGGCTGATGACTGTCATGAACATCTGGCTCTGCCCAGAGTCTGTGAAGTCTCTCTGTTAGGCTACATTTGCATTATCATATTGTAATTTGCAATAACACATTTTTAAAACAACTTAAAATATGCTTTAGAGCTTATAGATTTAATCAGTGCCCTTGACCTTATGCGATCCAGGACAACATTCAAGCATACGCCATTGCAACCAACGCAATGGCCAAAACTGATTATTTAATTGACTGAATGAGATTACTGTAATGGAACATAGCAACTGTGGCCAAATTAAAACAACACTACATTCAGATAAGCTAACAGCTCACAGTGTGTCTCTAGTAAGGTGATTTTTATTCTTATCCAAGTGCATCCTTTCATATTTTCACATTTTTCCTCGTCCACAACACACAAAACATATACATCTCGACCTCCTTTGACCTTAATCAAACTAGGTTGTGAAAAATACAATCAGAATACATTAATACAGTAATTACAATGAAGATGTGAATGCCCTGCCTACAAGATGTCCTATCAACCGTTGAACCGGGAGCTGGCCGTGGTGCTGAACGCCATTATTACCGTCCAGCTCTCAGCCCAGCAGGAACACACACAGACGTCATATGTGACGCCAGTCTGAAAACAGACCTTATCCCAACCCCCCATGAAACGCAAATAGACACACAGCAAGCTTTTCAATAAAACTTAGAAATGCGCACTTTGCATCAAAGCATCTGGACTAAATCAGGTCGTCTTAATCACTTGATAATAATCTCTGAATATGGCATCTCCAGGTACAAGCTTAAGTTTTATTTAATCTGATTTAGATACCAACGCCCGAAACGCTCATACAGGAATATAGAAACATGAGCATTAAGTAAAAGGTGACAGCACAAAGTTTAAAAGAACATTTTTTTCGACATTTCTCCCACATGACCGCTACTTCCAGATGTGCACGGTGATATCGCGTGCAGGGACAACACCGTTCAAGGAGTCCATGCAGGAAATATGCTTTCCTGATATGTTGTTTACCATATCAACAACCCAGCTCTATAATTCTAAAATCATTGAAATTTATTAAAATCGTCATTTACCTGTCATTACGAGCTCGGAGAGTGATCACTCGCTGCTGTTCCCTCAGCCCGGTCCCATCACTCTACAGTCACCTCTCTCTCTCTCTCTCTCTCTCTCTCTCTCTCTCTCTCTCTCTCTCTCTCTCTCTCTCTCTCTCTCTCTCTCTCTCTCTCTCTTTCCGTCGATGATTCAGATTTCCACGCCGTCTACTGCGCAGGCGTCACATCCATGACAATATATGATTCAATGGCGAATATAAATAACCAGGCTGAAGGGTTGGAAGGGCTAGCTGGAGAAAAAAGACATTCATTCATTCATTCATTCATTCATTCATTCATTCAATCAAGATCCAACATATATGCCTAGATGGATGGATGGATGGATGGATTAATGAATTGATAGATAGATAGATAGATAGATAGATAGATAGATAGATAGATAGATAGATAGATAGATAGA
Organism: Gymnocephalus cernua; assembly: GCA_023631565.1. Classification (NCBI taxonomy): domain Eukaryota; kingdom Metazoa; phylum Chordata; class Actinopteri; order Perciformes; family Percidae; genus Gymnocephalus; species Gymnocephalus cernua. The sequence continues at coordinate 23,214,268 of CM042429.1, forward strand.
TAGATAGATAGATAGGGCAGGAACAGTCATTGTGTCTCAGGGGAGCTAGTCATAGCAATGTCAATGGAAAGTCAAGGGACAGATATAGCCCTACAGAATGTATAGGTCTCTATCATATTTTACAACAATTGCCATTCTAATATGTATGTATATATATATATATATATATATATATATATATATATATATATATATATATATATATATATATATATATATATATATATATAAAACATGACCCAGCCACTAGGTTAAAATATGGCAATTTGCACATAAAACTTGGCTCAATAGGATGTCATACCAGTTACAGAAATTAAGACCTACGCATGGAGGAAAGGCATCTGACTCATGCAAGTAAACAATAATGCAAAACACACACACCATTTTACAGAATTCTCATCACCTTCCAGAACAGTTTATTTTTAGCACTGTCGATGACGTACACTGTTAAAGGAAGTGTTAGTCGCCACCTCAGTGCTCCTCTTAAAGCAGGTATGACCTAAAGAGACGAATCGAATCACGACTCCAGTACGAAATTCCTGTTCAATAAAGAATGAGAATGAGTCAGTCAATCTTATTTTTATCCATTCACAGTCAAACTTTTGTTTTACTTTTCAGGTTTGTTTAGTGTGTAACTTACTGTAATAGGTGGTAAAATGGGAACTGGGAACATCTTTCAGAAAGAAATCCTCTTCACAAATATACATTTTGGAACAAATGTAAGTAGTGCTATGCCTAAAGTAAGGTCTGAATTCACTTCTCTATAATGCCTAAAATTGGATAATGCCACACAGGATCTCACTATGAGCAGATTTCCTTTTCAGCAATTGTCATGTTTAGGAAAATGTTGGCTTCTTCTGTTTCTGGCTTTGGAATTTAATTTAGGTTACATATATCGGACTGGGATTTTGACGAAGTGACAGCTAAAATGAATGAGTCTGAGGGCTAACCGAGGCAGGTAGCCTAAAATAAAGGCAACAATGACAGGTCGTGGGCAGGTGTTGAATAACATTTCTCAGTTAGTATGCACACAGCATTAGCTGAACTAGAGGCAGTAAAGGGAGATGAGAAGGTGTGTGCAGCTGTCGCCATGACAATGATCTTGGGGATATTACTAAGGTGAAGAGATGCTGTTATTTCTCAAAGGAGAGGTAGTATTGTTGAAATGAGCATTTCAGTTTGCTTTTTTGAGAATAAAATTTAAGTCATGAACATTAACATTGGTATTAAGCTTTATTTAGTCATGTTGTATCATCATGTTGTGCTGCGTTGTTGTATTGCCTATGAACCACACACAGATGATGATATGTAAAGGACTGGGGACGCATCCATGGTGCATCTCTGCCTTTTGTCTGATGTCTGCTGTTATAGGCCAAGGCCCCTCCACATAATCCGAAATAGTATAAAATAAAAGTACAAAAACAATAAACAATAAAAAAATGGAATTTGGCGCCCCTACAGTTGCAGTGAAAGTCATTTATACACAGATGTCGTAAATATGGACAGCTGTACACGTGCATTTGTTACTAGGCCTGTCAATCGATTAAAAAATGTAATCGAATTAATTACAGACTCCGCGATTAATTAATCTAAATTAATCACAAACATAATTTTTGCTGTGAAAGTATTTTAAATATTTCAATTCAAATGAATCAATGAATAATCAGCATTAGTGACATTAAAGTAAAAAAAACAAACTCTTTTATTATTATTTTCAACAACAACAATCAACAATATGACCTAATATGCTGAGGAAATAAATTCAAAAGTGCTTCAGGATTCCTGAATCAGGAATAGGGTTATTTCACTAGCAAATTGCTATTGAACAACAAAAACATCCACCAGATTTTACCATAACTTTGAATGCACTGTAGGTTACCAGTTTCATTGAACGCACCGTCTCCGTCTGTGTTTTTGCGGCTGCAGCTGCAGAAGTGTCGGAATCCTCTACAGTGAGTGAAATACAGTCAAAGTTTACACCATTTAGCGTTAGCTGTCATTTTAACCGTGTTTAATCCAGCTACTAGCTAGCGGTAGGCTAACGTTACCTGCTGTTGAGTGTAGTGTTAATTAGCGTCACGTGCAGCGATGTTTCTGTTGCCTGTAGCAACGCATTTTACAGTCGAATGGAGGCTAACACGGCTCTGGGTGAAAGTTCAATATGGAATGGATTAATCTGCGTGGTTAACGCACTATTTTTCTCAGATTAATTAATCAAAATTAACTATTTTGACAGCCCTTATAATTACATTATTCTTGATCAAAAACTAGCGAGTCAACAACTATTCTAACGCAGCCAAACATCAAGCAAATACAACAACAGAAGGCAACGCAAGTCAGCGAATATTACTTACTAGTCCAACAGCAAGAAGGCCAGCTTGGCGTCTGTCTTGGAATTGTATTTTGCGAAGCTTTCGTCAGCGAATAAAGGGCCTTTGTCAGATCAAAGGCAGCAACCGCACAGCTGCACTCTGAAACCCATTGTCTCCAATGGCTTGCGTCGAGCAAAGCGTGGGTGCAGCAGCAGCGCACCACCAGTGTGCAGTAGATAGAAACCGTGTTAGGCCTGAAAGGCCCTTAACAGCTAGTTAGATATTTACTCTTGTCCGGCGGCCTCTTGCTCGGTCACTCTCTCATTTTCTCTCCTTAGCTTCTTCCGTTAACGCCGTCTTTGTTCTCTTCGCCTCTGCCGTGATGTCCGTAGAAACTGCTGAACCCAGTTCCGTTGCTCATTTCCCCGGCTCCAGTTCTGGCAAGACAATGGTGCTGCGAGCTCCAAGTCCTAGCAGCACGGCTAACTGAGCTAACTAGCTGATGGAAGCTACACTCAGCAGCAGTTCACAGTTATCCTTACTTTATCAACAAGTAAAGCTTTCTTTCCATCAGGAAACTCCATACATCACTGCGAGTCGAGGCAGAGCAGCCAGAAGGCATCAGAAGGAAAACATTTTCTACATGAAATATGATCCAGTGGTGGTGTGTGACTTAGTGCCGTAAAATGTTATGCACTTCTCCTGGCAGTTCCTACCCGCTCACCATTCTCCCTCTTACAAGTCAGTGTAGCATCAAAATTATTTAGAAACTGTTTTTCTAAGGTAAAATGGTTACATAATGTTGCTTTAACTGATGATGAACACACATCACACTCTTTTTGTGCTGATGTTAAATCAGAATATGCCTGTTTGACCCAAGAGCCTTTAACATCTTTCAAAGCTTTTGTGTGTTATTGTTTCTTGAGTGGTTGCACTGTGTATTTTTAGACATCAAAGAATACCTCTCACGTCATTCATTTGCTGTAGCTAACAGTTGCAAACACATTGCATATATTGTGTACGCACATTACACCTCACGCAGTAGTGACTGTGTGACGGCTTTCATGCCAGAGGAACTAATGGACCCTTTACAGTCCCGTTTTTTAAGATAAATCAGATACGACAAAGTATGAGAAATTAAATCTTTTGAATGCCCTATTCAAAATAAATAGGTGAGTTCATATCTATTTATTACTGACTAACAAAATAATCTGTGCTGCCACATCATAAAATGACTTGTGCGTATGCTATCACATCGCAGCATACTAATGCACTGTTGTTTGGAAGAAAATGTTTTGTCATCTCTCTCTCTCTCTCTCTCTCTCTCTCTCTCTCTCCCTCTCCCTCTCCCTCTCTCTCTCTCTCTCTCTCTCTCTCCCTCTCCCTCTCTCTCTCTCTCTCTCTCTCTCTCTCTCTCTCACACTCTGTGTACAAGCTGAGCTTCTCAGAGCAGAGAGAGGCAGTTTCTATGGCGACGTAAAAAGGTCACCTTCAGGAAGTTCTCTGTGAGCGTGTGCAGAATAAGGATAAGGATAATCAGGCTTCCTGTAATGACTGATAACAGACCACAGCTCATTAGAGAAACAAGAGAGAGATGGGTGGGGGGATCGGGGGAGATTATTAGTCATAGAGCAAAGAAACAATAGGACATTTATACTAATGGTATGCCACACTTTTAATGTGAAATTCAGTGCGAAGTATGCACACTTTACTCATATATAAAGTACTACATGTTCACTGCCCGCTGTAATTCAGGTGGATGATGATACTGTAATAATGTAGCTATTTAACAAATGTATCTGCTAACATTCCTGTAAAGTAGGCCATATTTGCCTGCTTGACAGATCATTTAGACAGAAACAGTATGACTTTACTGCCATGTAGGACTGTGCTACCTGGCTGCCTGGCAGGACATTGTAACCTACATTAGAAGTAATGCTGTAGCTACATTCCAACATTAAACATGTATTATGTACAGTGGAATGACAAGAGCTGATTACAAAAGCAACAATAATCATAACTGTCAGCAGTAACCTGCTCTGAAAGGTAAAATAATAGTTCTAACAAATTGCACAAATCAAGATCTTTTGTTGGCACTTATTTTACTAGGCCATCAGAGTGTCTCAACGTGTCATCTCTCCTCACACTGAATATATTTTTATATAGAGAACACACCTGTTTAAATAATTACTTAGAAGAAGCGTAACCTTGGTTCCACATGCATCCGTGACAAAAAAATAATATTTCATTACTACTTTGGAATAGGTTATGGGTTTACGCCAAGCTTGTCGTCATTAGTTTTCTTTTATTGTTTGCTGTAGGCTACCATTTGGATTAAGTAGGGGCATGCTCCTTTAAGTGTGTGTGATTTATTTTATTTTATCATGCTCAACATCACCCATGACTTCACCCCTCGCATGCTAGATTACCCATAGACCAAAATACACACAAGACTGTCACATTTGTCTCACTCTGTCCATCAGAAAAATACATAGCAACGCCTCAAATCTGAGTAGGTGCTGATTAATTAGTTATTTCTACTTTCCCTTAGGCAATTGTAAAATCAAAACATATTTAAATATTAAACAGTACGTAATTTATTATGGAGGCTCTGTAGGTCTGTGCATTTGCTATACTTTCCAGATATTTACTTAAAATAAGTATATACATTAACAAAATATTATTGGCACAGAAAACAAATTACTTTAGCAACCACATAGTCAAGTTAAATTTTGAACATAATTGTATATAATATAATTTAGTACATGGGGTGGGTTCATTCTGTTGCTATTGGCCGATTAGTTTTACATATTGTCCCCTTCTCCTTATAGTATCTTTTTATGATTATGTGTTTCTCTGATAATGGATCCCATAGGCACACTATTCCAATGGTACTGATCTTGTTAAACCATTGAGGCAGATCAACACAGCACATCATTTGCTATTGATGTACCATTGTAAACACCAGCTCTGGAGTCAGTAGTTACTTCTTACTAACAAGGCTGACATCTACTGGGCATCTTAGGTTCTGCATCAACAGTGCATGAATGCTGTGTAGGAATGGAATTAGTTTAGCCACATTAGAATTCAATACTATCTATGTTTTGCCCTGTATGTGTCATGTGTAATTTACGCATGCTGGCTTATTCTACTGTCTGCACAGTTTTTAAATATGATTGTGGTGTTAATACATAACATAACTTCAGAACTATGTTGGTGTAACTTCCATTGGTCAATTTGTCAAACATTTTTTGAGAGTTTGACTTAAAAATCAACTCAGACCATAACTGGAGCTTTTGTCCTTTAGGTCAAAGCTTGAACAATAGTTCTCTCAATTTGTTTTGAATTCACATAATTCCCTTTCGTGCACATTTTAATGAGAAAGAGTCTGCAAAGTGTGCATCTAAAACTGACTTTTTTCTACTATTTTAAGATTTCTTCCACTGAACCAATAATTAATAATGGCTTATTGTGTGATTTCTCAAATGTTATTCAAGTACACCTGATTTTAGCTGACTTGCACCCTCCCCACCGCCCTTATATTTTATGATAGATGATAGGGAGGGACACCTGATCTATCCATCTCAGAAACCTTAGCCTTGGTGTTGTTGTCCATTCTTCATCTTATTGATTCCTCTGTCATTCTGCCATACCAGAGCTGGAAGCTCGGACTTTCCACTTGGGCCGTGCTGTATTTCATAATCTATTGACTGGAGGGGTCAAAAAGGTGTCGCTCTGATGGAAGTGATCCCTTTCTGTGGGACAAAGCTGTCAAAGTTACAGCTATACAGATATTAAATTATGGTAACATGTATGCAGTGTCAAAGAATGGTGGTACAAATCTGAATAAAACCCCTATTGCGTAATTTGAAAAACGCACTTAATAGGTTGCTTTTGGTGAAATTAATTGGTTTAAATTCATCTTTATCTTTGCCATGTGCCCTGCATTAGTTAGAAATGGAGACATCACACCAAAGAGCACTGACATGGCCCAATTATTCAGCTCTTTCCAGTGATACTTAGAAAATATGGGACCAGTTATCTAATTTGTCAATAATTCAGTCCTTTAAGCAAATGAGAGCTCCGCTTTCTTTTTAAAAACAAAAGATAACTGTTATGCAAATTGTTTTGTAATCCTAACTCGTCTGGCCCCATCACTAATGATATCCATATATTAAAAACTATAACCAAAGGCTATCTGTTTTACTTGGCCTTCAACAAATCTAGTTATGAGAACACATTGCTCATAGTTCCTGTAATCATTTATTAACAAACGGAGAAGCTTCAGGGGAGATACAGATAATCAGGTTAGAATGGTAAAGCCACAGTTGGGGATTTCTAAACTGATCAGTCACAAAAACACTCTAAGAAAGGCGTAGAGCTATATGGGCAAAATGTAATTTTAGAATATTTTTCGTATAATGGAAGTATAACAGCATTACGTTCTTGGGCTTTCAATACAAATTAAACTTACACCTTTTTTGTTATACATTTTCTTGATCCGATTTCATATAAATGCTTATTTTCTTTAAGTCGAAATGGAAGCAAATAGGTTAAGAAAACGGATGAAGAAAGACACCATACATAAATCCTCTTATAGTTTTAATTTCAGGGGGCGTACTATACCCAAAATGGTAAAGAGTGTGCAGCCCATGTAAATTAAAGTTATGTTTGTCCATGTAAAGTACCCTCATTTTCAATTCTAGGACGTTTCCTAGTATATATTAATCACAATAATTCGTAAACAATGGCAAGTGATTTGTTTAAGCTTTGTGACAACTCTTACAGACCCCACCGCACATGTACACACACACAGTTTCTGGGGCTATACAGTGATCCTCAGCTACACCCATATTTTAATTGCACCATTTCAAAAATTTACATTGAGTGGTCATTTGTCACCAGTCTGTGGGGGTTGATCTATGGGTCTGAGCTGTAATAGTCTCTGCTTTGCTCTCCAGGCACGCCATCACTTATGAGAGACACACTTAATAGCAATTAATCATGCTGGATCACACCCCACAGACTCTCTCTCTGTCTCTCTCTCTCTCAAACACACACACACACACACACACACACACACACACACACACACACACACACACACGGGTACACAGGGCAGTTTCCCACAGGCTAGGCTGATGTCCAAAAACCTGGTCTAGGTTAAGATTAGAGATGATTTGGATGGGGTTTGGTATGTTAGAACCTGAGGATCTGTCTATCTATAACTACACTGGAATCTGTAAGAAGGCAGTGCTTTCTAAAAAGCCTATCATTTCAAGTTCATGATTTGTGTGGCCTGCACTGGCATCCAAGCTTCTTTTCCTGTCATCATGATGACCGAATGCCAGAAAATGCCAATATGTTGGTGGTATTGTAGGGAAATGGACCCCCTCCAGTGCAAACAGTCCTAGTATAAAAGTGTCATGCACATATCTGGTTTTCAGAAAAAAAGACAATGACTATAAAGTTTTTGTAAAAGAGTGCAAGTTCCTTGAGTTACCCTAAACCTGAACTGAACCTGCTACATGCCACTTTGCACCTGCCTCACAGATGGTGCGAGGTTGGGTCCAGCACACTGCAGTACATCTCTTAGCTACTGATCTTTTTCAATTCTGTAGATCCATCTGCCATTCAGTTTACTCTGCTCCTCAACCCTCAATCTACTTTGGTTCTTTGGGCCTCTCTTTCTCCCTGTGCCTCTGTAATTGGTCATTTAAATGAAAAAGCCTCAAATTGGAGGATTAGAAGTGCATGTCTCTCTCCCACTCTGTCTCTCTCTCTGCAAGTGAGTTAGAGAGAGAAAGAGAGAGTCCCATGGTAATATACAAGACAGTCTCCAAGGGATGTCCTTAAGAACAAAAGCATCTGGAAACGGCCTCCCTTGCGCTCCGTTACCATGGTTACAGGCTGGCAGCTTGTGTGTGTTTGTATAGTATGTGAGTCTGTAATGTAAGTATATACTATATTGTGCAGTTGAAATATCCAGATTAAAAAATGTATGAAAGATTTATGATGAAAAGGTTGTTTTTAATTTTAGAGATGCAGTTGAGAATCACATTTTTGGTTTTGATAAATGTACAGTAGCAATTGGTGTGGGGAAAATCAGGAAAAAGGGTTTGAGAACAAATGTTAGTCAATGGAAGGCACTCAAAACTTTAAACGTCTGCCTGAGTGTGTATTTGTGTGTGTCTGTGTGCATTAATGTGTGTGTGCGTGTGCCGGCTGGCAAGCAACTGTCATCACGTGGCAACAGCCAACCACGCTTCACTGCTGGCCGCGCCAAGCTCTCCAATTACAGAGGCCAGCTCTGCCAGAAGCCCCCTCTTTTCCTCTCAATAGACGGGATGACTGGGCTGCATCCTCTGACACACACACACACACACACACACACACACACACGCACGCACACGCCTCCCTCCCTTCCTCTCTGTTCGTGGTGCACCTGCCTCCCTGCTCTCCAGGCCAGCTCAACTCCTATCAAAGGAGCTGAGCTCTTTTCTTCCAGAAAGCTAATCCAACACCTGTCTCCGGGCTTTATAATGGGAATAGAGGACTGTGTGCTGTGTGAGTGTGAATGCAAGAGTACAGTGTGTGGAAGGGAGAGTGTGTGTGTTTTTTTGGAAAAGGGAGTGTTTCTCCTAGATCAAGAGCAAAAAATAAATAGTATGTGCGTGCCACTTGTATGTGAGGATTTGAGAATGGACATATGGAGACTACAAGGCAGACTGTATTCTTTTCAGTAGTAATGGACTATCAAAGGGCATTTTGGGAATAGATGGGGTTTTATTTTGCAGGGGGTCAGATTAGCAGCAACACAGAGACCAAGAGAGCTTTCATTGTACTGTGAATGATACACGCTGCAAGTGCTGCTGTCTGTTTTTTGGCAGAGACTGAAAATATATGTCCCAGACACATTATGCAACAAATAATGTTACACAAAAGGCATTCAACAAGAATATAAAGTTGCATATACAAAGACCAGACTCTAAATCTTATAGTCTAACCTAACATCTCTATTTAAGGGATCAACTTGCCACATTAAGGCCATTCAGTTACCATTCGAGGCAGGGTATTTCAGGAGTTTTTAGCTCAGGGCCTATTTCTGTCTCTGGGTTTAGCCTCTTTGAGTCATGTTACTTCCCATGTCATATGGGAACTCGTAGCCCTAGAAACCATGGTGGTAATTGATGCATACTGCTCTGTGTACAGAACATTGGTGGTTTTCTGGTCTTGTTGTCCTGTAAACATGGGGAGCCATTGAAATATTTTGCTATTTTTTTCCAGACTTTAATTTAACAGGACGACTCACATCAGGCCCTCTGAAGATTCGCCTCCAGCAGCAGGAGTCTCTCAAATTGGAAATTGGAGGTAAAATAAATCTAAGATTGCTTCCCTCCCTGTAGAGTCCCGAAAATGGCTGCAGGGGAGATATTAGAGAGAGGGCTGAGAAGGAGAGTTAGATGGATAGAAGGCAGGGGGGCAAGAAAGAAAAGAGAGAGAGAGAGAGAGAGAGAGAGAGATAGAGAGAAGATGAATGGACACAAACAGAGAAGGTGAGAGGAAATGGAGAGAATTGTAGAGAAAAGAAGAAAGATAGAATTAATGGACCCTTAATCACTTTAGCCATTGGGGCCTGAAATAGTCATTTTACAAGTAAAGGGTTCTGGAACCTCTAGTGCATGTCAGCGAACATGCATGAGTCTGGGTACATGTCGGTGCTTGCAGATGTTTCATGGATTTCACAGTACATATTCCTCCAGTCGTTGGGGGACAGAGATGATTGGACACACTTAATCGCAGCATGCCGTAGTCCCATGAACATGTGTCCCTGAAAATGAAATAAGGTTTATTTGAATCAGATGTGCCAATGTGGTGGCAGGTGATCGGTCACACTGCACACACATTAATGCAGCACTGACAGTTTGCCTCTGCCTACACATGTCCTTACATGAAATGTGCTGGTTAGATTATGATCTAAATGTGTTACTAAGTCAAGTCTCAGAGATAGCAAGATGCATGTCCAATTGATTGGCCACAACAATGGAAGATGAACTAATGGCCATGTGATACGAAATTACAGTGTCTATGGGTTGTCAGATATTTAAGCTCTGATATGTATGGAACACTTTAAGCCAATTTTACGCATTTTGACACAAAACATAACATTCAGAATAGCTATAAGGCACACTCAAAAATACAGTTGGCGCATTAACATTTGTAACTATTTTAAAAGGTTTAAAATGGTGATGACTCATCAGGCATCTCTATGTTGCTCACATTCAGGCAACATTTATGTGATGTTCCAGTAGTCTACAGTGATTGAGAGAGACAGAGAGGAAGCTTAAATGGGTGAGTAAATGCAAGAAAACATACAAGCTAATTATTGATTAATTATTTTAATTGAGACATTATTGTATGTAATCTAATTGTGGTTCTCTAAATAACTGTCAAATCCCAGGGGAAGAAAGATGGCGACACCACAGCTAAAGGAGGAAAACAGGGGGAAAATAAACCTTCCCGGAGGACCATGTTCAATCAGTGGACATTAGGATGCAGTTTACTGCCCCGACCCTGGAGAGGAATGTTGGGACATCTCCCTCAACTATAATGAGACAGGAAGTCCAAGCCCTGTGGCAGATGTGCTATAATCATGTTCCCCAGAAGATGAATCATTTATATTTTGGACACTCCAGGAGTCTACCGTTTGCACCACTTTAACTGTCAAATGATTGACACAAGGCACATCATGCTGTATATTTGATGTAATAAATCTTATATACGATCAAGACAGCGTCAGCGACTTTCTCTTGAGACATCATCACACCATCGCAACTTCAAGATACCACAACTTTAAGGTTGTAATAGTCTATATCGATGTTTCATTTCCGGGATTGTTCAGGTGCCACCGGAAATTCCGCCAGATGTCCCGCATTTTGGCCGGATGTCCGTTACCTTCCGCTTTCTTTGTGTTGGTATTTTAAACTCTGGTCGATTTATGAGGACTATGGTTAGGTGCTTCTCAGATCTCTGCAGGGTAAATCCAGACAGCTAGCTAGACTATCTGTCTAATCTAAGTTTTCTGTTGCACGACTAAAACAACCTTTGAACGTACACTTTACACCAAAACAAGTTCCTTCCCAAGGCAATTTTGCAGAGGCACCGTTGCTCCGTCCGGCGATTTTCTCCGCTGAAGAAAATTTTGATTGGTTTGAAGAAATGTCAATAAACCAGAGCATGTTTTTCTTCCATCCCAGAATGCTATGTGGACTAGCCATACCCTCCTCTGCAGCGCTGTGGAGGAAGGTCTGGCAATGCAAGACTAAGGTGGTAATAACTGGGCCAATGCAAGAGGAATGTCAAAAGAGTTGTTTTACAGAAATGCACAATCATTTCAGTTTTGCTGCTCATAAACGTCATTTCAACAAACAAGAAATGGTGTAATTATTGTGGTGTGGACGTGCTCTTGAAATGAGACAAAATTATTATGGGCTACATTACATTATATCTAGCCTGGTAAAAATGTGTCATGAAAAATAACCTTGACCTTGATGACAGAAATATACTCAAGCATAAATTACCTCACCCTCTAGCTTTAAATATGTACGTTTACTAATTGTCACTTTGCACCTGATCCCCCTGTCAATATTCACATAAATGCGCACACATTAATCCCTTCCTCCCTGAACTGAACACACTTCTACTCTCTTTTACCTACTTACACACACACACACACACACACACACACACACACACACACACACACACACACACACACACACACACACACACACACACACAGAGAGAGAGACACAAGTTCCACAATGTACTCATGTTTACCCTTTTGCCTTAACACACACAGTTGCATTTTGCTGAGTGCCTTAGAGGTAATTTATACTCACTTTTCCATTGCAATGATATTATAACTGTGTCATCCGGTACTGGCTAAGCAGTGCTGGTGTAACTGGAAGCATGATGAAAAAGGACAACTGGGTATTTTTTTCCCACTCAATCTCTCTCACTCACACACACACACACACACACACACACACACACACACACACACACACACACACAGACACACACCAGCCAGGCTGTTAAACTCATATCAGCAGAGGCTCACTGGATTAACATATCTGGGTGAGATAAAGAAGCAGACGATGGTTACTTAACTTTGACTTAATGTCCCCCATCTGCCTCTTTCTATCTCTTGCTCCTGCTGTCTGACTGTCTTTGTCGTCCCTTCTTTCTGTATAACTGAATGGTCTTTTATTCTCGCTCGTGCTCATTTTGTCTCATTTTTGGACTAATTGTCTTAGTGTCTGTCTTTCTCTCTGTTTCTCTGCGCCACTCCATTTCTCTATCATTTTTCCCCCTCCCAATCTCTCTCTTTCTCTCTCTCCCTGCTTTTGGCAGATGATGATATTAATGAAAGCACATTGGTATGACAATACATTTCTTAACATATTGCATCCACCACGAGGCTGGGGATTATCTATTTGTACATTAAACTGGTCTGTCTCCCAACGCACATGACTGAAACTGCAAATCGAGGACATCTACCAAAAGGTTTTTACAAAGTCCACCTGCACACATAGACACACACAAAACATCAGCACAACAGAGGACATATACGCAATAAACACATACAGTTACACGCCAGAAGACACAAATGCACATGCATAGACACATGCATAACACACACAGACACAGGGATAAACAAAGTTTATACTCCATGCTCAAGAAATGTCACAGGTATGTACATGAGATAAAGGGCCGTGACATTTTATTCCCATTTTTGGAATTTTGGATTATCCAGATAAGGATGAGATGGAAAAACGTTGCATGGTGTCTAAACAGCATATCAGCATGGTTTAAATGGGATATTCATCAGTCCCCTAGTTTCCATGCATGTGTAAAATACCAATGCTTTCCAAAGGTTATATACTGCAAAATGGAAAACTGCAATTATTATTCTGTACACAGCTTGTATTTCGTTGAATTACAAATAAGTATCTTATAAATATATGCCAGTTTGCAATGAACTAAACAAATGAATAGACATATTACATAAATGGTATCAACTTTCACTGTGTTTATGAATCCATGTGTCGTTTTTAAGTTGAGTTCAATTAGATTGCGTCCATCATAGATTAATAAACTATTTGTATTTGAACGTCTAAGTCAGTGTGTAGTTATCCTTCCCTGATTGCCTCATTTGAGCAGCCTTTGTTTTGTCTGGAGCTGGACAATCACCTGTGATAATGAAATGAGCCCACATTACATTCCACAATTTCACCTCTTGTACAATTTGAGTAACAGTGATCTATGGACAGTAATGTTCAATTTAAATCAATAGCAGTTCAAAATGTCACAGTCATACATAATAATAACATTGACCCAGGAGTAATGGTTAAGAAACCAACTGCATTGAAACATATGAATCTCTATTCTAGAGCAACTTAGTGCTTTCATTTGTTAGAGCCTAATGGTGCTATTAGGCAGCTCATTGGCATTTGCTGCCCCACAGAATGAATGCATGCAAATGGTTGTTCATCCCAAAAGGGGACACACTTGTACAGGCACTAACACAAACATACATAGACACACATACAGTCAGTTATACATTTGGCAGCACTCTGTAGGCATAATGATAATGTATTCAGTTCACTGTCACCTGTCAGTGTAATTGAGATTTGCTTGTTATACTGACCACCCATACTGTCTGTCTGACTAAGTCCCTAGGGTAAAATAGTGTTTATGGATGCAGCCAGATACAGTGATTGAAAAAGATAGCTACTTATTAAAAAGGGTGTACAGGCATGTTCTGTACATGCATACAATAATTTGTGTACATACATGTGTTTCCAGGCACACATTGATGACTGTGGATCCTGCAATGACACAATCATTTCACTGGATGGCTGCAGAGAAAACATATGCATGCACACAAACATGATCAGATCAACAGAAATGTTCACATTTATACATACACACTTGTATGCACACATGGAGAGAAACAAGGACTAGGATATTAATAATTATGTTAGCTGCACCTTGACACAAATATACAATGACAACCCTTGTGGAAATTTGTAAAAAAAAAGAAAGAAAACACTTTCACTCACGGTCACATGCACATATACAGTATAAGCATGGCAACTTCCATGGCAACAAGGTGAAGTCATTGTTGGCAATGCAAAATGATCTGCAGTAATTTCACCAATGATGTAATTCCCAGTGGAGTATAGTAAATGTAAAATGGAAAGTGTTGCATTAAGTGCACATTGTGGACGAGCTCATTCTTTAAGTTGATTTGCAATTATCTTTGATATATGCTTATAAATAAGTGGAGCTCCACCTGTCAGACTACTGTTACTATGCAACTGACTGTCTGAACATCTTACAATCTTACTTCCTCTCTTGGCCTGTCTCTATCACGCCATTTCTTCCTTTCCCTATCAGTGCTTCTCTCTCTCTAATTTACCTCAATGACGGATCCCCCACCTGCCTCAGATAATAAGATACTCCCACTGGCCTGCAAGACTCATTCCCCCAGCATCCATCACTCCACGAGTCACATTACTGCCCTTTACAAGCACCAGGATGTTTTTCTCCTTAATTGTAGCCGCATACATACCTCATCCCCCAGTAATAATAAATGGCCTTGTCCTCCATTATGGCCATTAGGGAACTCACACTGAGAGTAGCATGCCGCCCACAGTGAGGAGGGCTTGTTTGGAGTCGAGCGTTGTAGCCAAGGAGTGGAAGGATGTCCCTTCGTTCTGGAAACACATGTTAGGGCCTCAGTATCTTGACTAGGTACTTCTCTCTCTCTCTCTCTCTCTCTCAGTATCTCTCTTGCTTTGTCTCTTCCAGACAAAAACCCACAAGTAAATAAAAACACCAGGTTGGATGGGAGAAGAGCGTAAGAAAAGACTAAGTCTCCAGGGACTGAGCAACATTATATGTCTGCAACCAGATGTCTCAGACAGCGAGCCAATTTCTACCCAAAAATATGGCAGCTGCTACTCTGGCCAGGAGATGGCAGTATGTTCCCATCATACTGCAAACACCGTGCCCTATACTGTAATCTTAGAAAAGCAGGATGCTTCACAAAAAAAGATTGAAGATTGAATGCACAGTAGGGCTTGAATGAAAATGTAGAAGTTGAATGACTGACCGTCTAAAATCCTATGCTTGTTACTCTTCTGGCATGTATATATGGTGTTGGCACTCTGATCATGCAAACATTTTGACATGTCACAACAGTTACTAATTACAGCAAACCTGATGCTTGATTTTAGGTGGTGATGTTACACTTGTGTTTAGTTGTAAAAGCCCAACTAGGGCCAAAAGTTCAAAATGTTTCATACTCTGTACTGGAACAATGTTAAATCAAATAAAACAAATTCAAATTCAGGGTTGAAACCTTATAACTCATTTACTTAGTGAGCATTACATGGACAAATAGAAATATTTGAAAAGCTGAAACTACACAGCAGGGTGCGTGAATCATTTTATATTTTGCTCACTATGGTGTGTACAACAATCACATTGCAAGCATATTTTTAGTTTTAGTCCATGCTGTTTGATAGTTCTTTTGCACATGTGGCTGATGGACATTTATGAATGAGGCCAGTGTGATTAGAAAATAGTACCAGTGGATGTCTGCAGTGTCTTCATTTTCCATTTGAAACTAACCCTGTTGTTGTGATGTAGAAAACTGGTGATGTCATCCTCTCCTGTGAAGAGCAAACAGGTGGAGGCTAGGATGTGGAGTGTCGGGATGTTATGTTGCGCTTACTGTTTATTGATAACACATTTGTCAGGTAAAATCTGGCAAATGTGTCTTTACTTGTGGAAGCGGTAATTAATCATTATTTTGCTAATTAATATATATATCAGTAGCCTGGAGGAACCAGCATTTTTTAGCTTACTGTATGACTCTTTGCTTATTTCGTGCTTTGTTAATGACCCTAGAAGCATGTCAATTAGTGCTGTCAAGCGATTAAAATATTTTATCGCAATTACTTGCATTAATGTCATAGCTTGTTTTGTGCAAATGTTTTTTGATTGAAAACATCATTGTCATATACGTAGTGTTCAATTTCACACTAACATTCACACTTGGAACTAATAATCTGCCACATAATATAACGCTGTTACCTCGATTTTCCATTGCAGATAGTACTGCCTGAGCGTTGGTCGTCGTCATAGCGACCATGGTCCCCCCCTCCCCCCCCCCCGACTCATTTCCTGGTTGTCCTTCTCGTTCTCGTTCATAACCAACATAAAATCAAGGAGAGGGTTAACTTTTCCTGCTCCAGTTTTCCCACCGTGGTCAGAAAGAACAGAGGAGACACTTTGTTTCTCTCTCTGACTGTAGAGTCACTAGTACGCACTCGCTCCGAAGCTAATCGCCGTGACGAACCTACTATCTAGCTACGCAGCTAGCAAGCTAGCAAGCCCAATCAGCGGCCAGTTTCCGGTCTGCGAAACCCGCCCTTCAATCAATACTATTGGCCAAGCGTCCAAGGTAACGTAACCCCATTTGTTCAGGTCCTATCCCCTGACCAATCCGCTATCCTAACTACTCCCTAACCCCAACCAATCGAGCTGCTTCGTAGGGCGGGTCTTGGCGTGGCCATAGTGGGATTCGTAATTTTACTTCCTGTCTAGCTAACTGTCTATGTGTTAATCGGCTGATAAAAAAATTGTCGGCGTTAAAATGGGTTTGCGTTAACGCCGTTAATAGCGAGTTAAACTGACAGCCCTAATGCCAATATAATGAATTGCTTTGCATTCATCATATCAATATTGGTAACTACATTTTGAGGATATGTTGCTGTTTGGGCTTGTAAAGCCCATTGGGACAGCATATGATACTGGTATATTCAAACAATTCGAGAAAATCCTCAATTTTTAAAAGCTGACTTTTTGGCGTACTGCCAATTGCAGAAAACATTTAGTATTAATTTAGCCGATATATGTGTTCTTATTTATGATTAGTAGCCACATTTTTAGACTATTTTGCAAATACACAAGACTCCATTAAAAGTCCAACACACACTACTTGATGTTGTGTCCTTGTGCCTTTTGCTCTTTAACATTGCTCCCACTTTCTTTATAGATTGATTTCATGTGTTACAGTGAGACATTTCATCTCTTTTTCAGCAGTCTGCTGTCATGTCTGTCGCTACATGTGCCTCATACCAACAGGCCAATTTACAGATGGTGACATGAGAAACAGACAAGGAAATCATTACGGACAGATTCATAAATATCGGCCGCTCTGTTTCTTTTAATGGTCAGGAGTCAGAAGTTTAAGGCATGGGAGTCCTGGAGCTAAAAGACTCAAGGATAGATCAATGTCAGTCGTTGGGGGGAATGAAAGCCAGTATGGTGGAAAAAGAGGAAAGAAGGAAGGAGCTTCAGGCACTGAAAAGTCATATCATAGAGTCGTCAGGGTGGGCTGTGGTGGTTTCAAATCATGAATTCTTTAATGTACTAAGTCCAAATGGTCCCCTGTGCCCCCGCAGTGCCTTGCCTGGCAGTCTGAAAATAATTGAGGACTTGAGCTAGAGCAAAAGGAGGGGTGAGTAAGGAGAGGGAGTGAGGATGCAGGACAGGGAGAGTAGAGGGAGAATGAGAGAATGAATAAATGACAGAAAGAGAGAGATGGAGACTCTGCTCTTTACAAAAATTACCTTACCTCTACACTTACACGGGTCTCTTGTGACTCATGGGCCGCCATTTGTTCAGTCCTCCAGCCCCTGTATCAGTCACACTGATGATAAGCTCTGGTGGAAGGTGGAAGGTAATCTAGTGGCATTTCAGGGAATGAACCTCAGAGGAATACTTCTTTCATCCGCGGTCATTAATCGCAACATCCAATCACCTTGCTCGTAGATCAATAGCACAGTCACTGTGCTAAAGAAAATGAAGGCATGAAAAGTGATGCTGAAGTATAAAAACATGTGGCATATGTTCCCCCTCAGCGAGTTTACAGCTGGCTGGGTCAGTGAGTTGGTGCCATGTGGCCTATCAGATCATCGTGAATGAGCTGATCTAGAGGTTTGGTTGCTTAGGCTGTGATTAAGCACTCAAAACCGCTTGCATGGCAACTTCTGATAAGCCTAGATTGGAAGTTTAATATCTTTTTGTGAGTGTGTTTCCTTTTTTATTTCTTTGGAGGATCAAATTTAGGAAAGGAAATGTCCCTGAAAAAAGTGTACTGCCATTTGTTTAATAAGAAAAACTGCTGCAAGGCTGCTGCAGTAAAACCAGGGTTCTAAAACCAAGGTTGAAAACATTGCTCTGGGCAGCAATCCTCGATCAGTGCTGTTTGGGAACCTTAATAATTGCCTTTCCTGGTTTCTCAGTTCAGTGAGTACCGGCCACTAACTCTCTTAGCCGGTTGGGTGTTCATTAGAAGTCCTTATTCAGTAGTCAGAAGGGATATGAGTTTTCAGCCAGCCCATTAAAGGCCAAATGTCACCAATTTAACTGTGCACAAGGCTCATAAAAGAAGTCATGCATGCTATTGATGTTCAGTACCTTTCCATTCTTCATAACGAGCTGCCTGCACAGAACTGCAGTGTGTAGAATGGATATCTCTGACTTTAAATAGTTAGATAATGAGCATGCCTATTCCATTACAATTGTATGTCTGCATGCTATAGATACATACGTATTTTACCCCTTGTGTGTAAGATTGACACACTCACTTGGTTTGGAAAGATCAATGTATATAAAGTATAATCATTATCCTGGATCAGCCTCAAAAAGCAGCAAACTAACTTTTATATCCCAATTTGCACTCTGCGTATTGATTGTTTATGGTGTATATCTAGAACTTCTATAACAGGTAGGATCTTCTTTTCACCTTTATTAATTTATATTCAAAGTAGGGCTGTCAATCGATTAAAAAATGTAATCGAATTAATTACAGACTCTGTGATTAATTAATCTAAATTAATTGCATACATAATTTTTACTGTGAAAGTATTTTAAATATTTCAATTCAAATGAATGACTGAATAATAAGCATTAGCAACATTAAAGTTAAAAAACTATTTTTATTATTATTATTTCCACTGTTCAAATGACCATAACAATCAACAATATGACCTAAAAGTGCTTCAGGAATAGGGTTATTTCACCAGTAAATTGCTATTGAATGACAAAAACATCCACCAGATTTTACAATAACTTTGAATGCACGAGGCTGTAAGTTACCAGTTTCATTGAACGAACTGTCTCCGTCTGTGTTTTTCGGACAACTGCTGCAGCTACAGAGGTGTCGGAATCCTCTACAGTGAGTGAAATACAGTCAAAGTTTACACCGTTTAGCATTAGCTGTCAGCATTTTAACCGTGTTTAATCCAGCTACTAGCTAGCGGTAGGCTAACGTTACCTGCTGTTGAGTGTAGTGTTAACTAGCGTCACGTGCAGTGATGTTTCTGTTGCCTATGGCAACGCATTCTCTCGTCTCCCTCCTTCATTTTACAGTCGAATGGTGGCTAGAACGGCTCCGGGTGAAAGGTCAATATGGAATGGATTAATCTGCGTTATTTTTTTTAACGCGTTATTTTTTCTCAGATTAATTAATCAAAATGAACCTGTTATTTCGAAAGCCCTAATTCAAAGTATTAATTGGTGTTTTACCATGTTGTGTTTTAGCTCCCTGTTATCTACTTAACACTGTAAGAATGTATGGGTCTATGGTTGCAAGTAAACATAAGAACATTTGCCAATCAGCACTAAACACAAAGTACAGCTGAAGCTGAAGGGAATGTCATTAGTTTTGCAGGTATTTAGTCATAAACCAAGGTATTGGACAATTTAAGATTTTGAGCTGATGATGGCGCTGAAAGAAAAGTCAGGGGATCACCAAAGTTATTATACTTTATCCTGAGGGGAACATCGATTGGTGCACCAAATGTAAAGGCAATCAATCCAGTGGTTTTTCAGACATTGCACTCAAATACACACATATCAACCTCATGATGGCTTTAGAGGAAAAGTCATTATAATACATTATCTGGAAATCTGAACAAAAGTTGTTTTTTTTTGCCAATCCATCTTGTAGATGTTAGGATATTAGATACCTTGCCTTGACCTGCTGATGGCGCTAGAGAAAATTCTGGGGATCTCTGAAGTCATTACCATTCCTCTCGGTACCATGGGTATTTGTGGTTATCTATTTAATGGTTGTTGAGATACTTTACTGTAGTTAAGCCAAGAATGTCAAGCTGCTGGTGGCAAAGTCAGGGTATCCCCACAGTCAGTAGGAGCTCAGCTTCTAGTGACCATGGATCTCTGCACAATATGTCTTATCAAAGCATCATGTACATTTTAAGATATTTCAGTCCAGACGGAAACAGTGGACTCGACCAACATTTCCATCCCTAAAGCCATGCCGCTCGCATGTCTATACAGCAAGCCAGCACCATATTAGCAAGCAACACAAGAAATTTAGTATTTTTTTTTGGTTTTAAGTCTTCCAATCTGCTGCAATAGTGTACAGTAAACTGCAACAACATCAACCCAAATACACTTACTCCATGTGTTCAGCATGAGGGGACAAATAACCCACATCAGCAGGCCTCTCAACATACCCACAAGGGAAGCAAGAAAGAAAGAAAGAGATTGGGTTATTCCAAAGATGAATGTGCCTTGCAGCTTTTGGGCACACAACACAAAACCAGCGAAAGGGAACATCGGCATCATTTGATGAGGCATTCCAAATGTCTCGAGGGGACTGAATTGCCAAGGGCTAAATGACAAATATATGTTGTTGGTGGTAGAGAGTGATTCTGCTGGCTGCCCTTAGGTGCTCTGTGGCTGCCAGCACTATTCCATTTGTCCTTGAAGATGTTGGCTGGAAATGTTGTCATCTGCTTGGGTTGTTTTTTGTGCCTGGTTTGACAGTACCTACTCTAAATGTCTCTTCTCTTGGTCATGGACTCTCACTCCTTTAACGCTCTATGAGATTGTCTGTATTTCCTGCTATCTTTCTCCATCCTTGGGGTACTTCTAGTCTTGCCTTTTCTGAATATGCAAGGCTAGACAAGCAAAAATACATTTCTAAGATTAAGTCCCCAAATATAATCTAAACCTTGTAGCTAAGGGTTTAAATCTACTTGTGTGTGCTGCAGTTATTGAATAGAATCTACAAAACACTATTAAATATGTACAGTAAAAGGCCACACTATAAACTTAGGCGTGGAAAGTTTAACCCTTACAGTCTTCAAGTTAAAGTGTGCTTCAGAAATGCAATGCAATTCTTATGAAGCAGTTTCAGCATAATGTAATACAGCTGCCTACACGCATAAAAACTTAACAATGTTCATAAACTGCACCATCTACACTATGCAAGACACTGTTCCCATTTCAAAGTTTTATAAAAAGGCGCACACTTACAAAATGCATGGAAATGAATAATTCTACGTAGTCTACCTACCTATACGCCTGAATTATTGATATAAGTCTTTGAGAATTTCTTTTCTGAACACAATGTGGATTATCTATGCATATGCCTAAAGACAAAACAACATTGTAAAAACCTCCATCAGAGAGTGAAAGCGAGAGAGAGATGGAGTTTGAATATTTACAGTCAGTTAATGACATTTCCATTCTGTGGGCTTGTCAGAAATAACAAAGCCTTGCATTTACCCTCTGCATCTGCTTAAGTCGCTTTTCATCCTCCCTGTGCCCCAAGTGGCTCAGAAATCCTATTTTATAGCGGAGAGGTGTCAGAATTTTAAACAGGCCCCGTCTTTATCCCCCTGCTTCCCCGAGCTCTTTCCCTTTAATTCCTGGAAGACTAGGCCGCGGTCGCCTTTTAACCCTCACCTGCTCCTCTGCTAGAATAATGTTGGCTTCTCTCTCTACTCTGTGGGGGAGGTGGGTGAGGGGAGATAATGAAGAGAGGGAGGGAAAGGGGAGTTATGAGGGAGAGGAGAGTGTTCCAGACAGAAGAGAGAGATAGGGTTAAGATAGGTGGGAAAGGGTGGGAGGTGTGAGTGTGTGTGTGTGTGTGTGTGTGTGTGTGTGTGTGTGTGTGTGTGTGTGTGTGTGTGTGTGTGTGTGTGTGTGTGTGTGTGTGTGTGTGTGTGTGTGTGTGTGTGTGTGTGTGTGTGTTTAGGCGGAGAGTGTCTGCGAGGACTGCAAATCAAAAATAGGAGAGACAAATGGAAAATACTGGCAGAGATAGAGACAGGAAGCATAGACAGACAGCAAATACTGGCGTTATATTATTCTCTGGTGGGACGCTGACTCGCCATTTATCACGCCTCACTGTGAAAAGAAAAGAAGAAGGGAGACGGACGGTGTAGGTTTTTTTCCATCTCTTGTCAGACAAACCTGATGACAAAGCACTATCCACACACCAGGTAACTTCTCTATTGTGAAATTGGAACAACTCTATACAAAGCCAGAATAAGGGGTGATGATTGGCCTACATTTTAGGAGAAATATCTGTGGTCTTCACGACAGTAGGTACACTTGGTTGTATGAGGGAGTGATACGAATGTGGATTATGCAGTATTCATCACCTACATGTCATAAAATAACTTGTTTAGATTTAAACACATTTCCCATAATCTCCACTCTAAATCAAACAGAATTTGACTATTATTCGGTTCAGAAAGCTTATTCATGTCAAGATTTGGTCTGATCTTGACATGTGTTGAGAAGAAATATCACTAATACTGATATCAATAATATTATACGTGATACATTTTCTAAAATATATGAGATTTCAACTTTGTTTTGTTGAGACTCTGCTTGGCACTAAAAGGAATAAATTGGCACAAGTTTCCAAATGAATTGTCTATAAATGATATTCTGCTGTATGATTAATTGCCTGCAATTCACTCCCCTTTGAGCCAATCTCATGTGTAAAGTCAACGCTGTTAATTAGACCTGTTTTTATGTTCAGGGAACCAGCTGAGCCTGCCTCTTTCTCTTCCTCTGCCTCTCTCGCTCTCTTTCTCTCTCTAGCGTTTGTACTTAATTACTGAGGGACTGCTGTCTGGCCCAGCGAGGCATAACAAAGAGATGTAATGCCATTAGCAAGCACAAAAAAAGGAGATACATTTAATCATTTCTCTTATTCTCATGTCTAAAGAGAGTAGAGTGGTTAAGATACACTTTGTAACCAGTGATATTTATGTCTAGCATTAGGACTGTCATTACATTACGGAAATTGTTTAGTCTGACTGATGCACCTACTGTAGGTATTAAATGTGTATAGTTGGTATAACCTAATGCTAAATTAAAGGAAACTTAGAATATAAATGACATATTGATGTTGATACAAAGGTCTGTCTATGAGGAAGACGTAAACAAGTGCTGTAAATAACATCTGTGGCAATATAAAAAAATAATAAAAGATTAGCCTAGATGTGGCTAATTGAAAGGAGCATATGTACATGTGGACAGTGATCAAATAAGCCTAGAGTTTGACATACTCCTTATTGCAGTAAATTATGTTGGAAAAAGCGAATGTGGTTTAAGATACAGTAGATGAGGATATCTAGCACTGATAAAACACTGCTTCTTGAAATTAATTATGAGTAGTATTTATTTAGTAGTATTTTTTATAGTAATATATAAATTATAATGATGTAAATGGAATGTGCAGAGATTGACATGAGGCACACAATACCACCTACTGCACGTTGAAAATTGGATTTACACCACAGTGGTTGCTTCCATTTGTTGTTCAAAGAGAACTGAGCGATAGTGCGGATATTGAGTGGCAAGATAATGTGCATACACGCACACGCTCACACATACTGTACACACAAGCTGAGAGGAAGTTTTACAGGTTTTGACACTTTTGATTGCATTTGACACAACAAAAGTCCTCAGGACATGTAACATGGAAATTATCCATTGATTACAGGCCCCTGACCCAGGTTTTTTATATGTTGTGAATTGAATCAGCCCTGGCTTTGCTAAGCTCTGCAATACCTGAGGTTATGAAAGAGAGTTCATAATTTAATGCAGCCATAACAGCTTGAACAGCAAAAGCAAAGGCAATCATGTAGTTGGAACTCATACGTTTCGCTCTCACTCAGTCCCAGAGGTACATTGCAATGGCTTGATTTTGTTGATTACAGTAATTGCATTGATTTATAAAAGATCACAGTTTTCTATATTACATCTCAGTAGAACTCATGTAATTTAATACATTTAAGAACAAAGATTGGACTGGACATGTGTCACTATTACACATTACACACACAGTCTGTGATCTGGGATTTACAATGCAATTGCCAGCTTATGTTTTCCTTTCTTTCTTAACTTGTACATGACTTAATCAAAAGAACCTTTAGATTGTCCATATTTCATGACTTTCCTTAAATGTGTGTTATTTTATGTTTGGTGCATTTTTCTATATCTATTATCTTCTTCTTTTCATCTGTATTCTCTTTATCTCCTTTGTAAACTGAAAACCAAAGGTTTGTTTGCATGTTCATACTCTTCAAAGGCTTAATGGCTCATGATCAGCTGTGGCAAGATTTTGGTGTGGTGCCAGCTGCATATACTGTAGTTATGTTCATCTCTGACTTTTGGATAAAGGTTGGACTCACTTCTTTTTCTGTAGCTTTTCACAATGAAAGGTAATGACCAGGTGGTGAGGATACTCACAAGGCCCAGCTGAGCTCTTAGTGTTGGAGTTTGTCCAATGTGGGAAGGTCACCTCAATGCTAATGTGTGTCCTTGTAAATACTCCACCTCTGGATTCTACATAGTAATTCTACTATAAGAATTCAGTAATCACATTACCGACGAGACAACAGTGAAAACTAAATCTACCTGCTTTGTTGTTGCACTTCTATTTGAGGAATTGATTACCATAATCATATTTTAAGCATAATATGGTTATTTCCTCTACTCTAATGTCACCACCTAAGATTAAACTTTCATTATCGCCTGGTGTGTTGGATCAGATGGCTACGGAACAGACATGGTAAATGGTGAACTGAAGAAATAGGCCTTCCAGGTGTCTATACTCAGCACTAAATCAAGTAAAGCCCATGCTCAATGAGTGTTAGACTCTTCCAGTGGTTATGTACCTGTTGTACGGTTCTTTGTAAGAAAAAGGTGTATTATTCCCTGTGGGTTGAGGGTGAGCTACTGCCAGACTTTAACTCGGAGTCTCTTCCTGACTGATATAGAGAGTGAGATCAATAGGACAGCAATTGCATTATTGTGGTTATTGTACTGGACCAGTGTGGTGAGGAATGAGCCTGAAGTCAATGTGGTTTATGTTCCAACTCAGGTTTGGTTAGTGGCCATACGATGAAATAAGCAGACCATAGATGTAATTGGTCAAAATGCAGAGTGACTGGACTCAACTTTTAGGATAGGATCAGAGTAGGGCCATGGTCTCTCCTCATTGAAAGACACAAGGCAAGACTGAGGCATTTGGTTAGTATGTCTCCCTGATGCACTCTGTGGAGGTATTTTCAAACAGTCCTAACCTGGAGGAATCCCAGGGCAGACCCACACTGGAGAAATCATATTTCCCAGGTAGCCCAGGAACACCTCAGGAGCAGATTGATGTATGAGGCTCTAACACATACAGCATCATAAAAAACACAACCCACACAGTTTTAATCCAACTGTGGACCTTCATCGCATGTCATCTCCATCTCTCTCTCAATATTTACTTTATTAACCATTAAATAATGGATACATGCTTAAAATATTGACTCATTCCGACAATCTAAAATCAGTCTTTTTTTTTGAAAATATCATTTACTATAATCACACAACTGTGGGGTTTGACTGAAGGGCTGATGCTGTGCCTTTAACGTGATGGAAAACAAATAATAAGAGCCCAATTCTGCGACAATGAAATCTCTCTGTGCACATCATGAAATGTATTTAAGGTTATATCCCTGTTTTTTTTTTTTTATTCACACATTCATACAAATATTACCACATATGCATCTAGGTTGTCAATTACACGTATGATTCAATGTGATATAGTCACACCATCAACATATCTCCAGACTTTGATATGTCCGAACCTTTTGATTAATGGCTCTGACTTAAATAAAGCTGCAGTATTTCAATTTAAAAGGCATAATGCAAACAGTATTGAAAGTATGGATTCCATTGATTAGACTCAGAAAGTGTTTGAGGCAAATTCCATTAGACTCTATGTCCTATATAGTGTAAAGTGAGAGTCCCACCATGCATGACTTCATTTTGCACTTTCAAATGTGTGACCGATTTCCATTCATCAAATGCTAAAATAATACAACCTGCCACAGGCAACAAACGATCTCATGGATCAAACTGAATACACCTTTTAAAGGAGTCTTCAGGGTGTGCTTTATGAATTGCATATATGAATGGATAAGTTGATTCTTAGGGATATTATTACCATCAACATTAAAACATGGAGGATATTTTTTTTCTCATCAGTAAATGCTGGTGTTGGAGGATTGCCACCTAAGCTGTGGAAGGGGACTTGAGCCTATACATTAAAATAATAGTTAATTTGTAATAAAACATTTCTTTTTTAACTTACACGAAAATAGCTGAAATCAGTGTGAATCCAAGGCAATTTCTGTCTAGTTTATTTTTGTTGGCACGAGTATGGCTTGTGGCTGTAACATTTGTTTCATTTTGATTGACACCAAGTATCAGATGTTAAGAATAAATTACAAAATATCAGATTGTAATTGGAGACCTAATCAGTATTCACTGTTAATCAGAACACCTGCTATTTAATATGTGCAGTGTTATTAAGAGCTTAAAAGTCTTATATCAGTTGTCAGTGTTGGGAGTAACGCAAGTACAGTATATGTATTTCTTTTTACTGTACCGCAGTAATATAACGCATTACTAATACATTTCAGTAATGTTGTACCCGTTTTAAAATCTCAGTAATGCGAGTTACAACGCATTTTAACCCGACATTTAGTGTTTTATATATATATATATATATATAATTCACCAACACCGCAAAACATTTTGGCACAGAAAACACTCTGCAAGTGTTATTTCCTGTTGCTGGAATTTGGTGGTTGAAATGGCCGCAGAGACGGATACATTTGCAAGATAGACATTATTTTCAGGAGTTTTTTTACACTGCGTTGAAGTGAGGTGCTGTCCCGTCACTGTTCCCGTGGTCAGAGCCAGAACCAGAGACGGTACGGACAATATCTGTGTCCCAACAGGTAACGGTACGTCAGAGTGGACAGCAGTGTGTCGGAGCAGCTGACAGAATCAAACATTTCAGGAATTAATGTTTAGGCTTGCTACATAATATTAACATTACAATTTCTCAGAGGTGGAAAGTATAAATATACTGTACTTCATACAATTGTAAGGTAGGCTACTTTTAATTAAGTATTTTCATTCACTTTGCACTTCTAGAGTCAAGTAGGCTAATGTACATTTTACTTCACTATTTATTTTAAAGCTTTAGTAGCTTTGTAGATTCAGATTAATAATACAAAATATTATGAATAAATTATGATGTATTAAAGTGGATAAAGATGAAACTTTGTTGATCCCGTGGTGAAATTCACAAGCTACCTGCCAAGTCATAGCCTACTTCCGCTGTTATTTTGGTGAAAGGAACTCAAAAGTAACGCAAACATAGTGCAAAGCATTACAAGTAAGAGAGAGTGATATTGTAATATAACTAATTACTCTCGAATGACAGTAACTATCTCTATTGGTGTTTTTTCCATTACATGGTAGCTGCTTGACTCGCCTCGACTCTACTCACCTTTTTTTAATTTTTCCATTATGAAAAATAGTACTTTACAGGTCATTTTTTTAGTTTCACCTCCATCGAGGTTCCAAGCGAGCAAAAGGTGACGTGAACATCTGCAGACTACTGATTGGTCAGAGAGAATCGTCACTAATCACTGCGTCATCATTGCTAGCGACAGATGGGGGGTTTCCTGAACAAACCCGCCATTTTTAAATAGTTTAGCCAGCGGTGTGTTTTTTTTTGCTGCCTCCAGCTTCTTTTAAAACACAATTTCTTCTGGCTGTGGCAACAGCCACATGATGAGAATCAAAAACAACACACCTTCGACGTTGTGTGTGTGTGTCACGTTAGGTCACAGCAGTTTCCTGTGGCGTCGCTATGACGACCAGACGAAAATGGAGGACGGGGCACCGCGGCCAAGTCGAGTCGAGTCGAGCCGAGCTGAGCAGAGCTGATAGCAGTGGGTAAGCGCCATATAATGTATTACATTTTGGAAGTAACTTGCCCAACACTGTCAGTTTTACCAAAACTCTGTGTCAATCACACCCATTCTGCTTAAAAATAAAAGGTGTTGATGAAAACAAAGTTGCAATCTCATTTACAAATGCTAATATTAGACTGTATATGTTTATATTAATGAGAAAAATATTTCAGAGCTTAGATTGTCAGGTTGTGGGATGATGCAGTCCCTTTCCTGTTTTGAGTGAGGCCCTCCTTCATGCTTTAAGTAACTTACAAAATAAATACATGGAAAAAACACAAAAAAACTTTGACAATTTCCTTAGTAATGATCTAGTTTGTCAACAGCCATTCTACTATGCTTCACAGTGGAGAATGTCATATTGGAACACATTCTCCTGAACGGGTTCGTATGATATTGTACGAAAAGTTACGTTATGTTATGATATGACAACTAGGAGACGGCCGGCTGGTCACGTGACATTGGCTACAGAGCTCCACGACGCCGAGCAGCAGTTGCTAGTTGTTTAAGCCGCTACAGAGCTTCATACAGACCTCCGTCATATATGGACTTCAAATGTCTTTCTTCATCACGTTACTTGCCTTCTGCCCATCTCTTTGCATTGTTTCTAAAAATGGATGGACTACATTCAGAAAATGATGCCCGCTGTCAGCCTGATGACCTCCATATTTTTTTGGCAGATGTACGCTGCCGGTGAAAACATATTACTCAGTGTTCAGTCCAAAGCCTCTTTCTACAGTTAAACAATGACAGTAAAGATCATATGATAAAGTGAGACATGGCCAGCGCCTCACGTTGGTGGCTGGCTGCTGCTGTTTATGACATTTGCATATATTGAAACGCCTCATTTTTCATTTAGTAGGCATTAGTAAGGGTGACCTTTCACTACTACCAACGGGTATTTTGATTATCTAGATTGCATGATAATTACAGTAAGAATAAATGACTCTGTAAGAGTATTAAATCATACCCATGTAATATGTCCATAGTAATCTGTGTATTACCCTAACAATGCAGTAAGCGGTCATGGTGTTGTTCTAGTGTTAATGTATGGACTGTTGTAGTCATGCAGGGGACATTTTGTTTCAAATGTGCCAACTAGCTAATAAGCAAACTAAATGACACAACACAAAATGTCTACTAGATTTCTATTAATTATACAGAACAAAGAACTTATTTTGTTGGTGTCAGATAATTGGGCAACTTTTACCATGATGAGGTAAATAGATGTAGAATCCTGAAGATTTCCCTTCCTGTGTGAGTATGAAGCAGAGTGTGTCAGTTGCAGTATGTAAAAAAAAAAAAAAAAATGCATTTAACTTAACATGTACTAAAGCTGCACAAAATTACAGGAAACGTTTTCCCGGCTTACTTTAATGGGCCCCGCGTGTGTGTGTGTGTGTGTGTGTGTGTGTGTGTGTGTGTGTGTGTGTGTGTGTGTGTGTGTGTGTGTGTGTGTGTGTGTGTGTGTGTGTGTGTGTGTGTGTGCGCGTGCGCGTGCTTTCATGGCCACATTTACTGGATGTTTTTAAGGCACAATGTATTCATTCAACTGCATTGCATGTAACCATACATAAGTCCTTACAGTCAAGGCAGCATTGTAGTGCAGTATATTTTGGAGCAGCTTTAAAATAATGTGTTTCCACTGTATCTGTACTTCTAGTTGAGTTATGATCCTGATGGAACAACAGTTCTTTGTATGGAGCTGTCGCAGAGGGTGAGTGATGGAGTCTGGGGAAAACTCACTTCTGCTTTACACATGACAATGTGCATGTTGTGTGTACACTAGTTTCTGTCATTCTCTACGTATCCAAACTTTGTTTCATCTTATAAGTAGGCCTTCATTACATATTATAATACTGCTAATGTCACAGAGCCAAACAGTGACACTTTTCTAACTATAGTACTGTATGTCTGTTGATATTATTGTCAAAATTGTATTTAAAAAAAAAGAAGTCATCCGAAACATATGACGATATAGGTTGTTTATTCCTACCCTCTAATACAACCCATAGGAATGTTTCATAAATTAGCGTCCTAGCAGAAGCTCATAGTGCAATAGTAAAAACAGGTATGGTCCTGTACATATTATGTTGTGTGTACTGGTAAAGTAAGTATATATATGTATAGAAAATGGTGCATACTGCTGTGTATACAGTATACAGTTTAGTTTGGCACAGTCATAAAAAAAACACATTAGATAACCACAGCTATTTGTAGTCAATTTACTTACCGATTTATTAAAAATGAAACTTAAAAAAAAACACTGTGCTCATTCAGACTTATGGCCTATGGCCCTGTAAAGAGCCTCTGCGTGTAGCACGGAGTGACAGTAAGAGGCATCCTTACGAGGGTATCTTAAGGTCATCACCATCCCTCGCAGCTCACTGGAGCCATAAGTTGATAAATTCAGAGGGGCATTTGCCCTTCAAGCCACACAATTTGCTAGCGGCCCTGCCTCTGTTAGGCCTGCCCTAATCTAATGCCAACTGTCTGCCTGTGAAGAAAAATGGAAAAATTGTTTGTGAAAAATGAGCGTCAAACTCCTTCCTCCGCCCCCAGCCCCTAATCAGAAATACGGTCAGCAGCAGCATTTATCGGGCCTGGGAGAATTTTGGCCCTCTAAGGAGAAGTAAATGCAGGCATTAGATGAAGTGATTTAACATGCCAGCGTTCCTTCTTTACATAAGTGGCTCATTGTAAAGAGCATGTTGAGAACCCTATAGTGCTGCTGCCGTTATGACTGTGGCCATAGCAATCATTTTTGACAATGTCTTTACATGGAATATGACAAAGGGACTTTTTTATTCTGTACCATTTTTCTTGGAAGTAGACTGAAAATGGCTAGTAGAGAAACTGAAAATATGAACAGCTCCACTTTCAGCCGAATAAACCCCCTTTGTAACTGCTTATATTTGCCAGCAGACTCCATCTGTCCTCATCTGTGTGTGTGCTTCACAACTTGTACTTCAAATAATCAAATGAATACAAACGTTAGCCAAACGCAGCTTGACAGCATATTAAAGTTAGTCTTTCTTGCTGTTGTCATAATCATCCTTTAATTTCTAGGAAAAGCAATTTTATACATAACGTTTGCGCGTAGCCTGTGCATGTATGAGTGAATTCTGACTTGTGTGTGCTGTGTTGTTTCTTTCTCCAAGAGCGAAGTCTCGCAGCATGGCAGTAGCTTTCCCTCATGTCAGCTTTGGACATGCTTCACACAGACACACATGCAGACACACAGGGCAGGGAACATACACCACACACACAAGTGCAGACAGACCAACACACTAACACACTAACACACACACACACACACACACACACACACACACACACACACACACACACACACACACACACACACACACTTACACTATAACCTAACACCCCCATAAGCGCCTCTTCTGCATGCCTCTGCCATAACTAACTGGATTAGTCAGCCACAATCGATTTGGCACATGCTATCAAAACCAGACAGCCAATCTCCTCTCTCCCGTCCATCTCAGCATCCCGCTCTTCCCTCCCCTTCTCTCCCCAACCCTCATCTCCTCTTGTCTTTTGCTCCATGCATGCTTTCCTCACTCCATCTGTCCCCCTCCCCTCCTCTTCCTCCATCCCTCCTTTCTTCTTTCACCATCACTACTGCCCCACTCTCCCTCTTTCTCCACTTCCTCACCCCTCATGTTCCTTTTGCCTTGTCCCATCCTTTTTCTCTTTTGTCCCAACACAAACTACCAATCCAAGCAGCCACACTCTTGTTTTGAATCCCCCTTTCATTTCCTGGTTCCTCCTCTCCTTTCCTTTCGTCAGTGCTTTTATTACTCCTTCTTCCGTCTTTAACTCATTTCTCTACCTGTTTAAGCATTTTCAAACATCCATGCATCCTTACTTTCCTTTCTCCTTCCTCTCCTCCACCTGCATTGTCTCACACCTGTCCTCTCCTTTGTCTACCTACCTTTTAAAAAACTTTTCCTCCCTCCCTCTTTTCCGTCCCCTGTCCTTCACCGTGACTTCTCTTCCCGTTCTCCATCCCTCCATGCCAGTGTTCCACTGCTTCCTTCCTCCTCGCCACACATTCATCCATCCTTTCTTTCACTTCAGCAGCCAAATCACTCTCTAACAGATGCCGCGCTCATTCAGGCGGTGTCCCAAGTGTATGGGTGTGTGTTTGAATGAGTGTCTGTTGTGTCTGCGTAATTATGCATGTGTGTGTAAGGGAACACGTGTGGGCATGTGTGCATGTGTGTGTGTGTCTCAGTGGAACAGGCCTGGCCAAGGCTAATTGCTGCCTCCTACCTGGTGGTGACAGGCCTAATCAATGATGATGAGCTCACTGTTGGTCTCTCTCTCTCTCTCTCACTCACTCTCTCTCTCTTTCTCTCTTTCCTCTTTTGGCAGAAAAATAGATAGACAGCCTCCAGTCCCCCATTATGGGTTGTTTTTGGAGAGAAGAGGATGATGATGATGGGGGGGGGGGGGGCGGATGGAGAACGAGAGGGAGAAAGAAGGACAAGGCTTTTCATTTCAGCTCTCTCCTCTTAAGGGGACAGCATGGGAGCAAAAATTGGCCAGAGTGCTTGAGGGGTTGAGATACACAGGTTGCAGCACAATGGGCCTATTTACCGCCTCTCAAATAGTGAAGAGGCCAAAATGATTGGATGAATGAATAAATGAATGAATACATTTTGTTTCAGGATGTTTTGGGGGCAAGGTGACGAGATGGGATGAGATGGGATGAAATGGGGGTTTACATGCATGCATGCATGTGTGTGTGTATGTGTGTGTGTGTGTGTGTGTGTGTGTGTGTGTGTGTGTGTGTGTGTGTGTGTGTGTGTGTGTGTGTGTGTGTGTGTGTGTGTGTGTGAGAGAGAGACTGTGTGTAACTGGCTTGAAGGGTATGGCTATCCAACCACTGCCTCTTCTGGCCCAGAACTGCTTGAATCTTGAATTAGAATAATGGCATTTGGCCTCAACAGTACCATAACAGATGTGTGTGTGTGTGTGTGTGTGTGTGTGCGTGTGTGTGTGTGTGTGTGTGTGTGTGTGTGTGTGTGTGTGTGTGTGTGTGTGTGTGTGTGTGTGTCTGTGTGTCTGTGTGTGTGTGTGTGTGTGTGTGTGTGTGTGTGTGTGTGTGTGTGTGTGTGTGTGTGTGTGTGTGTGTTTGTGAGTGCATGTACTGTAAATACATATGAGTCTGATTGCAAAGTAGCTACTATGTGTATGGATGATGTGATAGCCCAAAATAACCCCACAAATAATACTAAAATTAAAATAAAATTGCCTGGCTTGTATGAGGCACATAATCACTATTTTTTCTCTCTCTCACTGTAAGACACACATATTGCACATATACGCTTGTATACACATAATTGCATGCATCTAATACAGTGTTTCTCAACGGGGGCGGTACCACCCCCCAGGGGGCGTTCAGAAGATGATGGGGGGCGCTGGAAGCAATATTTTGGAAAGGGGGGCGTTGAGGTGCCCTTGGGGGGCGTTTGTTTGAAAGCTAGTTTAAAGCAAAGATTCATAATAACAATACATGTTTACACTTTAAATTACTAAAAAACACTAGTGGTCTGCAACATTAAAACCTGCCAGTTTACAGCACTGCAGCTGGACGAGACGGGGGATTATTACTCTGCTGTGCTTCTGTCAGCTTTGTCTGGCGCAGCTCCGTGCTGCCTTCATGGAAATGGGACGTCAGAGTACCGTCTTAAATGAGGTCTGTAGGCCTACTATGTAAAATAAAAAAATAAAAAAGTAAAAAATGCAATCGCTGCAACGTCCTGTGGTGTTCTTTAACCCCCCAATGTAGCACAGGTTGACTTTATATTTCACAGTAACAGTTTTTAGTCAGATCTTTTATAGAACACAACGTTTCCTACTGCACCTGAAGGCAGCTTCATTTCACGGAGAAAGAGAAAGAAAAGTGACGAGTGAGAGATATCGACTGTGCTTCGTTGTTTGGCAAACATTTAGCCAGTGTTTCCCCTATGTTGATTTGCAAGTGGCGCACCGCCACAGTTAAATTTCTGCCGCCACGCCACGGTATCAATGTTGATTGTCGGAGAATAGCGCAGACACTTGCTTCACAGGTAGAGCACAAACCCAGCCCCCCGTCTCTATTCACACGCCGGGATTCTTGCCTGCGCGACACACACACACACACACACACAAAACACGCGCAGCACCTGACTGGGAACGCTACAGAGGATTACCAACGGCCGCTGGGGGGGGGCATATGAACTCACGCTAGTCTCGTTACTGTAAGTAGGTTACGATAAAACCTTCGTGAGTAAAAAGTCAATACTTATCAATGCACTCACCTGTATAGACCGGCATACACATGTAGAAAGAGATAGGCCTACTTTAATCTGCTCTGTCTGATCAGTCCACTCTTTTCCACCACGCTGTTTTAGGCAAACACAGCTCTACTCTGCAAATAGCCAATTTTTACCAACAAGCTAAAACAAATAAAGCTGTTGGTTGTAGTTTTAGCTTAGCTTGGCGGGAATCTAGAAATTTGGACAAATTCTTATAAACTTAACTGCTGGCTGAACGAACCGTCCTCTCTCCTGGAGCGGTAAAGCTATGGATGTATTATAATACCAAAACAGATACATGTGGCTACTTAATATGCATGTGAATGACGCGAACGTTACCTTCGCGTTCTTCATTCTTGATGATGATGCCGGTTGTATTATTTTGCAACAGCAACATTTCATTGCAAATGAGGCATACAGTATGAATGGTAGCCTGCTTATCAGTCCATTCATCATTAAAGCGGCTTTTCCACTCAACTTTTCCCTTCAGCCTCTTTGACTGTGACATTTTTACAGCCTTTCTTTCTGCAAGCATTTTCCTGCATACTACAACCATTCCAATCACAGACTTTAACAATCACTCAGTGAACTGCCTCCTAGTCTGAGATCTTTTTCTAGTTAAAGAGTCAGTTATCATTATGGAGTACATGTTTTTGAGGAGTTTGCTCACACTAATGTACTGTATGTAAAAAAAATAGCATTGATTCAGTAAGAAAGTGAACATTTTGAACGAGAATAGGCATAATAGGTATACATTCATTTTATTTTCTTTATTTGAAAGTCCGGCCTTGGAGTGTCTGCTTGGGGGTGTCGTTTGTCATCACCAAAATGTGTGTGTGTGTGTGTGTGTGTGTGTGTGTGTGTGTGTGTGTGTGTTTGTGTGTGTGTGTGTGTGTGTGTGTGTGTGTGTGTGTGTGTGTGTGTGTGTGTGTGTGTGTGTGTGTGTGTGTGTGTGTGTGTGTGTGTTTGTGTGCGTGTGTGTGTGCGTGTGTGTGTGTGTGCGTGTGTGTGTAATCCTCCTTTAAACCCTTGATAAGTGCCAGCTTGTTTTCGGTTGGAACAATTCGATTATAGATTAAGATTTGAATGAAAAATAGATTTGAATGTTAAATTGCTGTTTCTGATTGGCTGCTGTTAGTGTTTGTAATAATAATAATAATAATACATTTTATTTAAGTGCCTTTCATGACACCCAAGGTAACTTCATAAACAAATTAAAGTCATCTTATAAAGGTGCTGAGGTTCACACCAGGGACATGCAGCAGGCCTTTTGGTAATACTGTACCTAATTATTGTTTGAATGTTACATATCTAGTCGTTCTGATTGGCTGCTGTTATTTAAATTGAATGTCAAATGTTTGCATTGTTTTTAAAAACCTGTACATATATATAATTTCTACATGGCTATGTATGTATATATAATTTCAGGACATTTATGTTTTGACTACCAACAAACTTATTCTTGAGCTTCCCAGAACGTTGGGTCCCTCACAGTTTTACACCTTTATACTTCACCAGTGTTATTTTAAAGTTCTCTATAAGCTTTTTTTTTTTTTTTTTCATGTCATGTGCGACAACATTTGATAGCCAACTTGATGTTTCCTGGATGTACAAAAATGGTTAAAAGCAAAAATAAGCACTATATAATAATAGAAATGTGTTGTTGACGTTTTGGTGTTAAATTTGTGTGGGGCAATAATGAGTCTCCTGTATGTCCCTTCAATTCATGTTGCCTACAATTCTGCTAAAGTGCAGAGCAACATAACTTTTTATGCTTATCCGGTATGCTTATCTGAGAGCCATGATACAAATCATTAAACATCTAATCAGAGATGGGACATT
Organism: Gymnocephalus cernua; assembly: GCA_023631565.1. NCBI lineage: Eukaryota > Metazoa > Chordata > Actinopteri > Perciformes > Percidae > Gymnocephalus > Gymnocephalus cernua. The sequence continues at coordinate 23,250,988 of CM042429.1, forward strand.
TTTTACCTTGACAGCATATTTTGTCATTTCTAGTCTAATTATTTTGATTTTCATTCATTGACACTAGATTTGTGTTTCAACTTTTTAAGACTTTTAGGGGAAGATTTTTAAGAAAGCAAACATTTATAATTTTTCCAAAAAGAAAATACATGTACACAACATCTGGATATGTTACATTAAAATGAAGCATTAACCATAAATTTAATACATTCTGACTATTTCTTATACACCCAGCAAAGGCAACCAGATTCTTCGATTTTTTGACTTCTCCAGTATCTCATCCCCAACATGAAATAAAAAATTCCATTCCCATTTTTACACACATTTTAAGATTAAGATGTTTAGACCTTTAAAATGATAGCCTTCAAAGCCTGTATACCTGAAAGAAGTGTAGGCCTCCTGAGAGTTTCATCATGATGGATTTGGCTAGAAGCTCTTGATCCAAGTATATCTGCCATGTGTGTGGTGTGCTCTCTCTCTCTCTCTCTCTCTCTCTCTCTCTCTCTCTCTCTCTCTCTCTCTCTCTCTCTCTCTCTCTCTCTCCCCCCCCTCTCTCAGACCACCTTCCATTTTCTTACATATCCCTTTTGCTTTCTGCGGCTTGTCAAGTATGGGCAGGATTCACATGGATGGCTATCTTTAAGTATAGGCCACCCCTGCATATTGAGGTATTATCTGACCTCTTTGAATAAAAGGTAATAGGAGATTGAATAGATCTCTATGGAGTGATTTGGTGGAAATCTTTCATTTATATTCCAAACACTCTCAGATGGAAGAATATCACTCATTTGGTGTGTTTAGTTTGAGTATGAAGAAGAGTGAATGTTGTATGTGGTGAGAATGCATACAGTGGAATTTACATGGATTGCCTATTGAGATTTGCCATAGTCATGACCCGGTTGATATTGTTTTTAATGCCCCAAAGTGGCAGCCTTGAAGCCTCATTGATTATATATATATTAGTGGTGGGCATAGATACATTTTTTTAATCTAGATTAATCTCACTGTAATCTTGGAATTAATCTAGGTTAATCTAGATTAATCTAGATTAAAATGGCTCATTTGAATTCTGCCGAAGGCATTCAGAATATGTGTGCTACCTAAATAATGACTAAAAGTAAGTCTTTGAGAATGGGTTTCTCAAGCCAGGTGGCGCATTAGACCAGGGGCTCATCTCCTGTTTCCAAAATGCACTGAATGCATCACAAACTAACTACGACTAGTTAACTTTCTAAAGCGGGCCAAATCGTTGGTTTGCTAAGAGTCGGTCAGGACTCTAACATTAACACACTGGCAGACACAAGTGACAGAGAGACGGAGGAGATCAGGGAAGGAAATATGCTGCTGAACGAATACGCTGCATGTTTTACATAGCGTTAAATTAAAGTTAATAAACGCAAGTGCGGCGGGCGGTGTTGATTGTGAGGCGCATTAGTCTATGTCTGGGAAACACTGTTACTAACTGTTTATTCAGTTAAACATTCATTTGGAACTGTTTTACAGTCAGTAGGCTGTATACATCCACGCTGAAATATCAAGGTGAAAGTCATCATAGCTTGCGTAGTAGCCTATAGACCCAGCTCCCAACCCAACTTTGAGAATAGATTAACGGCGATATTTTTTTTATCGCCCGATAAGAGTCTCACGTTAACGCAGCACGTTAACGCCGATAACGGCCCACCACTAATATATATATATATATATATATATATATATATATATTATATATATATATATATATATATATCAATTGATTTTTTTTCTTTTGCAAGAAATGGGGCTTCTCAGACCTTTGTGCTGTCTGACATAACCATGAAATATTTCTATGATGCCTATTCTCACAGATGTAATTAGACAGAAGACAATTGAAAAAATATACACAAATAAGGTTCATAACAGATTATATACCACAATATATGACATTAGTTGCTGTCCCTTCTGTAACATTTATTACTGTTTTAAATAGCATGATTAATGCCTCTCCAATGGAAGTTAATCATTTTTAGACCTAGAAGCACACAAAAATAATGTTTATGACCTAATCAAATATATGACTGTGGTTGTAATAAAAAATCATAATTTCCCCAGTGCATGATATTAGCGAGACATACTCTTGAAATCATAATTTCTGGTTTGTGTATGAATTATTGGACTATGTCTTCGAAGCTGGCCTGTAGATAATCAGGTAATTTAGGAGAGGCCGGGCGAGAATAGTGAAAAGATGGCTTCATCTCTAAAATGCAAATGCTAATATGGCAACACAGTAAAATCATTAGGTAAGACAACTTACTTTTTCATGCTAAATTAATATTCTGCACAATGATCATTTATCCCTACACTATGGGGGGAGAAACCCTCATTTGAACTGTTTTCATGTTATGGTGGAGCATGGTTAATGCATGCTTTTTAACACAGTATCAATGTCAAGACAGAGCTGTTTATTTTCTGCTCCACTGTGACACAGACATGGCTTTTTATTTACTTCGGTTTTTATAACTCTTTAACTGAATGTATTTGTCTGAATATACATTTTGTTCATATTGTATGTATCCACATGTTGGACAGTGGTCTAGTTTTACACAAGGGACATGGTTAAGTAAAGAGTTACAGGTGCTTATGGTAGTTTGGGCCAATTCAATACAAGAAGTATAAGAGAAGTATAAGAGAATATTGTCAAAGTAAAATGTCTTTTAAGAAAATAATAGAGGAATATCCAAAGCAACACAAAAAATCATCCACACAGTACATGTTGGAAACAATGGCACAAAACATTATATATATATATATATATATATATATATATATATATATATATATATATATATATATATATATATATATATATATATATATATATATATATATATTGTAGATTTTGCCAGCAATAAAACCACACGGAGGTCAGTGCAGAAAATATGTACACATCTGCAGAGGACATGATGTGTGCATGGGCACATTGGGAACGTTTAGGCCTTAAGGGATGTTTTAGATTGTCCATGACACTTGATTTACCAGCTTAATCTCTGCAGCCTTTCAACAAAAATGCTGTGATAATATTAGATGTGGGTATGGTCTTGTATATTCCCATGGCCAATTGGATCTTTCCATTACTGTGAATCAGCAGGCATAGGGGAAAAGTATATAGTGGCGTTTCGAGCAACCCTCCCACAGGACACAAGCCTTCCTCTCTCTGACTGAAGATGGTTATTCCACAAGTATCAAAGCGCAAGGAAGGGAAAAGGTAAATTGGTCCAAATAGGAATTTAAAGTGCACTCTATCCCCATACATTTCACTGAGCTATTTCTGATATGTGTAAAGTTGATGGTTGAAGACATTGACCGCAATGAAACAGGCCTTCATAGGAGTACTGGGTCTCCTCAAATATTACATTATGGAACACTCCGGTGATAATAAAACTTCCCTTTTTGCTTTCACAGCAATAACAGAATCTAAACTGCACCGCACATGAAAGACCACAGCAGCGGCAGGTCCATCACACCTAATTGATTCTACTATGTCTTCATTTCCAAGGAAAACCATGTTGGGCCGGTGAGAATGATAGAGGGCTTGATTTATGAAACACAGAGATGTGGGTGTTGCAAAAAATTTCATCTTGGATCAAGCCCCAGCACTGTGGAGATAAAAGCAAAAAAAGGAGAGGTTTGTACTTAAATGTATTATGTTTATGGCTTGTGTCTCACACGCTACAGTGTTTTTATGTGTGTGTGTGTGTGTGTGTGTGTGTGTGTGTGTGTGTGTGTGTGTGTGTGTGTGTGTGTGTGTGTGTGTGTGTGTGTGTGTGTGTGTGTGTGTGTGTGTGTGTGTGTGTGTGTGCGTGCGTGCGTGTGTGCGTGTGTGTCACTGAAGCTTTTCATACATACAGTGGCCTGAGGTAACATAACCTTGAATGGCTATCAAACGGAGATACTAATGATTTACAGAGCTGTTTACCAAACCATCCCCAGCACGCTGACCTCCTCTGTACTGCATGTGTGTTTGTTGGTTTTACTCATCTATTTGCATGCATGTGCATGTATATGTGAGTGTTATGCATATGCATTTTTATAATCTTGTGTTTGGAGAATCCATTTACAACAATAACAGTCAACGGACTTCAAAATGAATGAAATAACAGGGTTGCCTGCACAGACATATTGTTTGGCCTCTGGCTAAAACCCAAAAGAGCCACTAACAGAGCTAACAGAGAAATGGAATTTTCAGACTCAGTTAACATTTCATGAGGTGCCATAGTTAAAGTTAATAAACAAAGCCCATTTCCACATGTGAAAGGTTTGAAATACTGTACAGTACAGTTAGTTAGTTATAGTTATAGCCTTGAGTATGCTTTTACTGTAACAGAAAGAACATCAAATGTGACATTTGATAGAACAGGTATATGACAAGGTGATGTTTGAAGGAGATGGATGGAATAGAGGAAGTAAAAAGTGAGTGTAGTTTAGGCAGGATCATGGATTCCAACTGAGAACTTCCAGGCTATCTCCCCCCCCCCCCCCCACACATCCCACCTCTGATACACTGCCTCTGGCTGTGCTTTGTATGACGGAGACCAATAAAGCCTAAAGTACAGACAGCTAGTCTTTTTCAACTCAGCATTATGCCATAGGAATCCTGCACCTGCTTTCAAGTCCTCGTCCTCTGTCCTCTGTGCTGGGCTCAGCCTGTGTGTGTACTGTCCGGCTGGGGGATGTGATAACGCAGCCTAAGCCCAGTCAAACAAGCTTAATTCACCCTGTGTCAGAGAAAAGCTTCAGAATCGTCCATTTTATGGTTAAAAAAAAAAAAAATCAGAATAATCATTTGGCTTCCAGCAGCGAGGTGGAACATCATTTGAGGCAGAAGATTCTCTCTCGCTCCCTTTCCTTTTTCTATCATTTCAAATATGCCAGGCTATTGGTCTTGTTCTTTGGTTTGGCTTATTTCTTTGCAGAAGTTCTCTCTTGTTCTCTAGTTTCAAACTTTCTTTATTTTATTTTATTTTTTTCTGTCTTTCTTTCTCTCTCTCTCTGTCTTGTATCAACTTGCATATATGAAATAAGGGATAACGCTTTGGCTGACCTTTGCCAGCAGACCCCAGCCTTGTGAATCCTGTCTGCCCATCAAATAATAGTAAAATGAATTCCTCAGCATTTGATTAAGTCATGTCAAAAGGCCAATGAATTTACTTCTGTGACACCAAATCCCTCTGTGCTAGGAAATTGGAACTACATTTATTTAATTTTAACAGGAGGTTTTTTTTCCCCACATTGCCAAACCTCTTTTTTGTTCATTTGGCAGGGTTGTGCTTTGTAGAATCAGAGGATATGTTCCTTTTTTGATAGGGCCTGAATCGTTATCCTTATTAAACTCTGGTCTGACCCCTTCCACCTTATTATGGGATGGATGTGTGAAGTTCCAGAGTGTAGCCACTTTGAAGATTACGTTTACAAAATATCTAAAGTAGCCTACATCAATTACATCTAACCCATCAATGGAAAATACTGACCATGTGCTTGGTCATTAGTATCTGAGATTTGTTCTACACCATGCAACCACTTATTACATGGTACCTACAGAGGAACTATGCTAAATCAAAAATGCTATAATCTGTGGCAATGTTGATCATATCCAATACATTTTGACAAAACGTGTGTTTGAATCTTTAAGAAAATTTGTCCCACAATAGTTTTTATTGCATACATCTTACATTCAGATAATGATGCACTAATTGGACACTGGATGAAATTGGGTAGTATAATATATAATTATGTAATTTCCGTTCGAAAGACCTAAATCTTTCTATTGTGGTCCCAATCGCCAGCATCACAATCAATTGAACCCATTCTGTTTATCAAGGCATCTCTTTCTACTAAATGTGAACACTTTGTGAAACCTACTGAATTGTTTCACATTTTTCAAGCCTGTCTGAAAACAGCATTTGCATGCCCACATGTACACTGAAAGAAATTGTGTTCACTGTCCATACTGAAAGATACCCCCTCTCAAAAGCCACCGACAAAAAATGCATCCTAATGTTCAGCAAAAGCTAATATAAGGCTTCAACAGCATGAGTTACACAAATCAAGTGGGGATCTTCCAAAGTTGCAGTCTTTTTAGTATGAAATCCCTCTTTGTGTTACAATCCCTCGGCTGTGGCTCAGCAAGGAAAAACTGTCAGATGCAGAAGAAAATCATAATAAAGACCGCAAATTTGGAAGATACCCATTTCATTTTTTCTATGTCAGACTGCCGAAGCCTCTAATACCTTAAGCTGAACTTCAAATGCGTTTTTAACATTGACTGTGGATTTTGTCCCCCCATCACTTACATTTAAATTGATTTATGAAGGGATTTCTTCAGTCACTATGGACATGAGGAAGGATTATAGTGACCAATTACTCTTTCAATGTAGCCTTCATATGAACATGTGAGTATTGTTCTAAGATAGACTTGAAATATCAGGAAATATCAGTAAGATAAGCAGGAAAAAGGGAACCCAACAATTCTCAATCTTGTTGCCAGTTGCACCCAAAATTCATAATGTATCAGGATGACAATCACACAGACCTACAATTACACTACACTTTATATATGTCTTTATAAAGTACTACCTTAAAGTCATATCTGTACAGTACAAAGGCCAGGGGTCAAATTAATACATGTTATGTACTATGTACATACTGTACATATTTTAGAAAAATCTCTATTTAACTTTTACTAAAGTACTTTTCATTGACTTTTGCACTACATTTCAAGTTGCATCTGTTACAGAGGAAAACCAAAAGTTACATAATAAAGCAAAGTTATGGTTCATGAGAAGAGGCCGGATAAAGTCCTGATAAACAGTGTGAGAATTGAACGACAAAATCAGCAGCAGCAGAGGAGAAGCTGCTGGTGTGTCTCCGGCCGCAGGGGGAACGCTGTCCTCCACGTCCAGAAAGGTGACTCTGACACCTTCAGAAAAGGTGAGTACAACAACAAACTCAGTGATTGTTATGTATGTACAGAGAAGAACATAACAACATAGCATTGCATGTGTGCGTTTTGTGGGGTGTATAAACTGTGGAGACTCTCCTTTTTTAATATTTGTGTTTATGGGCTGCAGTCGCTGTGGGGTTTATATATGTGGGTCTTTCTAAACACCTCTGTGTTGTCTGCCTTGGTGATGTTTCACTCTGCTGTTGATTTTATAAGAAGTGTCACACGTTTTACTTGATGTGGCTTAAAATTCCTTGTTGCATCTGCCGCGGCATCCATAAACTTGTTATTTATTGTTGATGATTTTTGTTTAATTGTCAGTGTTTTGTCCTCTTTTCTGGTTAATTCTAGTGAGGCTACGGCAGGGAAGGCTGTGTATGTGTATAACTAATAATCAGTTGTGTGCACAGGCTGCAAAGTGCCCGGCTATAGAAGATTCATTTATTGTTGGTTTAGACAAAATGGCTTAATGGCATGATGTTGTTCTGCAGTAACCTTTGATGAAAATGTTTTTACATGAACAGTACTTATACTTGAGGATAATATTCTCTCTTCCAATCCCTGATACAGTCTACTGTGTATCCTGCTCTCTTGTGCCATGCAATTTGCCTTAGAAACCATGACTGCTGCAAGCTGTGTGCTTCAAATTTGTGACCAGAATATGAAGGGAAACCCCAGATTTGTAAGTGCATGTGTTCAACAAAGATACATCTGTTTTTGTTTTCTAAAGAAGCAGTCAACCAGACCATTTTCAAAGTTAAATACAGAACATGAATAAGAGCCATTTTGCAAAGCCACAACCCTTATTAATTAATGCATGTTAGACTACAGGGCTAACGTCACCATTTGCCATGAAGTCACATCTACAGATAACTGAGCAGTGAACACAAACACTCACTGTCATGTTCAGAAGCAAGTAGAATTGAAATATCAAGCGCTTGTTATTGCACTCTGTGTTCATTAGCGTCTACAGTGATTCAATTATCTGAGGCTACATTGTTGTTCAATAATTAGCTTATTAGCATGGAAACCACAGCACTGGAAGGCCAAGCAATCAGACCAACAATTAGCCATCAGCATAAAGACAGGGAGATTGGGGCCATGCGGCAATGGCAGCTTATGACAATAGTGGTCAACTCATTTCCATTACAATCAATTAGTGCCTGGCCTAATTTGATCTAACGGAAAAGGGATCATTAAGCAACGAAGCAATGTCAAAAACAAAAGGGATCTGTTTGAGTTTATTCACATGAAGAAATAGGTTACTTCACATGAAAGGGACATTTGAATTCATTATTTCTAGAAGGCATTCTGCCTGAGGTTTCTGTCTGTTAAAGGGACGTTATTCCTTGCCACTGTCACACCAAATGCTTGCTCTTGGGGGGAAATGTTGGGTCTCTGTAAATGATAGTTATTGTAGTAATATTATTGTCGAGAAATCTTAACAGACGTTTTGACTGAGGCAGAAATTGTTGTATATTTGTATATTTTTTCCACTCAGAAAAAAGACAAAGTTTGCACTGAACTGAATAGCAGTGCTCTCCATGGAGCTCTAGATGGTTGTATATTATATGACTTTGGTCTAGACCTACTTTATCTGTAAAGAGTCCTGAGATAACTTGTGTTAGGACACTATAAAAAAAATGTAATTGAAAATTTGAATCATACCAGTATTTCATTGTCATTGAATCTGCATGCAGACTGTGAACATGTAAACAAAGACATGCAAAGTGTCTGCATGTCTTATGGATCAACATGTGCATTTGGTGTCCATATGTTGACCTAATACTCATTTTGAGATGTGCGTTTCAGCTAACCTTGTCCAATGGCAATTTACATAAGTGATGCATTTTATCATTATGTATTTTTTTTTTTGTTAAATGCATATTATGGGTAACATGCCAACAGAAAATGTGCAATACATACTGTGCATTTATTGTGTTGGTAAATTCATTACTTAGGTGTCCATACACAATGTAACATCCCCAAGTTTTGATTTAACTTTGACTTCATGTAAATGATTCTAGTGAATGTCTGTCTTTTCTGTCTGTGGGAATTACCCTCCCAGAGCCTTGTCAATGAGCCGGATAATAGTCAGAGACATGGTTTGCTTCTTCTTCTGTCTATGCACTTTTCTTGAAGTGTAAATCGGACTTGAAACCATCTTCCCTCTGTAAGCCCCCAGCCTGATCATAACCAAAGTGCCATTTCTTTTATTCATTGCTATACAGCTTCATCATGAAAACCTCACACACATCCACACACACCTAATGAGGTTGAGTCATTCAGTATTGATTTAAGGACTAGTGAACATTGCACAGACAAAATGACATCTCCGAAAGGCTCATTTCTGTGAGCCTGCCAGGTCGGCACTTTGTTGTTCATAACAGTGGTTGTTTTTTTGAGCAGCGAAACATTCACATTATTGAGGTTTTTTATAGCAAGTATGGGCACAGAGAAAAGGAGTAGAAATATGCATAACCACCCCAAAGTAATATCTAAAAAAAAAAACTACCACAAAACAATATCTATGTAACAAAGCTTTGTAATGTACATCTCAGTTTTTTTATTAAACTCACATGAGGGTTCATGCAAATGTATTACGCTCGGAGGTACAGCCAGCACGTATCCCAATCTTCTGATGATTCTGAAGGATGCGTGACGACACGCTATACTAATTTCACAGCCAAGGCATTTACTAGGCCCAGGGTGGAAGAAATCAATAGAAAAGCAGATATCTTTGAGAAAGAAAAACAAGCAAGTCTCTGCATCTTCTATTTGAGTTGTTATGTGGCCTCTATACATCTGCATGTGACAGTTTCACTATTCCAGGAAAAGAAAATGGGATGCATCTTTGAAAAGATGTGACAGATACTGTTTTAAAAACGATCAAGCTCTATCTCAAGTCAGCATATGCCGGTGCTGTAAAGTCAGGGTCATTGCTAACGTTTCTCCATAGGTGGCTTTGTGTGACTAAAGAGATGATGAAAGCTGTAGTCAACATAGCCCCCACGTTCTTTCAGAAGTTGCATACCATTTGATTTTACTTCAGTATGCACATAACTTTCCAACCAACACAACTTTATTTTTTTATTTTTATTTATTTATTTATTTATTTTTTTTTTTTGGGGGGGGGGGGGGGAGGGGGGTTAGGTCCTTAGTGAAAGGACAGCTTAAGACACGAAAGGTGAAAGAGAGGGGGAAAAACATGCAGCAAAGGGCCGCAGGTCGGAATCAAACCCACGGCTGCTGCGGCAAGGACTGAGCCTTTGTACATGGGGTTCACGCTCAACCAGGTGAGCTACCGAGGCCCAGCACAACTTTTTTTTGTATACAAATATATTTGGAAAAAGAAAAACAACAAAATACTTGACCCTCAAGAACCTTTTCATTCTTTGTTACGGCAATCGACTGTCGTTGATCCAGACTAGTATACTGCCAATAAGTGGTTGTCAGTTATTGTCAGGACAGATTACTGCTGGACACCTATCAGTTAGTTGATTCATTAATGGCATTCGCATGGCGGCCCAGGTGAAAATCATTCCCTGATTAGACGGCATGTATAGAAAGTAATAGGGATCCTGAACACCTGGATGGAAAAACAGCCCTAAATGAATTAAAGAAAGTGGATTATACTGCCCTATGTTGATAGTTACTTGTCTGAATTATAAGTAATTGGTTTATTAAAATGAGGTCTAGTAAATTTAGGATGTTGTATTCATAACTGAAAAAAATCACAGCTCAAAATCACATTTGCTCAACTAACTTCAATGCCCCTTTGCTTTGACTTTTCCCTGTCTTTCAAGTGCTACTACATAATATAAACATCCTCCTCTCTACTCCACCATCCCAATAACTTGCTCGGGCTGAGAGTTCTAGCAGCAGAACTCTTTTACCTTTCTGCTCCTATCAGTTTTTGAACAGGCAGGCCCTCCAGATGTTTTCGCCAACAACATCTACCAGCAGCTTGTGTGAAGGTTTCAAAGAGGGCAGGATTATGAGAATAACAATGGAGGGACCACTTGGGTTGTGCACACTGGAGATTACCAATTCTCCAAACACCTTTACACATCAATATGAACATGCTGCAAAGTTAATAAACAGGCAGTTTGTTGGTTATTCTAAATGCCTGGAGATTTGCATCACACAAACCATATTGTGTGAGCAGAATAGTGTCTAAAGGTGCAGTCAGACCAGAAATGGCAGGGTGAAATTTGCTTGCAACTCCACGGTGGGAAATCTGACCTTCATTTAATCAGGATGTTCTCTTGAGATCAAAACCCTTTTATAAGAGAGTCCTCTTTCAAGGAAGGACTGTAGTTATTGTGGTCAATGACTTGCCAGCAACCATTAGCATTTCACAAACTCGTGATTTATAAAGTATGATGAGACAAACAGTTGATTTTTGCCAAACACTTTGCTGTCATTTTCCTCTATCCATGTCCCAGGCACTAAATGTGAGCCAACAAACATTATTTGCATGCAATCACTCACATATACATTTGATGAATGCACACAAGCAATCTTCCCTTCACATCTTAAAATGCCTCTCACAAACATGCACCATAAACACACAACCAATTTCAATAAGCCCTCTCAGTCATGTGAAATGTGCACAAGCAGCCAACAGCAAAGACAAGAGAGGTGAGTGGGGGCACTGCGTGGAGTCATCCAAAGGCCAGTGGAGGGATTGATTGTCTGCTGGGTGGAGGATTACAGATTCCTGTGTTCAGCCTCCCACAGTCCAATAGGGTTTGTTCTGCCATGGCTAGATTATGGAACTACTGTAAGTCTGAATGCATCATGTGGTCACAGTTTCTGTGTGTTAAGAACACCCAAATGACACCTCAGCAAAAGATTTAAGTCTGTGAGCAGCAAGGGCACACACACATGTGTGCATCTGCTCACACACAGTACAACATCATAAGCACACACATTGCCACTTTTTGTATGCTCACACTCTAACACACACACCTACGCGTTCACATTCACACAGCCTGTAAGCGGCTTAAGAAAAGGTGTATTGACTAAAGATAATTTCATACACACACACACACACACACACACACACACACACACACACAAACACACCGTCATCAGAATGATAGAATATGGCTGTTTTCTGTGTTTAATTGATTTTGGATGAGGTGGAGGTCTATGCATATACAAGCTATATGTTTTGGCTACATAGACAAATCATTAAAGATAAATGTATATGTTTTTTTTATTTTGATTATATGTGGTGTTTTAAGGAATTAGTTGTTCATTAAAAATACACAAAAAATAACAGCAGCAGTAGCCTATCATTTAAGGCGCCACTGTCTGTGTAAAACATAGGTTCTGTACTTTCACCACAAACATAAATAACAGTTGCTGTGATATGAGCCGTACTGGTAAATATTTGATTGACGAGCTTTCTCAGCTCACCACCGGCCACAAGTCAGAAAAGCAAGGGAATCGTCTTTGTGATTTGATGCAATAGAAATGTGAAAAATGTTGTAGCCAGAAGACAGAGACACACACGCACGCACGCACGCACGCACGCACGCACACACACACACACACACACACACACACACGTACACACACACACACACACACACACACATGTACACACACACACACACGTACACACACACACATGCGTACACACACACACACACACACACACACACACACACACACACACACACATACACACACACACACATACTGTCCAATACGGTCCATTATGTGATGATACATTTCTATTTGCTTTGAAAAAGTAATTTCTTGTAAATATTATTTTTGTAATTTCAGGTAGAAATGCTTTCCCAGCATGGATATATATATATATATATATATATATATATATATATATATATATATATATATATATATATATATATATATGTTGACAGTGCTGAGAGAATATATATATATATATATATATATATATATATATATATATATATATATATATATATATATATATATATATATATATATATATATATATGTTGACAGTGCTGAGAGAATCAAAGTTTAAATACAAAAAAAAAAAAATAGCAGAGTTCAAGTACAGCAGGGCTAACACCATTATGCCACTCTTTGAATGGGGAAAGACTAGAAACAATAATCCACATTTGCCCTGAAATTATTCTCATGTGTTAAAATGAAAGATGAAGAAAAAAGTGAAGCAGCAAACGAAAACTGCCAGCAATCCGCGTGTGATTCCCCAGAGCCCCACCGCCCAAGATGTGGCCCAGGACATTTGAGCCGTGCTCCAAATTAGCAAATCTCCACAGTGTAGGCCACACTTCAAGACAGCAAGACGCTCATAAAGCATAGTCCTAATTGCTCTGTCACATCAGATACTGTGTCCCCAATGTACTTTATTGTCCTCTATTAAAATGTTAATATCATTCCAAGAAGTTTGCAGTGATGTATCTCTCATTAGGGCCAAAACAGGCCACAATAACAAGAGAGAGAGCAATTAACTTAAACCACCTCACCTATAGAATTGAGGCCCATGCCAAATGGCCTTAATAAGAGAGAAGAGGAAATGAAAGATTCCCCCCAATTTATTAAAACATACTATGTCCATTAATGGTGTAGGGACTTATTTGCATAATTTAGCATTCCCTTCCCATTAGCAAGCATTATGTTTCCAGTATTTCTTTACACCCCTGGGTTTTAGCCAGGGCACAGACCATGAATGTATGATAACTTTGACATTAATTTGCAGGCACTCCTCAGCAATAGGGCATTTAGCATGGTGGCAGAAACTGTTTGTGTGGCTATTCACGATATGTTTCTTTCTGATTCCGTTCTCTGAGTTGTGAATCTGACCTAATTATGTTTGTTTTAGCATACACGTGTGTTTAAAAGGACCTCATTATTTAGAAAATAACTGCAGCCAAAGAAGAGGAGAGTGGTTAATTGGAGATTATAAACATGCTATGTGATTTCCTCTGATTTGCCGCTCTTGCAAGTTGCCTTTGTGTACAATGTCATTGATACAGTAGCTCCTGATCGCTCATCTAAAAACAACTGAATGAATATCTGAATAGCGATTCAGTTTGTTCAAAAAAGCATCCTTGTCTTACCAATGACCCACTACAAGACATGCCCAGTTTCATGAGACATTTTACAAAAATTTCTAATTTCTAAAGTGAAAACAATAATTTAGTATTAGAGTTTTTATTAGGAGTAGTCTGGCTATCACCAGACCAAGCTCAATAGATTTAAGATTGAGCATTGGTCTGGGGAGTCTGCTCTGTATTTTCTCTGCATAAGAGGCGTGACCAACGGGTATAGTTCAAATGACTCTGTACGCAATTGGATAGTCTTTCAACCAATCAGACCAATGATCCGAGTGACGTAGCAGCGACAGCGGCATCAGCAAGTCGCTGCTCTTCGGGGGCCGGCTTGTTGAATGTAAACAAGAAGCTGCTTGGTTGCTTCTCTATCATCATCGTGTTAAACCCGCCAATAGCGTGCAAGGTGGATAAGCCAGTTTGTGATTGGCTCCCACAAAATTGTGAACTGAAGCAGGAGAAATAAACATGCAGGTTTCCAACCTGATCTGCAGGGCGAAATCAAATCGATGGCAGAGTGGGCGCGGTTTACCCAGCCTAAATAAAGAGACCTTTGAGCAGGCTCTTCACTACTGTTGGTGCCAGTAGCCATGACCCAGCCAATCCTTTGCCAAACCCTAACCCTAACCCTGCATTTTTTCTTCAGTCAATCTTTGAAAAGAGTGAAATCTTTTCAGACAACTTTATATTTCACCTTTCACTGTGATGAAGAATTGAGGGAGATACCCCTTGGAGCTCGACACATAGGCTCTTCTGACATCTCCTCTCTTCTCTTTCTTGTTTTATCTTTCCTGTAAATCTCTGCCTACACTGGCTTACCACAATAGCCCCAGGAAGAATGGCCGTAGCGTCTTAACAGACAAATAATGAAATAATCTCCTCCGTCCTACTCCATTGCCATGACATCATGGTGGCATTGAGGCCAGGCAATGAACTGACTTCATAACTTTGCATGGATGTTATTTGTTTGGCAGCCTGAGGGGGGCAGACAAGACCTTTGGAAGCAGGCATGCTGTAACATAATTATTTCAGCACTTTTATGTTGAATGCAGAAGAAAGGCTTAATTTATCCCACTCAGTTCAGCTCAGCTCAGTTTTCTCTTCTCAAGTAAGTACATCAATAAAATCAGGGTTAGGGTTATGTTTAGTTATGTTTAATGCTTACAAACTAATTTGTATTGGGCATGCAAGTATAAAATGTTTAAATGAATCAACACAGCCCAGCTACTTATCATTTTTTTTTCAATTAGTCATATCGTTATTACTATTTTTATCTTATCTATCTCATCGTGTCTCAGTGTGTGCTGCCTAAAACTCTATAAAACAATTCACAGTCTTGTTGATAAGTTACTAAATTGAATTATTCATTTTTGTTCCTTCTTATTCCATTAGGAATCACAGTGACTCATCACACACCACTTCATTAATGACCTAATCTATGTATACATTGTTAAGTCATTATTTTATATCTCTTTCTCATTGTCTTTCACAGTGTGACATAAAGTGGGCTCCCAGCTACTCATGTGTCTGTCATACTGTCAGTGCCCTCACTAACCCCGCATGTTATGCCTTTACTTTTATTCTCCTTTTTTATGTAATTGTAGTTCTGTCTTCCTCTTCAACCATAATGCTCCTACCAACACCTCCACCATCACCACACTCACATTTTCTTTTTCCCCTTACTATAATTATTGATCTGTCATTTCTATGTCATATAATGAACTATATTAACCAATCAACTGTCAAAGACTGAGATGTCATGTGATTGCCCTCAGTGGCCAACAGGCACTTGCAGTGGAATAATTATGGCGATTACACTTCCTAGTGCAACCGTGTAGACCTGTTAGCCTTTTGTCATTGAATGACTCACTCAACCTCTGTACACGTGTGTGTGTGTGTGTGTGTGTGTGTGTGTGTGTGTGTGTGTGTGTGTGTGTGTGTGTGTGTGTGTGTGTGTGTGTGTGTGTGTGTGTGAGAGTGAGTGTGTGTGTGTGTGTGTGTGTGTGATATAGGACACAACATACAGATAAATTAGCATGACAACACCTACAAACCCTGAGGTTAGTACAAATTAATTAGTACAATTATCATACTAAGCTAATTTGTGATGGGATATTGTAATATGTACATTAGTTATTTATGATTGGTTTAAAAACAATGACTGCGGGCAACCTGGGCAGCTCACCTGGTAGAGCAGGCGCCCATATATAGAGGTTTAATCCTCGACCTGCGGCCCTTTGCTGCATGTCATTCCCCCCTCTCTCTCCCCTTTCATGTCTTCAGCTGTCCTATATAAATAAGGGCCTAAAATGCCCAAAATAATTATCTTAAAGACTACATAATTAAATAGGAAGTCCGAGTGAACCTTTGTTAGCTTTGCACAATATATAAAGTTAAATATCTAGCATTAAGTGTTTTTGTGTAAGCGCACTGTTGGCCAGGTAAACACTAATTTTGCTTTGATAAATAGGACTGCTAACATGCCACTCAAACCAATACAACACTTTACTCCAGACGCACTTGTTTGTTTAATTCTTAAATTAATTATTTCCAGAGTTATTTCTGATGCCAAAGTGTAACTGCTATTATAAAAGCAAACATGTTCACCTACGTCTGTTCAACAGTCCTGAAACTAGAGTGGCATGTGATGCAGTGATCGAATGGAGATCTCTTTCTGTTTAGCCATGGTGAACAGTGATTTTTTTTTTTTTCATTTTGTTGAATGTTCACATTGATAAAATACAAGCAAGTGATGCTTAAAGGTCCAATATGTAATATTTTTACTGTAATAAATCCAAAAATGACACCAATGCCTCATCAGATATTAAGGAAACATGTTAAGCTGAAATACTATCTTTTCTGACAACAATGCTAAAGTCAGTATTTTTTGTTTTTGAAATTTACAATCCGTGACGGAATTTATGTTTATGTTTTGGTTTGTGTGTTGTTATCAACTGCCCAGTTTGACAGCCAGGCCGGGTTGCCAGATATAACTGTAAACAGGTAAACCAGCGCGCTGCAGCAGTAACGTTAGTACAGCCATGAATGCACCAACCAAATGAATGGGATCAACAGAGATAGATTATACCCGACATTAAAAAACAGCATGTTTCTAACAGTTGCTTGACCAGAGACGTAACAAACCCCGGGTTAATATTGGAGATGTATTTGAAAGATGGAGACAGCTCACAGCCCAAAAGGACGCTGAGTTGGCTAATTTCCTCCTGTACAGGTAAGCATTAGCTTCAGGCTAATTTATCACAGCTACTAGGGACGAGCACTTTGTGTCATTTCAACATTTGTGTAGCTACTTCCATTGAATTGTATAGCTAGAGTAGCCGCGTTGGTTACTCGCAAAAACAACTGAGACAGCCAGTAAAGTGATTCCGACTGGTCCTGGCTAACGCCACCATGCTAACCCTGCTAATTGCTAACGCTACCAGAGGACCAGGCAGGCGGGCCGCGGCTGTTTACACCGTTTAGCCTGTTCAGCGGCCGTAGCCGACAACGGTGAGTTATTTGAAGCCAAGAGGGGGGGCTGTAGCTAAGTCGGAAAGAGAGGAACTTGAGTTTGCAGTGTGTTTAGCGATTGTGTAATTCTAAGGCTAGTAAAGTGTGTATTTCAGTCGGGTGGAAAAGGAGTGCAAGGCAGTGGTGTTTTTAGCGGTTCCTATCATAATTCTAAGCCGAGGAAGTGTGACTGTCTGGCGTGTGAAGAGGACGGCGAATTTCGTTGTATTTTTAGCGGTTCCTACTGTAGCTAATTCTAAGCCGAAACAGTGTGTGTGTCAGTTGGGTACAGAGCTCCGTGTGAGCACGGGCTTTATGACTGTCAGTATAGCCAGCATCTAAAGTTAGCTACTCCGCTGTGCTGTGGAGTAATGTCTGGTTATGTGAGACAAGCGTCTAGCAACATTGTTGGATGGTCCGGTCTCAGCCTGGCAACCAACGTGAACTTCGAGTCTGGAGAAGAGGGGGCGGGGGAGACGACTCTCTCCAGTATTTTGAATTTGTACTGCAGTAACTATTTTAAACACTAGCTGTCAGTATTACATATTGGACCTTTAACCTCTGCTTGTTTTGCCTAAACAACTCTGGTGAGCCCCCATGGATGGAGGAAAAGAAAAGATGAAGGAAAACTTACTGGACCATTCAGCTGACATAATAACAAGATAACTATTCCTTTAGATTTTTTTAAATTTCAAAATTAATTTAATTATAATATAGGCTTAAATAGGTTATTTTTGCGCTGGACGTGTTTGTTGTCAGGCATCAGCATCAGTAATGCTACAAAATATGGACGTGGTCCGAATATGAAGATTAACGTTTGCTGTCTCTGGTTTGTTATTCAGAAACTTGCTGTGAGTTTTTCCAATTAAAACTCGGTAGCTACTTGTCACAATCATGAAGTAATGAGGGACTACTTAGCAGAGATGGGGACTCAAGTTTGCCAGACCCTCCTCCAAAGCACGCTGGAGGAGGGTCTGGCTAGTCCACATAGCATTCGGGGATGGGAGGAAAATGTGCTCTGGTTTTTTGGCATTTCTTTAAACCAGTCACAATCGTCTTGGGCAGTGCTAAGCACCGTAGAAAAGCTGCGGTGCCACTGCAAAATATGCTCAGAAGGAACTTGTTTTGGTGGAACGTGTACGTTTAAAAGTTGTTTTAGTCGTGCAACAGAAAACTCAGATTGGAAAGATAGTCTAGCTAGCTGTCTGGGTTTACCTTGCAAAGATCTGAGAAAAGGTTAAACGTAGTCATGTTAAATTGAAAGCCCAAGGCAATGGATATCCAGCCTAAATGAGTAAAATCTGGCGGATTTTCTGGTGGCAACGCAACAATCCCAGAAGTGGAACGTCAAGGATATAGACTACACACACAGTGACTTCAGACTTGACTTGAGAATCGTCCTCAAAAGACTTCAGACTCGACTCGGACTCGAGATGCGGGACTCATGAACAATCTTAATTTTTTTAAACGTCTGATGAGCTGAATGTTATCCCTCTCCCTGCGTAACCTATAAAACTGTGTGATGCTTAACACATCTGCTGCACGCAGCCACAGGGCACAGAGAGGACAAGAAACATGTTGACCGCACTGGCAGATGGCACCTGAAATGTACCCATTGCACCCTGATAGGTTAGCAGACATGTTTAGCTCAGCATTGGCCATCTAACGTTAGATTGCTTCTTGCTTTAGCTACGACCTGCGGAGGGAAACTCTGACTGTCGTTCACTAGATGTTATGAAAAGATGAATGAGCGTTTGTTTGTTTGCCAAACTTTTCTTTGGGGATTTAACGTTAGCCTACATAATCATTCACGTCCCGCTGGCTGCCACCACGGGGGATGTGTTGACTTACATTAGTTTATAGGCTGTGATTAGTTGTAGACGCAGTGCACATTACATGGTTGTGCTCTGTAAGTGAATAATAGGTTAGTTATTCATTTTAGCAATATTTTCCCGATACCCTGAGTACCTATAATATTTGGTCTGTAACGTACTGTATGTTCATGTTACAAAGCAAAATACAGTTAATAACTTGAAAGTAAAGCATTCCTGGTGTTTTTGGCATATTGCAATAGCCTGTTTACACTGATTACATACCAAACAACTGATAACAAACAAAGCTGATACTATATGATAATAGATAAATAAGTCAGAATAATTTATTACACGCCTTGCATTATTTATATATAGCTTTGCAGTGCTCTGAGCAGCCTGGATGGAACGCAGTAGGTGATACAACACTCATTATAACAGAGACTTGAGACTTGACTTGGACTCAAGCTCAGAGACTTGTGAGCATCTCTGCTACTTAGTAACTACTCAATATGATGTACCACTTGAATTGAAGGGGCACAGAGAGAGTAAGTAATGGTCAGATAATCGTGAAGTAATGAGGGACTTGTAGGACTGTAACTACTTAGTATGACCCTTTATTAAGTACTTTGCAGAGACACAGCTGGCACTATTTATAGCTCTGTATCTTTTTCTGTGTGGTTCTAGCAGCTTTACACACCTGGATTTTGGCCAGCTTCTCGAATGCCTCCAACCTGACTGTCTCTAAATCTGTCAGATTGGATGGTGAGCATGTGTCAACTGTGCTATTTTAAGTCTCTTTAGACATTTCCACCAGAGTATAAGTACAGGAATTTGCTGGGTCACTGAACAACAGAGTATTGTCCTAAAGGCACTCCAGCATCATCTAAGCTCTCTGCTGGTCATTGTCTTCCTAAAAGGGGCCAAAATACATTTCTGATCATGCTGCTACATTATGAACCACCCAGACCTCTCAGGTTGTCTGGGACACGTCTGCTTTCTGTCCCCAGAGTGATAACTAAACAGGGGGAAGCAGCGTTCAGTTTTTATGCTCCACATATCTGGAAAAACCTCTGAGAAAACTGCAGGTCTGCCGCAACTCTCAGTTCTTTTAAATCAAGGCTGAAGAGCTTTTTTATGCTGCCTTTCTTTAAATAATTAATTGCTTATACTGCACTGTAACTTTCATTCTCGTTTTTATATTTTTAATTGTTTTTAACTGCTCTTTGTTTATGTAAAGCACTTTGAATTGCCCTGTTGCTGAAATGTGCTATACGAATAAAGCTGCCTTGTCTTGCCTAACAAACAGAGGAAATCGTCTTTCTTTCTTGGAGGTTTTTAAAGACACCTATGTAGTTGGTTCAGGTCATTGTTTAATAAGTCTTTAACTTGTCTCCCAGTCCTTACGGTAGAATGTGAAATAACCATAAAGGCTGTTAACATATTTTTACAATAAATTCTTTTCACACCCACTGCTGATGTAACGACCCAGTTTCAATATCACAACATACTGTATCTTGTGTTTTAATGAAACACAATCATCATAAAGTAATTCAAATTCTGCCGATTGGCTGCAAAAGCAGAAAACAATAGTGAATAGCTTTCATCATCAAAGATATAGCTGTAGGCAATGTGCTTTGTAACATGTTATGTAAGAATCAATGAGCACTGTCACATTGCTTGGGGTACATTATCTCTCCTACTGCACTGAAGCTACATAAACTGTGCCAGGGTTGGAAATGCTACATCCTAGGGTTGAAAAGTGGGGTGAAGATGAGAAGAGAAAAAGTCAGGAGAAGTGCAAAAAGACGAGAGAGCTTCAACAAGGCCAGGCAGGTTGTGAGCTCCCAGGGAGAAGAGGGAGAGTGAGAAGCTGGGCTGAGCGGAATGAAGGAATGGAGCAGGTGTGTTTGTGTGTGTGTGTGTGTGTGTGTGTGTGTGTGTGTGTGTGTGTGTGTGTGTGCGTGCGTGCGTGCGTGCGTGCGTGCGTGCGTGCGTGCGTGCGTGCGTGCGTGCGTGCGTGCGTGCGTGTGTGTGTGTGTCTGTGTCCAAGTGTAAGTGTTAAGATCAGAATGTGCATCAAAAGCAGAGTGCATGCATACATGTGTACGCATTCATGTATGTATGTGTGGCTGTACGTGTCCGTGTGTGTGTGTGTGTGTGTGTGTGTGTGTGTGTGTGTGTGTGTGTGTGTGTGTGTGTGTGTGTGTGTGTGTGTGTGTGTGTGTGTGTGTGTGTGTGATTGTGAGTGCGCACCCATGTGCAAGAAACCGAAGCATTTTGATATTCCTATGTCTGTGTCTTCCGGCGTTAAATCGGTTGGGGTTTCAGACCAGACTCATGCTGGGTCCCTCCAAGCGCTCACACTGCTGTTCAGCATTCATTTGTCTCCTCTCCTCTCTTCTCCTCTCGCCTGTCCAGTAACTCTTCTCTTACTCTCTCCACCCTGTTTTGCCACATGTCTGTCTCTTTGTTTACCTCCCCTGTACTTCCTCTTTATTTCATCTGGTCCCTCTCTCTCTCTTTCTCTGCTCTCTCTGCTCTCTATCACACTGTGTTTCCACCACATCCTTTCTTTTCATGTGGATGGTGGATGCTTATGAATTTATGGATTTCTGCATGGGGTCTCTCTTCCGAGGGAGACCAAAAATGATTTCACAGCCCGCTGTGTGGAATATGGGCTCGCTGAGGAACAGGGTGGGAGCTCAAAGCACCAGACAACTGTTTTGTTCTGGTCCATTCTCTGCCACAGAGGGAGTGGTCCACCTGAAATAGAGCATAAAGTGGCCTTTCTTATATGTATGCTCTGTATGAGCAAAATACCAACAGCCTTGTTTTCCATTGTGTGCAGTAGTATTTTAGTCATTGGGTTGTTCCATTTGACTTCATTTTGACGGCATTATTTTGAATTATTATTATTATTATTATTATTATTATTATTATTATTATTATTATTATTATTATTATTATTATTATTATTATTATATGTCATTTAAACACATTTCAGCAATCCTGGTAAATATATCTAACAAATGAGACAGCTATAATTACTACGGTAAATAGCATTCAAAACTAAATAAAATCGGAAAGTAAAACACAAATCTTACTTAACGCTGCATTAATTAATTGTTTGGCCACATGGGGGCGGCACAGCAAGATGTAACCACAACATTGACATATTAATACCTTATAAAGTCACCACGGCAAATGTGAGAAAACACTATCTTATTTCTGCATTAAGCAGACACAGATTAGCAACTTTATTCATTTGAAGTTGTGTTTTTGCTCTGTTTTGGTTACCAAATCCTAAGCAAAATATTTGGCCGTTAGCAACTTTCCTCTCCAGCTTGTCACTAGCTTTGTTTCTCTGCCGTTTAGTGCTGGCCAGGTTGTGTACAGTGGGTTTGTCAGAACTTCTGTCTCTGTAAACAGTTGTCTGGTGTGTCTAGAAATGACACTAATGAGAGTGGTGAGATTGAACCAAACCAAAAAAAAATGTGTGGGATGTAAAATCAAAACAATAAGTTATCTGTAGGTTTGTCCCTACGAACAACACCTTTCACATTAAATATAGTAATTTAATCCATTCTTAATATAAAAATGTTGATAGAGCAGCATGAAGTCAAACAGCAAAATGCTGAATTCAACAGTGGCCTCTAATTTCATGCTAGTGTAAAACCAGTAAAACCAACCATTGCACAAATACAAATGCAACAATTTTCTTTGGATGCTAGTCCATGTATTTTGAGGTTGTCAATTCTCACAGTTTAATACACAATGCGTGTACTTATGGAAAATAGACCAGCCGCATAAGAAAGATGCTTCAGGTTACAGTTATGTACGTAAAGCCAGTCAGCTATCATTCAGCCAGTGTAGACGACTGCATTGATTAAAATTGAAGGATATGATCAGTGAGACGAATGACTGAAAAACGTGGCTGAAATGCTTTCTGTGTTAGGTTTCACTGGTGACAAGCATTTGACATAACTTTGCTGTGTCCTCCAGCAACACTAAAGAAAATGCAACACTTACCACAGAGGAGGTGTTTTTGGAGATGACCAAAGATTATTACACGGATATTTTCACAGGAGGTAAAAAAAAATTGAAACAAATTGGCTCCATGTTTCCATCCAACAATTTAATGAATAGAGAAACAGGTTGGAAAAAGCCTGCAGCAAAGTTACTTTTTTATTCATGTAGCTGTATAAAGATGGAGCTACCAATTTACCACTTTACAAGCCTGCATTGTAGAAACAATTGCAGCAATGGCTATAATTTTAGGAGGTATGGGCTATAAGCGTGATGTATAATGTGATTGTCCTTCAAAATCTAATGACATTAACAGTGTGGAAGAACAAGTAATTTGATTTGTTCATTTCTGCAAGCAACAGGGAGTGATATCTAGTGGGATGGAAAGAAGGAGAGGGAGAAGAGGAGACCAACATACACAGAGAAGGCAGGAAAAAGGAAAATGTCGCATTGGCAAAACACATTGAGAACAGTACAGTTACACAAATTGTATTTCCAGCAAATCATTCAGCGTTAACATGAAACTATAAGGATTCATCTTCCCATCACTAACTGAATCACTAATAAGAGAAGCACAAGTGGAAGAAGGCGAGTGAGTAATTTCAGTCAATCGTAATTAATACAGATTGGGTTATAGGGTCACCTGCTGCCTTCTGTTTGGCAGAATAGATAAATCATTGCTGGTTGGCCAGTTACAGTACATGTTTGTGTCTGTGTCACAGCAGGAGGACTTTTGTCATTGGGCTTCCTCTGAAGCCTGTACAAAGCCTATTCACTTTACACTATTAAAAGATAGACAATGAGTATTAAATAAAGTATGTAGTTGCATGTTTCTGAATGTACTCTGTGTCATGCAATGTTATTTTGTTTAAAATGGCACAATACAAACAATTGTATAGTACAATAGGACATCAAATCCATAAACTATGTAGCCTTGCACAGTGTTTGCATTCCAGACATTGAATTTATCGTGCATGTTCTGTGAGCAAATGAAACCTGAGTGATGATGCATGAGCAATACAAAGCATCAATAGCATACACAATGTTCCCTCCATAAAAACATACTTGTATAGAGAGGGCTGAATGTTTATGCATTGTATCTTGGCAGCTGTGAATTTGTTATCTCTTGTTCTAATTCTTTCTCACATCCACACACATAAATCTTTACTTCTACACACCAGTCAAGAGTGCTCTCTCTCTCTCTCGTTCCTCTCTATCACGTAAACACACACACACACACACACACACACACACACACACACACACGTACAGATCCATGTATATGCACAAAGCAGGCACATATAGTAGATAGCATGTAGACAAATGCCTTCTTTCTCCTTTATAGTAAAAAAAAGTGATTACATTATATTCTTCAATGGCCATATAGGGGAGTGTGCTGTATCTCTCCTCTGGACACTGATTCAATGTGCATGTTGTCATGGACTGGATGATTCGATGCAGCAAACATAAAAGATACAATCAAGTTTGCCCCGTAACAATGCAATGCAATAGAGTATGAGGCAAAATAATGGGAGGCTTTGGAGAGCAGTGCAGTTACATTGTACAGTATGTAAGGCAGTAGGATTTGTGTAACGTCTCAAATAATGGCCTTTTGAGAAGGGTTATCATTAGATACAGGCCTTTATTGTCCCTGTGTGGCCTTATCGGAAAAATGGTCCCATATTATGTACATGCTATTGTTATCCATAAAGCATATGGTGTTGATGAATTAGTGATACACCTGCAATTTAGAGGTGTTTCACATGGTGTATATGTTCTTGTCACGTTGTGAGTGTTCTGAATATGTTCTGTTTCCTGTTTTGTTTTGAAGTCTGTCTTTCCTCCCTAGTCTTGTCTTGTTTTACTTCCTGTCTTGTGTCTTCCCACCTGTTTGATGGTTCTGCCCCGCCCTGATGTGTTTCACCTGTTTTGTCACCTGTCTCTTGTTAGATCTCGTTACCTGTTGTATTTAGTCCTTGTGTTGTCTTTGGCTCTTGTTGAATCATTTTTTGGTGTTGTCAGGTTCTGTCGCTGTCTGTGCTGTCTTGTTCTGTCTATGGATTTATTCCTTTATGCCTGCCTACCTCTGGACACCTTTTAAATAAATTCTCTACTCTGAAATGAACTGCATTTGGGTCCAAGCCTAACTATTTTCCAACTGAAAACGTGACCGTTCTCCCACACACCAAAGACAAGCTTTAACATCCTTATTCAGGTAAGATGAGCAGATACATATTGCATGGTTATAACAGGTATACATGGGATCATTGTTTAGTTTTCTTGCTTAAACTGTAAAATGAATAGTAAAAATGCCACTGTAGAAAAAAACGTAACCTGGTTAGGTTGATGAGTGACTCTGAATTGCCCCTAGGTGTGAATAGCTTGTCTGCCTCTATATTTCAGCGATGAACTAGCAACCTGTTCAGAGTGTATGGATGGATGGATGGATGGATTGAGACATAGTCTTAATTAAAATCATCAATAAATCATTGTGTATATCCTGAGATTTATAGTCACATACACACAAAGGACTTGTTATTTTTTGTTAGTGTTTGTCTCTATTTTTTTGTCTTGTGTTGACTCCTGCTTTAAAAATATCAGTATTACTCCCAGTCGCCATGGAGAATCCAGTGTCTGCTTGTTTGGAGTCCTCATATCTGCTTGCAGTAGAGTTGCATAATAGAAACACACTGAAACCGAAAACATGCCAACATCACAAAACCACAAAATACATCATGCAGGCAGGATTGCCGTCTCCCCCGTACTCTTACTGACATAAATCCCTTGTTTTGTCTGTTAGACTTGGGCAGCATTGTATAATAAAACCATTATTGTTGAGTTGACATATAGCACTGCACTGCTTCCATGAATCGTGTGTGTCAAACAGAGCCGTGAGGATGTCCATTTGAGTGTCAGATTGGGACAAATTTTGGACAAACCACCGACTCAGCATTAATGATAGAGAACTGAAACATGGGTCAAAGGCTAAGGGTGTGTGAGGAAGAAAAAACCTATGGCGAATACAGGCACAAGTGTACCAATTCACCTTCACACACCTTCAAGATATTGTACATACAAAACAAACAAACTCTATTTAGGATGCAGACCTAATGTACCATACATGCTCATATACAAGAATATTTCATATAGTCCAGAATTTGGATTTTTTACTGTTTTGTAAAGATTATAAAGATTAAATTAACACTAAAAGGACAAGTGAAGCTAACACACTTTGGACAAATGTCCCAATCTAGTTGTTTTGGCCTGATCGTGATCCAAGTCATTTAACATTGGGTATCTGCCTATAATGCTGATCCGATAACTACATATTGTTATTTAAATGCCACAGCTGCCCAGTGCACACTCAAGCTACAACCTGGAAATGAGATGAAACAGAACTTGATACATCCCCAAAAGATGTTTTGTGCTCAGTCTACACAGTAAAATTAACTATACACAGGAGCAAACGTTACGTTAGAAGTTGCAATGTTTATAAATCCTATAAATGTAGCTTACTAAATTTGGCAAACTTTATTTGCAGCTACTTGATCCAAATACTGACGGTCTTGGTAGATCAATTTAAAATATTGATATGAATGGAAATTGAATTGTGAGAATATGCAACCGCTGGAGTAGACAGGACATGATCAGTAGAACATTTAACAAAAGAAAACGTATGACTCTGTTGGTCTTTTTGGAAATGCAAAAACATTCAGTCCGCTCTTGATTGCACAGAAGCGTTGCAAAGCTTAGTTTCTTCCCTCACAAATGATCTTTTGATGACTACAGACAACAGCTTGCAGAGAGCCCACAAAGCCAACACCAGCCACGTTTAGTTTTTCGGAATTAACTCACAGAATTGACGTTAATTAGTGAGGGCTCATATGACCTGCATGTCATGTCAAGGAAGGAAAGGCAACAAAGCTGCATACATTACCAATTGGCAGTGTCAGAATTTAGAGTCACTCACACCGGTGCACCCAAATCATTGTTTCACATTTGCAACACCAACATATTAAATGGGTCCATTTAAATCGATACTGATCTATTGAAATATGCCTGGAACTTTTGTCTGATTGGCTCAGGATATCTCTGCAAATTACTTTTTGTTTGTGTTGTATTTTTGTTACCTTTTTGTTAATGTATTGTAGGTGCTGCCAGCAGTGGTGGAATGTAACAAAGTACATTTACTTAAGTATTGTAATTACTGTAAGTACTGTAGTAATTAAACTAGCCAACCAGACAATTATACACAGAACTGTTCGGATTGTTTCAAGTTTCTAAAATGTGATTTTTCTGCATTGTGTACTTTTACATTTAATACTTAAAGTACATTTTCCTGATGATACTTACATACTTTTACTTAAGTAACTGTTTCAATGCATGCCTTTTTCCTGGAACAGTGAGTATTTCTTTTTTTTCTTTTTTTTTTTTTTTTTTTTAAACAGTGGGGTACTTCATACTTTTTAAGTGAAGTATCTGAATACTTCTTCCACCACTGGCTGCCAGGATCTACGTCTTTATTTTTGTCTCATTCTTATGTCAGTGTTTGCCTTTCTCTCAGATGAGGAGTCATTAACACATTCCATGCAGGGTATTGGGGCCATCATTCTTTCCCTCTCCCCCTCATGCCTCTTATTACCGCTCTGTGCTCATGGTCCTCCAAGGTCTTCTCTTATTATATCTGAGTTATCATTTTCCCAGCTCTAACTCGGACTTACAGCTCACAAAGTGACCATAACCTTGATGCAATCCAGGCCGCGTGTCTGTCATGGAGTGACCATAACGACGTTTCCAGTAACCCCCTCCAGACCAGCTGTCTGAGAGCAACATGCTTAAAACTCTCTACAAGATTAACGCTTGCTGATTATGTTTGGAAGGTAAGGTTATTCAGAGAAAGCTTTGTAATTTGATACTCAATTACACTTGGAGGAGAAAGATGAGTGTCACAGCCTATTGCGTCAATCTATGGCACAGTGCAACAGAGAATCAAATGCACAGTTATGCAGTTGCAGTTCCTGAATCAGGATATACAAGTCATGTTAAGTTATAACTTATTTGATTCATTTATTTTAAGAAATACTTTTAATGTAAATATTAATAAAATGGTAAGAAAAAGAAAAATGTTCATACACTTCAACTTTTTGTTTTGTTTACTGACTGGTTTTCAGACAAAAATGTGGGCAAAAACAAGTGTTGCTGTTATAATTTTGTTGAGTGTATGTACAGTATAAACGCAGAATAAAGGACATTAGATAGTCCTCAGTGTCTTTTATAAAAGAGTCCCATTTTAAGAAATACATCAGCTCTGCTCTCAGAAAACCAGGAATGTTTCTTTTTTTTCATTATACAACCAGCTTTTCATTTTCAAATAGTCCATTATGTCTCTAGTCCGTGAATATGGAACAAAGTCTACTATCTTTATTCTGACACAGTGGTTAATGCATTCAAACGTTCAAAAGCTGTCCACGCCAGTCGATTCCTCAGCTCCTCTATTTTATCAAAGAACGTCAAAAAGTGACTGAGAAAAGAAAACGGATCTGTTACAGCTGAATACATTCCTCCCAGATATACTTTTCTTACATAACATTTCACTCTTGTTTGATAGACACAAATCCCTGTAAAGGATAAATTATCCATATATACCCTAAGGAGTCAAGAAAAGTTTTCTCCCTTTAACATAATCCCACATTTCTATCTGTCAGACACAGGAAAGTTTTCTTAAAATATTAGTGGTGGGTAATAAAAGAGCAGAAAGGCCAGACCTCTGAAAATACAGAAATTCAGAAGTCATTGTATAAGCCCATCCTCCTTGTTGTAGAGCATTGTTTTAGACAAAGTTGTAAGACATGGAAATCAGTCGTTTTGGTTGTCTGCTGGTCTTGTCATTTGTTAGAGTAGGGTACATTTTAAAATTCAGTCAAGTCAGAGTTTCAGGTCAGTATTTTCTGTGAAAAAGACTGAGCATCTTGGCTTTTATTAGGAAGTGTGTGTGTGTGTGTGTGTGTGTGAAAAGTCTCTACCCAAAAGGAGGAAGTCTCAGTGCTGAAGAAAAGCGAGGCTGTTCTCGTGAACCATTCATACATAGCTGTAAAAGACCGCTGTGGTCAGAGTAGGCTAAATTTACCTGTATGTAATTTCATGGAATATCATACGAATTGCTGTGCGTAAGTTTTTGTAGGATAGCCTGTTTAAGAGAATGTGTTGAGAAAAGCATAAGCCATTTCCTTCCTGTTATTAGATGTTTGCTGAGAGCATGTTTTAAAGGGGTGATAGAATGAGTATATAGGGTATTTGACACTGTTCCTTAAGGTCTCTTAATAGGGTATATAACATTGTTTGGGCTGAAAATGTGTGCTGTTCTGTGCTTCCAATACAACTCTGTATTTTGTTCCCTGGAATGAATGAGAGCTTTTCTACCTTATATGGACAGACATGCTCATGAATATTTAGATGAGCTGCACGCTGATTGGTTGGTTTAGAACGAGGCTCTGAGAGAACAGACGGGCAGGGCTGCTCCTCTGCAGCTCAGACAGAGGTGATTTGGCAGACAAAGGAGAGAAATAGACAATACTGTCTTTTCTACAGAAAGTCACCAGATTTGTCGCTAGTCGCTTTTGTGAAGAGAAACAAAAAATTGCTATGCGGGTCTGAAATCTAGCGATAAAGTCGCTAAGATGGCAACACTGTTACAGTGCGCAGGCAGGTAGAAAGGGGAGAAGGGACAGCGGGAGAAAAATCTCCGGCTTCCAACTTAATTTCTGCTCCAACACATTTAAACTCAACTAATGTTACTGTACAAACCACCAGAGACATACAGTTTAGTCATCGCTTTTAGTTATGTTGTACACACATGCGCACACACACAGCTGCGCACACACACAGACACACTGTTATTGTTACCGATAGACTTCCAAAAGAACAGACATGTCAGGGCGCTAGCAGCGGCTGCTGCGCTGCTAAAACAGCTGAGAGAAAATATTCCCAGCTCTGCTCCAACACATAAACTCATCAACTGTTACTGTAAAAAGCACCAGATACAGTTTTATCCTCCAGTGGGTCGTGCACACACTAATGCAAACTTTCAACACTTTCATAACTACTGTTGTTGTTAGTGTAGTTAGTCGGCGTGGGGACATTTAGCGGAGACAGCCGTGCAGACACGTTCTCTGCGCCGCTGCGTTACATCCAGTAAGTAAGTCCCGCTCCATTGTCCGATATCTCGTTCTAAACACTTTTCTCTGGGCCAGTATTCCATTGTACAGCCTGGAGCACTGCATTTACGACCGTGGTTAATTTTCAATATCCTTGAAAAACTTCTTTCTAAAGCGCAGCTCGTGTGTAAGATCCTGACAGAGCTCCAGCTCATAGCAGCATAATGGCCCATATTTGAGCTCTACATAGTTGATTTCTCGCATAAAGTCTCAGAATTGATTTTAGTATTGGAATAACAGACAAACAATGTATAAACTTTCTGAGATCTGCGCAACCTAGATTTAGAAGACTAGCTGATCTCAGGTCAGTGGTGTATGTAAATTTTGGGGCGTGACAAAGACAGCGACATGAGCCAAATAAGGGACAGCCAGCGAGTTGACGTCAACTATGAGTTTTGTTGGGATTTGCCCGTTATCAGAGGCGGTTTCAGATTTGCAGAGGTAAGAGGTGTCTACGGGATTTTGAGGTTCTATGTATGTCCTATTTACCCACCAAACTGTTGTTATTCAACTATGACAAGGTAAAATCGGTTTTGCATTGTATCACCCCTTTAACAAGTACATTGTTACTGGCCACACTTACTGGCATTAAACTATACTATATAGAGTCACTTAATGTTTATTACTTGCTAACAGTCTCCTTTTTCATTACATTTCTGCTGTATTAGGTTACTATATTTATCGACATGATACCGCCACCAACTGCTGATCAGTGGTATAGCAGGAAGATGCCACAGCATTGCTCCATAGCACTACAAACCTCAAATCTAAGGAATATATATTTCAGTAAAGATCTTGATACTGTAAGAGACACAAGTGATAACATTTACATTTGTGAGTTGAGGTAATGGGGTCATATGTTCAGGTGATGGCTTAATCAGATTGTGTGTAGCTTTTGAGTGAAGCTGAACTACATTTTTCTATAAAACCAACCAAAAAAACCTCTGTATTCTACATCAACTCTCAGCAGATGCTATCAATAAATTTTAGATTTTACTGAAATGACTTGTTACAGTGATAATACAAACACACATTTAATCTATGACTCCACCGTGATTATGTAACAGAGAGCAGCATGCAAGGAATTTGCAGAAAAAAAGCTATGGTGAATAATTTAAGCCTTCAATTTATGTATGAACAGAGCCAGATTCGTTTAACAAGGTTATTCACAACTCTGTCAATACTACACTTACCTGTCAATATGAAAGATAAGCCCTGCTCTATGAAGGATTTAGAAATCTAATATACAGCGCTGGCAAAATGTGAGAACATGCAGGAAACAAACGCACACACTCTCTGGTTAGAGGGGGGTTTGAGGGTTTGCTCATGGGCTTGATGCACCTCATCATGACCTTATTGGGAGATAGGCCTTTCCAGGACCCTGAGCAAACTCAATAAAACTAGCCTCCAACTCCAAATGCACTGCACTCTGCGAGGAGAGAGAGAGATAGAGAGAAATGGGGGGGAGAACAAGATATTGAGATTGAGAGAGGCGGGGAGGGTGAGAGCAGGACAGGAAAGAGAGAGATCAAAGACAAACAGTGAAGCAGCTGAGACGGGGAGAAACATTGAACGAGGGAGAGGGGAACCCGGTGGTGGAAAAGTAATTCAGCGCTGCAGGGAGAAGTTGTGTTCCGTTTCTGCTCTTGGCCTCACAAGCTGTAATGAGCCTCAGATTACTACTAGGCCCCGACCTAGTAGAACTTTGACATGTGCAAAAGGCATTACTGCTCGAGCTGGCAAAGCTGGAGACTTCACTCAGAGAATCAGCTCATCATTAAAACATATTGCCCTCAGCCAGAATAATTGAAAATAGGAATATGTACTGCAGTTCTTGATGAGAGAGCGATAAAGAAAGACGTTGGCAGACTGAGAGATGGGGAGTTCATGAAGATTGTACGTTTGGCTAATGCCATTTGTATTGCTGCTCGCATTTTACAGTAGATCAGTGATGTTGTGCTGGTGCTGTATGGCCGAGCGAGAACAGATGTAAATCATGTATTGAGATTATATAGTTTTTGTTTCTGACAACAAATAGAGGGTTATTAAATTGATGAAAAAAAGATTCACATAGCTTTATAGATCCGATCACTGGACATAAATAAAAGATCTGTTGTGAAGACAGCACAGCTTCTGCTTAATTACAATTTGTTTTCCAACCATATATCCTCTTATACTACAAATCTATTTGAACAATATTATTTAAATAACTTGCACAAAAAAGTTCCACTTGCACACAAAAATTTATGTTTTGCCATTCAGGCTTTATTAGTTCTGTGAGGAGAACCAGGAAACGTCAAGACACAGTCGACATACATCTAGTTCTTCCCATCACAATTGTACTCTACTGTTTTAAACTTACACTACCAGATACAACAACCAGTCCATCTCTAAGATGGAAAAAAATTTTGACCCCCAAATACACCACTGAATTGGCATCCACCTGCACATACAAAACATACCCTTGAAGCAGCATACACGTAAACGCATACTACACACAAAACTATACACACAAAAATACATATAGATACTGGGTATACACACTTACTCAACAGAAGTTTGATACTAATATCAATGATGATCGTCTCAAATCAAGGTATCCTTACTGGCCCAAGAGTTTGTGCTCCTTTTTACTGTTTGTAAGATAAAAAAATAAACACAGATGTAAACCTGTATAAAGTTCAGAGTAGGCATAGCAACGCTGTTTTAAGTGAAATATTTTAATATATCACTTAGGCTTCAGCTTGCATACGCAAAAGCATATGTATAACACTTACTGTAAAAGAGGAAAACAAAATCCTACACCCAAGGAGCCGGTCAATGAATTTGAAGGTACGTTCAGTCGATTGTGAGAATGCATCAGCAGCTACGCGTTCCCACTCAACTTCATTGTGCAATGAAACACCAATGCTATGCCATCACACCACACTTCACCACCAGCGAGGATTTTCTCTCACATACACAGCAAGTGGAATTCTCAAAAATGTGAAATGGCACTAAAGCACAAGGGAAATATAACACAATTGCTACAAGCACTGTAGCAAGACATTTCTGGAGAAGACAGAATACCAAAACATACAGTCCTCCTTATTTCTGTGCATATAGAAATCCCTTCATGCAAGTCAAATGATATGGTGTGTTCATACTTTCTAGTAAGGTGGTGAGTTTGCCTGTTAAATGAAGGATATCAGCCCCCCCCCCCCCCCCCCCCCCCATTATCCTCCTCCTCCATTTCATCCAACCACATTGTATTGTGCCACTTCAGTGAACATCAGGGTGCACCGAGTTGCTTTGGCTGTATTCCTATTACAAATTCACTTTAGTAGATCAAAATTGAATTTGGTATATCCATCCTGTTGTGCAGTTCCATTTCAAAACCAAAGATGCACTGGTGTATTTTTTTGGGTAAATGTATAACACTGTAAACTTGGAGTACAGCTGCCTATCAGAAATTTCAATGGTCAAAAATTGAATTTCTGGTATGTCTGTCTGTATCTACAGTACTGTAATCCTGCTTAATGCAAGCATCAAACACTAATTAATTCAATCCAGTTTTTGGGGTCTACCAAGATCAGAAAACATGGGGTTCAAAAGGCCATTTAAGACATAAATATATGACGCCGTATTTTTCTCACAAACCAATCAGAGCAGATTGGGCTTTCCAGGATGGGGGGCTAAAAGAGACAGGCATTAAAACACAGTGTATCAGACATAAGGCGGTGGATACATGTACTGTATATTCAAACAGACAGTATGATAAAAAAAGAATGTCTTTTGAACATTAGACATGTTCATGTCCTAATAATAGAAACACAAAATACAACGTATGAACCTGAAAATGAGCCCGACATGTCTCCTTTAACAATGTAAATTCATTTCATAGCATGTTGGTATTATTGAACTTCCATACCAACTATATGACACTTGCTCATACTACATCGTAATGATCTGTAAAAATAAAATGCTTCACCAGATAATCACTTTTAATATTGTATCAATAATGTTTGCTGCACAGTCACTCTTTAAACTTGACTTAGTAATATGTTTTAGTACGGGATGCAATAAACATTTGTCCACATTACAGTAACGGGTCACACAGTGTCAGTGCTAGATGCTCAACAAACACGTCAGGCTTTAATGTACTAAAGGTTTTCCAATGTAATTCCCGCTAAAAGCCATTGTCCAGCTGAGATTAGAGCATTGGGAAGAAAAAGGAGACACAGCTAGTTTGACAAGTTTAGAAAAATAAATTGGCCATGTTCATCAGAATGATAGAATATGGCTGTTTTCTGTGTTTAATTGTTTTTGGATGAGGTGGTCTATGGATATACAATCTATATGTTTTGGCTACACAGACAATTCTTCAAGATAAATGTATATGTGTTTTCTATTTTGATTATTTGTTGTGGTTTAAGGAAATTGTTGGTGATAAAAAAAAAAAAACATATAACACCAACGGCAGTATCATTTAAGGCGACACTGTCTGTGTAAAACATAGGTTCTGTACTTTCACCACAAACATAAATAACAGTTGCTGTGATATGAGCCGTACTGGTAAATATTTGATTGACGAGCTTTCTCAGCTCACCACCGGCCACAAGTCAGAAAAGCAAGGGAATCGTCTTCGTGATTTGATGCAATAGAAATGTGAAAAATGTTGTAGCCAGAGGACGGACAGACACACACACACACACACACACACACACACACACACACACACACACACACACACACACTTCCCACTGCTCTCATGCTTGTTAAGATCCTATCTATCTTGTGAGAGAGGGCGAGAGCCCTTTAGCTATACTCGGAGGGCTCATTTCCATGCTAACACACAAACATAAACACACACACACACACAACATACGCACATACACACATACTGCACATAACAACAAACACACACACACACACACACAACCACTAGCCATTGGGATTCCACAAGCACCTGTAGATTGTAATGAGACTAGAGTTCTTTTTGACCTTGGAAGCACCAAAAGTGAAGCTCGTCAACCTCCAGGAAATGCTTGCTTAAGAAGTGTGTGTGTGTGTGTGTGTGTGTGTGTGTGTGTGTGTGTGTGTGTGTGTGTGTGTGTGTGTGTGTGTGTGTGTGTGTGTCCTGAAGTAATATGCTAGGCTTTATCCCAATGTTGCATTGTGCGTGTGTTTGTCAGAGACCCAGGTTGTATACTACATCGACCGAACACCTGCTGCTGCAGTAACTAGGATGTCAGGAGACTTCATAAATATATATTAGAATCAGAGCTGATATTAAACTAGGGAACAGCATCTCTCAAGGTCAATATATCTATCTATCTATCTATCTATCTCTCCATCCATCCATCTAGCCATCCAAACTCACCTCACCTCTGTTTCTTTACCTTTACCCTTTTTACCCTTTGGGGAGATGTCTGTTTTCAAAAGGCTTGTTGGAAAGGAAATTAACACATGGGATTTTTATGTGATCATAGAGGGATTCCAAATAATAAAGAGGGCAATGTTGGGAAATAATAAGATAAGATGAGCAGAAAAAAAGGTGAGAGGGGAAGGGGATGACAGGGACAGGGTGCACGTACAGTTTAGCTTTTTTTTTCATAGGTAAAGGGGGATGGAGACAAACTGTAAACCAACGGTAGATAGTTTTAGTTGCATTAATCCTGAAGTAGGATTGTATGGATGCAAACATTGCTAGTATCCATGGTCTTTATATATGTAAAAAGCCTTCCCCTGACCAAGCACAATACAGTAGGCTACTTATAAAAGAAAACGTCCAATGCAAAGCAGCTTTTCGCATACCTGAATTGTATAACGTTATCATCTATGACAATATCAAATAATTTAAAGGGATGCTGTGTGATTGCACCATGCAAATTTAGACATTCATTTCACTCATTTTGTTAATTTACATTAATGTAGTTTACATTTCAATTTTACTCGTTCCATACGAGGTGAGAGACAATTTACAATTAGCTGAGCTAGACTAACCAATATTGACAAAAAACAAGGTTTCTTTCTCTCTCTCTCTCTCCTCTCTCTCTCTCTCTCTCTCTCTCTCTCTCTCTCTCTCTCTCTCTCTCTCTCTCTCTCTCTCTCTCTCTCTCTCTCTCCCTCCCTCCTCTCCCATTCTCTCTCTATCACACACACTTCACAAATTTGAAAATCCTACTTGAAAATCTCAATCACAGTTGGAAGCACAGAAGCATTTGTCAAAATGGCAGTGAAACTGCAGTGCTGTGTCAAAAATATCATTGAAACGTATTTAGGAAATAACTATAAATATTTTACTATTTTGAAATTGAACAGTTTAAACCCCTCTCTCAGTGAACCTTTGCTTCATGAACTTTAATAGCCCCCCTTGCCTGTCCTGACTTACAATACCTTGAAATTACAGTATCTTGGCACAAAGTCCAGAAAAGATGTATTCCATTGAAATACTTCCCACTTTAAATGTAGGTCTTTCACTCTCTGACATTTTATTGTACACTTCACACCTCTCAGCATTAATCTTTCTAATTTGATTTGTGACTGGTTTTATTCGGGAGCACATTCCCTTCCTTAACTTATTCATTCAAGTCTTTAAATCTCTCTGTGCCGAGCAGTGGCAGGGTATTGTCAGATCGAGGTCCTGTGAAAAGAAGTATATAAGCATAAAATATGCAGTTGTTGAACCTAAAAGTGTGCAGAGGCTCACTCCTCGCCCCACAGTGGCCGAGGGTTCAATTCTGACCCATGGCCTTTGCTGCATGTCATCCCCCCCTCCCATTCCTGTCTTCAGCTGTCCTATTTAACGAAGGCCTAAATAATGCCACAACATTTGTTTTAATTCACTGTCTATTAATTGAAAAAAAATGCAGCTTATCATACTGACAACATAAAATTTGAGTTTAATGTGTAGTGTTTTGTTTTTATCTTGCATGCAATAGTCCTTAGATAGCACAAGCATACATGACCACATACTCAGAAATAGTATTTGTACTAGTAAGTTAAGTCATCTGAATTGTGTAAACCCTGAAACTTAACTACTTAAAAATGGAAACATAAAACACTGAGCAGGTCCAGAGGCCTATAAACAGGAAATAGCTTGTCGCAATGTCTGAATGCTCCATAAATGAACATGCTGATATTAGAGAGTACCTGGGTGGATCAGTGCTACATTACCTCATGCTTAAGACAATATATGGACTTGCACAGCTGATATATTGCTCACCCCAAGGGGGAATCCATCTTGCCTGACAGACAATGGAGCTACTGAAAGACATAAAATCCTATCAGACTCCACCATTCGCCTATAATTAAAAGTAATGAAACAGGCAAATGTGCATATTATAGGGGGAATGTGGATGGGATTCTAAAAGATAGTCGATCGTTTGGTATGAGCAATGCTTTTTGTATCTGAAATAAAGCCATGGCATATTTATGTGTGCTAGTGGTGTGTGCATGGATATGCATAAAAACAAGATGAACCCTGTAGTTTTAAAAGTCTAATTTTGCTTGATTTAAGATATAATATCCCATAATAATAATTTGTATAATTGTCAAGTGTGGAACCTGCTGATTTTTCTTTAAAAGTTTTGCTGATTATATTCATCGAGGCATAAATGCATGTTTGACTAGAATCTTCTGCATGCCATAAAACACAGAAATGATAAAACAGAAATGTAACTGCACTTATTCATGAAAACCTTAATCTATCATTTGTGTTTGCATGTAGCAGAGAGCCAGCCGGATGACTCTGTCCTTCTCTGTGATAACATAATATTCCTGCCTGGAAGATGAAAAGGTCATGCTCAACAAAGTGAACATTAGCTTGAAGAGGATTTTTCAATCTTATGGCAAAATGTTTCCATTTTCAAAAGCCAGACCTTGAACTCGCAAGGTGACAAACAGTTCCAGGCTTCAACCCATCACCTTAATTCAACCGCTGGTTGTAGAAATCACCAATTTATCAGATGCCTGTGTTATCAGAAATAACTTGCTCTTGGCAGTGGAAAATTGAAGACTCGCTCTGTATTGAGTGGTCAGTTTCTACTTGAGGTGAAGTATTCCTTCATGAAGCTCTTTTTTTGGAGACCTCAGAAATATTAGATTTTAAGACAAAGTGAACTCTTATCTGCTTGGGAAAATTCTTTTAAAATCTCATACAACCCTTTTCTAGACATGGTCTTGATTTCAGTGATAGTTTTGTGTTAGTAATGTTTTATTTTTTTATTTCTAACTTATATACTTATTATTATTGTTTACATAATGCATTATTTACATTATAACTTACATTTGATTTTGTAATTGTTACTGCCAATCAGGGTTCAAAATTAGCATGCTGGTAAAATATGTAAGTGGCAGGTAGATTTGCATTACTCACTAGCCCAAAAAAAACAATGGTAATCTATTGCAATGCTGGTAAAATAAAAAAAATGCACTAACCATTTGATTGGTGGATGAAAACGTTAATTTTGAATCTGCTGCCAATCACTTGAGTGGCATTATAGTCAGAACTTTTTCTGGTTAAGTAGCCGCCGATGAGCATCTATGCAAATATGCATTAGCTTGGTGTTTTGTACGCTTATTCTACTTCATTTAAGAATGCTTGATTCTGATTGGCTGGGAGGAGGGCATTAACCCGGCATATTGCCCGCTGACTGTCTGAGCACAGCGTCATCAAATAGTAGATCAATGCGCCGCTTGTATTATTTTTTTCTATCACAGAAATTTCAAACATGAGGTCCGTTGTAAAAATAAACCTTGTTTAAAAAGGTTTCTAAAATGTGTCGGAAATCTATCGGAGGGTCAGTCGATACATAGTTTATGTAGCAGCTACGTTATTAAACTAACGTTAGTGATCAGATGCTATATAAACTAATTAATGTTAGCTACAGTTGCTAACGTTATTCGCCGTAGTTCTAAACATTAGCTACAGTGTTTTAAAAATGGACAAATTCATTGTCAATTTTAATATATTTGGAGTAGGGAAGACATTTGAGGACTGGTTAAAGAGCGATGAGGACGACAGAATGACAAAAGAAAAAGACGAGGCCCAGGGTAGGCTTTCTGTTTCCAGATCTGAAAGATGAGGAGCTGCGTGCAATTGAAGACGGGGCCCTGGAATCAAACACGGAAAAGGCAACCTGCTATCAAGGTTTTCACCGAGTGGAAGAGCCACCAGAAGGATAGACTGACAGTGACAACTGACCCGGATACCTGCAGCGCCGAAGAATTAGCTAGCTAGCTAGCTAAACGATTTGTTAAGACGGCAGACTTGTGTGGTTGCTATAGAAACTACTTAGCTACAGCTGAGCTAGCTAACGTCATTCACCGTATTCTAAAGGGGACTACTTTTTTAGGGAGATTAACTCAAACAGCGTATACATTTAATAAGCATGCAATACGAATAAGAAAAAGCATAATTATTAAAGTATTTGAATTGTTTTATTATGTTGGCAAGGAAGAAGTAGAATAAACGGGATAATCACCTCAAGGCAGGGCAACAAGGGAAATATAACACAATTGCTACAAGCGCTGTAGCAAGACATTTCTGGAGAAGACAGAATACCAAAACATACAGTCCTCTTTATTTCTGTGCATATAGAAATCCCTTCATGCAAGTCAAATGATATGGTGTGTTCATACTTTCTAGTAAGGTGGTGAGAGTTTGCCTGTTAAATGAAGGATATCAGCCCCCCCCCCCCCTCCCCTCGGGCGGTAAGCCGTCCACCAGCCGGGCATATCAAACTGTTTATTGCCCTGCCTCTCGGTGATTATCCCTTGCTTATCATACCTGATCAGAAACCAGGGGTCACGCCGTGATACAGCAGCATGTAGTGTTGAATTTTGACTCTGGTTCACAGTAGCACAAAAAAGCTGTGTCTATCGTTTAAGGTCTAGCCAAGGAAATCACCATGATGCACAAGCGATGTTTTTTTATTTTCAAATTAAATGTATGGCATTAAATCTTCTTTGTCAAGGAAAAAAAAAAAAAACCTTGGTGAAAAATCAAATCACAACATCCTTATATTTCAACCAAAATTCCTTCCTGGCATCAACACGTATACTGACCTCCAGCACAATCTCCAACAGTCAGCATGACATATATGAAACTATTTTTTCACTTTGCAGTTTGAGGAGAAGTCAAAGTCAAACCTATAGCTCATTCCATGTGTGGGTGTCTCGATTCATTTTCTCTTGACTTCCAATTTAGAGGGGTAAAAAAAAAGTAAACCCCATGGCAGTGACCTCTGCTGTAGGGCCATGAATAATGGGGACTATTAGTTGCAAGGTAGTGCACTCTGAGAAAAGAAGTCATTTCAGCCACAGGGCTGTTTAATTTAGAAATGGCATGGGATGAGACATTTTGCCAAATGTTTTGCATAGGTTAAAAATATATATATCTAGTTGTATGTAGAACATGCTGCAGGTCACAAACATATATCACTTGCTTTTTTTCTGTGTCCCACAGGTGCACACTGAATTTCATTCTGTTTTTTTCCTCTACCTACATCCTGTTCAAACATGTACACTCATACACAAAATACATTTTTGGGTTTATAAGTAATGGCACAATTTCTGGTTATAATAAGACCCACAGAGTTAATCTTTTATGCTAGCTACAATGTTAACTATCATGGCTAAGCACCCCTCAGTAGTCGGGTAGGGTTTTCATGAATCATGAAGTTGCAAATTTGTTCGAGCTAAGTTACCATGGCTTTGTTGTCAGTTTGGTAACACTCTACAACAGCCATCACTAACACAAATTGATAGTTAATTATTCTGAAGTGAATTGTATTTTACTGTAAACAATGACATGATTTATAATTATTGGTAATGCTATAACTAATGCAATGTTAACAGTTTGTTTCACACATCAT
This sequence comes from Gymnocephalus cernua, assembly GCA_023631565.1. Lineage (NCBI taxonomy): Eukaryota > Metazoa > Chordata > Actinopteri > Perciformes > Percidae > Gymnocephalus > Gymnocephalus cernua. The sequence continues at coordinate 23,292,466 of CM042429.1, forward strand.
AACATTTTATATATTATATGAAGTATTTGTTAATGGTTACCAAATGATTTGTAAACCTTTAGGAAATGGTTTGTAAACCGTCAATAACCATTATTTGGTTGTCTATTATAACGTTGCAACTGATCATTATAATATCTTGTTAATAGTTAATAATTACTTTGTAAGCATCTATAAACCAAAACAAATATTTAATGGGGCCGACCTAATGTTACTAGATGCTTTATAAACCACTTAATCATTAACTAATTATTTGATGCATGTTTTACATTTTTCAAATGTTAAACTAATTATCTTATATTACACTAAACTAATGATGAATTAACATAGGTGTACATCATAACATTACTAATTAGTAAGCATTTATCATCATGTAATTGCTTGTTAACAGTAAAATAACTATTAACTAAGGTTTAATTAATCAACTTTCCATTTATTAATAATGCTATTATGAAGTGTTACTGTTAATTTACGGTCACAAGTTAAAGAGTTTACAAAAATAAGTAAAACATCATTCCCAGATTATCAAAGGACTGTTGTGATTGGGGATTAAGGCAAAATTAGGAAGACCAAAGGGTGTAAAAAGAAGCTTCAAAGACTAAATTCTTTCGGTTGAATTGGTCCTATGATAATGATCCATTTAGCCAGTCTGAGAGATTGGCTGCCAAAGGCAGCCAATTACTCGCCCGTCTCAAGCGGAGAAATATTTGTTTCCCAGCTCTGCCCTCAAATTATTTCAATCAAAACACAAATTAAGTGCAATTAACGGAGTGCTAAAACGCTCCAAACCAACTGATATGGAATCATTAGGAGTCACCTGAACCACATATCCTTCCTTCTTTCTCCCTCTCCTTCTCTGTGCCCTTCCCCCTTCATCAATGGGCCCACACTCAGGGACAACTTCGTACTTCATTAATTAATTCATCACCTAAAAGCTGAGTATTGATCTTCAGTAATGGCTTTACAAATCTGTTGGACACCTAGCTGCAGGGATAATTAAAACGAATGCGTATATGCAATAAATCATCTTTAAAAGGGTTAAAAGTCCCACAGTTCATGAGGGAGGTAGGTTACAATATCAACAAACAGGCCGTAATATACCCCAGTAATTAAGGACACCAAAGGACAGCTTTTACGATTGTTATTTTTTTACCATAGTAACATCAACCATAGTGAGCTTAATGGATGTCATGAAACACTATGAAGCAACCTGAATCATTGCAGTATAGAAACTTAAAGGTGAGGTATTGTTGGAAGGTTATTGATTGAATCAATGTGAAATACAAGTGACTAAAGGTCATGGAAAAAAACACATTCACAGTGAATTGAGATAAGCGTTGTTGCCATTATTTATGAAAAGCAATTTCAGTGCAATTTATTCTACATTTGTTGTATAGGAAGTTTCTGCAGTAAACCTCCACTATACACAGTTAATTAAAATATTCTCATATAAATAGATAATGCAATATTACAGAAAACTTAAGTCAATGCCAGCTTTGAGACCACACACCTAGCGCTAGCTGTTGCTGTAGCTGTTACAAAGCTGCTGACGTGTGTGGGAAACTGTGTGTAAACACCTTCACAGGTCACTAAATAAGACTGACCCTGACACTACATTACCCAAAGAACATTTGTGACCAACTACAACTGAGTAGAAAAGCCCAAAATGGATGCAGACTATTTTCATTTTTCTCATTCAAAAGTTTCTGTAAGCTATGTGTACAATCCACGCTGAGAAACCTACTGATTTTGTCGAGAAAAGATTGTTTTTTGTCAAACTGATATATAGAAAATCAATGCAACTAAATGCCATTAGCAAAGTGACATTACTGGTTCGAGACCCCATGTGGTTTTTGAATGATTGCCTGCAAAGTTGGAGAAAAAGAAATACACTGACAATTAAAACATCTAAGGGGCCTTTTTTTCCATAGGGAATATATATAAAATGGCTGAGATGGATGGTTTGATATAATTGATTAAGGTTTGCAAGTCATTGATTAAATATGCCTGTCAGTATGTCTGATATGCTCCAAAGGCAAACACATCATCGCCTGGGAGAAGACAATGAAAACAGATGTACTGTATGTACAATGCCTCTTTACACTAAAATGTCAATGGCTTGAGCTCCTACAAGGTGAATTTGTCATTAAGAACATGTAAATGTATTCAGCCAACACCTTACATCATAGTAATCACAGACTACCTCCACTGGGGCAAGGTCTGTGATTTAAGACAGGAGATTATGTTTTATAACACTCCTTAAATTTCTTGTTCTTGCTCGCTCTGCCTCCCCTCCTCCATTCACTGCTCTCTATCTTGCTTTATCTCTTCTCTCTCTCTCACACTCACACACTCACACTCAGAACATAACCCTGGCTAGTGTGCCCGACAAGGCTATGGACACCATAATTACAGAACATCAAATGAAAGAATTGGTATCCCTTTTCTCATTGCCATTCAAGTCCTCGGCGATTTCTCGGCTTACCTCTGCTTTACACCTACACATACAACACACAATCTTTATCTATCTCTCTCTCACACACACACACACACACACACACGGACATGGACATGAACAGGTACGCAATCAATTTTACAAGGCTGCAGATAAAAACCACTAAAGAAAAAGTGTGCAATCACGATCTATTCTGTACTCTTCAACAATGTTTTGAACATATTAGAAAATAAAATACTCACTGATGTGGATACTTTGCAGACTTTATACTGTAACTTCTGTAAGGCTAAGCCACAAGCTGTAGGCCTATGGCTTTATTGTAGACCCTTTTTGGCAGCTGTCTACTTGATTAGAACAATTGTTATTACTTTTAATAGTTGGACCCTTGAGACTAATTTGGACATATTGTTTTCAGGGATTTATGACACTAGTTCAGTGCTCGTTGGGCCGATTGCTTGGCCTTCATTCTTCAATTCTTCAAAACCAAATTGTATCCCAAAATTAGAAGGACCCCGAACCACTTAATACGCAACTCCACTGTATAGCCTACTACTGACTTACAGTGTAGACTACATCGACATCAGAGGAAGACATTGTACTACTCTATTTACCTGACAGAGAACGTTTCAGATTAAGAATGTAATCACAAAATATCACAATGAAAATGTGGAGTAATTAGACATTAGCCTCATGGACTCATGGCAGTGTGCCACCCACCTGGCCCGTTATGAGCAGCACATATCTGCGTTCATCAACCACGAGAGAGAGAGAGAGAGAGAGAGAGAGAGAGAGTCTAGCAGCAGAATATGTATACACACACACAACTGTAATATTCTTGTTTTTATGTTGTTGCTGATATCCATCAGTTTTGTTCTTATTGTTAAATTTTGTTGACATGATTGTTGCCACGAATGTTAACCTAATGCGTTATTGTCTGCATCCTACTGTACAACTGCATGTAAATGTGTTAAATGTTTCCCTGTTTATGTGCTTTAGCAATACTGTGTGTCAATACGGTCATGCTAATAAAGCCTCTTTGAATTGAAGAGAGAGAGAGAGAGAGAGAGAGAGAGAGAGAGAGAGAGAGAGAGAGACCATATTAGTGTTGTCTTTTTCGTTAACGATGTTGCATGTTGATGTCACCACAGTCAGCGTTTATAATGACCTATAAAGACCTGTTGTCTCGTCTTGTATGATCGTTCAGAAATTCAACACTTGTGGCTTGACAGTTAACCGTGAAGTATGGATTTGATATGGGGTGGTATTTAGGCGACGGTAATGTTATTAGTCTTATAAGTTAGCAGTAGAATTAGCCAGTCCCAGGGTGAGTCTGATGAAAACTGCTGTGTCTGCCCGGTCAGCTCCGAGATTGTACGGCATTGCACAGCGCTGTGGAGGAATAAGCTCTGAGATTGTGTTATGACTGGCTCTGTTTACAAGTGGTAAACGTACAGCTCACAGCAACATGATAAAATATAGTGTCTGGCTTTTGTTTGATATTTAGTGTTGACAAATGGCTTTGTATTGCTTTTATTGTTGCAATGTTCCTTTCAGCTATCCGCTTGTGCTCCAGGAAAGTGAAGAAAAGTTAGTTTGGTATATCCAGCAATCATGTAACATTGGAAGCAGGAAAAAGTGTGCTGTAGTCAAAGCCGGTAAAACTCCAATTACTCCAAGTGCAATTATTATTTATTTTTCATAACCATCATCTTCTGAAGATGTGTAGACTTTCAGCTGCTGTAAAGGTTGCAAAGGTTACCTTCCCCCCAAAGATAGACAGACACACACACATACATACACACACACACACACACACATACACACACACACACACACACACACATACACACCGAGACGTCTTGCTTTATTATTATATATTATATTATATTATTATTATTATTATTATTATTATATTCTTGTTTACATTTGCTTTGGATTGATGTATGTCATTTTTTGGTGTCATGATGTAATTGTTCTAATGATTGTTTTTAGTCTTTTTGGTTTTATAACTTAATATGTTTTATTCAAATGTTTACCAATGTGAAGCACTTTGTGACTTTGTCTGTGAAAGGTGCTATATCAAATAAACTTATTATTATTATTATTATTATTATTAGATAGATTTTTAAACAGAATCAGAATGAGTGAGTGGTCAGAATATTGTGAATGTACAGAGACACCATATTTTTCAGGTTTGAGAAGTTTACTCTGCGGTACACTGATCCTGCATTACTTTATGCCATGACATTTTTCAATATTAACACAATTACTGAAACAGTGATTACATTCAACCACGTTGGTGGTTGTTATTGCTCTCTATTGATTTGTCCTCCTCCATTTGTCATAGATCCTTATCACAGTTTATCTAGAAACTAACACTTGAATGTATTCATCGTGAAATAAATGATTATTGCATGATTCCTTGGTGGATGCAGGTGTACCATGAAGAAAAATCATCAGAATAGTGAACTTAATGTCTTTTCCTTATTGTTACGCAAGTGAGTTTAAAATCATGATAAAAAAAGGTATTCTGTGATGCTTGAATGACTGCCCATTATCACAGTTTATTCAATCTGTTTATCTGGTACTGAGGTTGTTCATTCACAGTTTTTTACTGCCTGCATTTGAATTTTTCCAAAAAAGAGAGGGAACAGCTGAATGTGCAAATACTCTCTAAAATACTCTTAAAAGCTAAATACTTGCTTTATTAGAATCAAGTCATTAGAATTCTTAATGAATAGACCATCTGCTCACTGTATTGGCAAAGTGTATTGGCTGTAATTTCCCTTAATCTTCCATTTAGCTGTAAAGAAAGGAAGTTGAGACAGCATGCTTTTATCGTTATTATTCTTATCCTTAGTTAATTTCGTCTCCTTAAAATTTTTATTACAGCCATTTCACCTTGGCTGCTATTTCATAGAGAATGAGGAGGATGTTTTTTTTTTGGAGGAGTAGTTATTGGAAGCTAAATATGCAGTGTCAACAAGTATAGTTTTAATATAATCAAGTGAAAAATATCATAGTGCAAAAGTAAGATAGTGTAGGGAAGTTGCATCACCAAAATCTTCTAATTTGTCCCCAGCTTTATTAGATTGAATAATCCAACAACATGGAGTTAGCTCTTTATATGTATAGAGAAAACAATAACAATGTTCTTGTTGTTAAAGTTTAAAGCTATGACTGCTAAGTTGCATTGACTCTTATTGGCATAAAGAAGTTAAGGGTAGCTCAGGTATAAAGACTTAGTTTAATTACTTTGTAATTACTGTAATTTTGTCCTTTCGGTTGAATTGATCCTATGATAATGATCCATTTAGCCATTTCCCATTTTTTGTTTCTGAAAATGAAATCTATTAAATCAGTTGCAGAAGTGCCAACAGCATAAAAATAGTCTTGTATATTATTATTTTTCCAACAAAAAGATGTAAGAAAAATATACCAACTACATCAAAAGCACCACTAGTTGTGTGACTTGATATATTGTCCTTGTCGCACCACTCTAAATCATTTGTGTTATTTGAAATGCCCACAACAGCCGGACATCCAGTATGCACAGTACATATTCTGTGACAGACAGGCAATCCATCCACATGCCCTGGAATCTCCTATTCCCTGCTGTGAATTGGCCCAATCGCATACTTACTATGCAGACTTAACGTCAGGCATGCAATGCTACACCTGGGACAGTAACAAAAAGACTCCCTCCCTTCTGCTTTCCTCTCACCTATCTTTCCCGCCAATTACCACTCTACACATAGATGGAAAACTGCACATCTCAGCAGTTTGAGAGCCACCTCAGTTGAGCATTTCCCAAGGTTTGGATTGCAAAATGATATGAAAAGCTTGAGGTAGTGGCTTTTGAGGATGGTTCCCTCAGGGATGTAAGGGCTTACAAATGGCTGCCTTTACGTCCTAACTGAACATAACAAGGCCCTGGAGTTCAAAAGCAAAAAAGCCCTGGGAGAGGTTGACTGGAGTTGAGGAAATGAGGGAAACGCATTTATATTGCAAAAACTATGACTGAAAATGGAATTTAGCTGGCACATTATTTTTCAAATTAAAAGAACCATTTCTTTCACAACAACAGTGTGTGTGCCCACTACAAAATAATTGATGTCACGCTATGACGTGCATCACATTCAAATCAGTTTTCCTTTGTAAAAAAACCTTTAAGGCTCTGACACACCAACCCGACGGCCCGTCTCTCAAAAAAGTGCCTCGGAACACATCGAAGCAACCTGAGCATGCGTTCTGCGCGAGACGTAATACGTCTCCATAACAGCAAGCGGCGCTAATCTGTTTTGTCGCCCAAAAAATGAAAACCGGAAATGACGGAACATCTCTCTAGACCTAGTAAACACAGATCACACTGTTGTCAGTCATTGTTTTCATCAGAGAGTGTTGATAGTAGTCAAGAAGGATCGTTGTTGTCATTACTCGCTGAACGGAAGAAAATATGATGACTAGTAATAAGAAGATACTGGCGTTGTCAGCTCTCGGGTTCTTCTTGTGGAACTGAAGAAGCACTGATTCGCTAGTCAAGGGCTAGCACTCCACCAATCAGATTGGTCATTGAGTCTGACTGCGCACTGGCCGATTCAACAAGTCAAATCGGCCACAATGGATGCCAGCGGCTTCTCCGACTGACGACGGCACGGAACACACCGAACAGACTCGAGTCACCGACCTCGCCAGACTGTCCGACGGCTGATAATCGGGTTGGTGTGTCAGAGCCTTTAAAGGGAAGATAAAATGGAGAGAAAAATGGAGCTATGGATGTTAAATTCTCAGTTTTAGTGCACGGCTCTGTTGCAAACCCACAGGATGGATCAACTGCACAATAGTTAAAATATATAAGAAAGAAATAATAAATTAACATTGCTGTTAAAAATATTACTTGACTTCATTTTGGCAGGAACAGAAAATCCATAATTATAATCAACTCTATGTTACCTGCAATGCACGTAAATTATGTTGACTTTATTATCCAAAAACATAGTTTCACTATTGTAGTAATTTAGCGCATTCAAATGTGTTATCAAAGGTACAATTACAGTCAAATGTAATCCCATCAGCTTCTTCAACTTCTCCATGTTTTATCATAAAGCAGAATTTAGGGGGGCAGTGTCCTTACTTAGGATCCTCTTTGCAGGGACTTGTGGTCATGCTCGGTGCTGTTTCCGTAGCAGGCAGTGATGTTCACCCGTATAGACGCTCTCAATGATGCTGGAGTATAAATTGCTCAGTCAGTTAAGATGCTAAATTGAACACTACAAGCATAAATATCCCTGCTGCTGTGGTAAATACATCAACTTGGGTATTGTACAAAAATACTGTGTGTATGAACATGTCCCATTCCCATAAACAATGCACAAAGGACAGTATATTTCTGTATGGCGATGTATAGCCATGATTTTATTACCGGCGTAAAATATACTGGCTCGATGTCCAGAAGGTTAACTTAAACTGAAGATTCATTACCATGTCAATTAGTTTGCTATTGTTTTGTTTGTCCCTATTTACATTTTATGTGTATTTAAACCTAATTGACATTAATTCCACAGACAGAGGTTGGAGCCCTGCCTATAACATAGTTTATTCCTCACACTTGATAGCCAATTACAGCTTTATGAATAGACCTGTGTGGTTAGCAACTATCTGTGCAGCCCACCACCACCACACATGAAGTTCACTTAAGATTTAAAAGCCATGGGTAGCTAGCTCTGCCCTTTTTTCATAATAACCATTTCATTTTAGAATCTAATTTACACATCATAACGTACTGTACAGGAATAACAAGAAATGCTTGTGATTCCACACTAGGTGGTTGGGGTTATAAATATTAAAAGAACCCCAACTGATAGCCATTACCTTGCTCTACTCTGCCTAATAAGCCAATCAGGACTTACATTGGTATGATACTGCTGGTAAGCTCTCAAGTTTTGAAGACAGGCCAGAGTGACATTCTTCAGCTATTTATTCTCCTTTGGATCAACTTTCCTAATTATATCTGAGTCAGCACACATGTAGCCTCGTGAGACCATCCGGATCTCGCGAGCTCCAGTTTTCTCCTCGCAGATCAGTCTGGCATCTTGAGATAGAGAAAATTTGGAGCTGTTCGCCAAACAACCGGGCCAATCAGCGTTGGTTGAGGCGGGTTTAGGTGTGATGCAACGAGGAGCTCGCGAGATCAGGATGTTCTCACGAGGCTCAGCAAGCGGAAGCAACGCATGCAAATCTGACCTGATCTAGACACATTTTCAGACAGCAGTAGCCCTGATTCTGTTAGCCGCTCGCTAATGCTGTTTTCTCTTGGATCCTTCTTTTGGAATATGGACCGGGAACCTGAAATGGGGCCTTTTATTCCTAAATTCTCGTTACACAAACGGCAAATATCATTTACCGACATGTTGCTTTGCCTGCAGCAGCAGGGGGAGCCTGGCTTCGCCGTTGCTCTGTTGGTACGTCATACACTTCGTTGATCTGATTGGTTGATTTGGTCCGTCTATCACCAACATAGCTGGTGATAGACGGATGGTTTATCCAATCAGCTAACCAGTATTTTCGCCCCTTCCCAAACGTTCTCCAACGGAAAGTTCCCAGATGGATATGCTGAGCAAATGCGAAGCAATCCATCTGGCGGAGTCAGGTTAGCACACATGTAGCTTAGGCATAATTTACTCTTACCTTCTCTTTTGCATCTTTTGCTGGGGTAGTAACCTCCTTAAATGTGCATATGACAATTATTCACCTCAATTATACATTATTCATTTAAATGGATTAATAAACCCCTGGACTTTAATATTTCAGATGTGTTTGAGCAAGATTTCTGCTCATGTCCAAAACTTTTGCACATTCAAAATATAAGTCATCCCATGCTCTCTGGGATTTGGAGGAGTCGTGATATTTTGTGAAAAATAAAGTGATAGTACGATATTACAAGAATACAGTCACAATATTTCAGAAAATAATCCACTTGCACAATAGTCTGCTGTGCATTACGTGATTGCTCTGCTGATACGGTAGATCTCAGACCTTCTGACAGACCAGATCCCCGTCTGGGTCTCTGGTCTCTGAATGAGACAAAGTTTAGTGAAGTGGCTGAACGCTGCTCTACGTCGGAGGTGGAAAACAGAAACTATACGGCAGAATTAACGGAGCTCAAACGCGACACATCTGCCGCAGCATCTCCACAGCAGAGTGCATCGATAAACCTGAAGCTGCACAGCTTTTTACAGTGAGAGTGGACACTAAGCGACGTTTCATATTTGTCAGTAAACCTTTCAAAATACATTCAGGGCTACACAAAACATTCGAGCTGAAGCCTCGGCAAAATCAGCTGACGCCGCGTCTGGTGTAGCCCCTTTCTTTCTTTTTGATTGGCTGATAAGTGGCAGGCTCGACTAAGAACTCCATGGGAGACTCTTGATTCCTGCCGGTTCCATAGTGAGAGAGGCGCGGCCAGAGACATTTTGGGCGCTGCGGCATATTAAATATATTATAAATAGTTTTTCCGCGTGAGAAATACAATGTGTGGCGGGAGTGCGTGACAAAAGACCGAAATGAGTGACTGTCACGCTCAATGCGTGACACTTGAGAGCCCTGTAAATATGTAGCTAGAGCCAGCAGCTGGTTAGCTTAGCTTAGCATTAAGAATGGAAACAGGAGAAAACAGCTAGCCTGAATTACATTACATTTTCATTTAGCTGATGCTTTTATCCAAAGCGTCTTCCAATGAGTCCATTCAACCATAAAGGTAATTAGCTTTAATAAGTAAAACTACAATGTGTCACATGTAAGTGAAACATGTAAGTGCAATTATTATTTATTTTTCATAACCATCATCTTCTTAGCGAAGGTGCAGTCGGAAGATGTGTAGACTTTCAGCTGTCCTGATGTCAATTCCTCCCCAAAAGATGCAGTTTTAGTCCAGATGACAGTTTCTCCAAGTGATCCAGAAATGTCAAAACCTTACTGGTACATTGTACATTCTGCTTCGTGCAGCAATGGTGGCTACAACTTTCATCTTCTGCATCACAAACATCATCCATCAAATACAATGGGGCATCACATTAACTCATTGATTATCAAATACGCAATCCCACTTGGTAGATCCTTTTGCCTTTGATGGTAGAAGGGGTCAAAGAACAAGAGCTGAACAGAAATGAACTTGGATGTAAATGTGTGAGTATCACTTCAGACTTTTCTCACCAGAGGATGACTGATTACTGTTTTTCTGCCTGACTGCCACAGTGAGTTAAGACAAGGGGCTTTATGATGCATGGACATCCTTCGTTACTAATTAACCTTCATACCACACTAATTAATTAGATTCCAGCAAGGTCAAGCTTTCTAAATGGGACAATTAAGTACCTTCCTCATACAGTATTGCACAGTAAAGAGCCTAACAAAGCCTAACAAAGAGACGGGAGCGATATTTCTACAGAGAAAATGGTCAAATGTTGTGCATTTTACTTACTAATTAAAATATCTTACTTTTAATATTACCACATGCAAAATTTTTGGGGATGCATGGGTAGTTGCTAACCATATATTTTTAAGGATACGTTTTCTACCTATTTAATTATTTAAAATATATATTCATATATGTTTATAATCAAGTGATGGCAAAGACATAATCTCGTTCTTGTCTTAAACACCACTAACAAGGCTCAAAATAGCACCACGCTTCAACAGTAGCATAATGAGTGCCCTACATGTAAACCGAAGCATTGAGAACTTTGCAAGTGTACAGACAGTTTATTAAAAAGATAGATTATAAAGACAGTAGCGTTCATGTATACATATGGGCGCCATCTTGGAAAACAGTCATGACCAGTCGCACCACAAATGCTGTGCAACCAGTAACATAGCTCAAACACAGCATTTTTTATAGCCTTCTTATTGGTGTAGAAATAGCGATTTACCCTTTGCCCCAGAGGCTAGCGTTGGAAGCTAATCACCGGTTTGCGCCAGCTTTTTTCAAGCCACAGACACATTCGATTAGCATGAAAATATATCCCAGAGAACAGTCGACTCGGTACACATATATTAACCCCTAGGTTCATTTTGCGCCAGAAGTATCCTTTAACTGCTTGGCAGTAACCAAGTTGCTGCCTATGGATCATAGCGTGTTCAATTCATAGGAAACTACAAAGTCTGTAAAAGGTAAGTGCCTCATTGTGCTTTAAATATGATCAAAAAACAGACTGTTGTCTATCAAGGCAGCTTTATTTTTTTCTAAGTAGTAACCCAGGGAGAGGAACCAAAATAAGAGATCAAATTTATGGGTATTTATGTTATAACAATAAAAAACCTTTTGTTGTATTTGTAATGTGCACAGAATGTGACATTGACCAAAGATGGATAGGGGTGAGAAGTTCAAAGAACAGATAATAAAACGAAAGAGAAACACTGTGGTCTGCACAAACACAAAAGAAGGCTGTGTATAGCAACAACATATTCAAATGAACCAAGGTAATAACGTGGCGATGAGAGCATGCTGTGGGCCAAAGAATCTCTTAACAACACATTAGAGATTTCACTAATGATTGTGGTAGTTGCAAAGCAGTAAACATTAACGCACACATTTTCATTTTCTTTGAAAAGCCTAACAGATCTATTACAAAAAAAGACGTTGTGAACGAGAAGATGTGAGAGTTGGGAAATTAAGCCTGCATGAGTACACACACACATTTTCACTACCGGGCGTAATGGACCAGTTGGACAGGACAGCTTGCTTATGTTCAGGAAAAAAACATGTCAAATAATGACAGAGTACACACACACATGCGCACACACAATCCATTACATACACATGTATAAACACATGCGTGCACAGTACATATGTATCTCTTACACATTTGCATACTGTGCACAAACATGTGAGACAGAGACAGTGGGGTAGGTATCATTTAAAAGACTATTCCCCCTGTACACTTGAGCCCATATCTGACTAACAGTGTGGAACCAGCCAAATGTGGCAGCCAACTGTTCCACATCCTCAGGCTATCCCTGGGCTTGGCCCAAGTACAACAAATTGTATCATTGCGGTGTGCATGTGTGCATTTCTCTGTGCGTGTACACTGGACAAGGACCACAGACAACAGAGGGTTTGTGAGATAAAAGAACTGCAAAGAATAGCATAGAGGAATGCATGTGACTTGAGGTTGTGCATGTGTGTGTAGAGAAATGACATTGCATCTAATCTCTTCATGTGTTCAGACATCATGTGGTTGCCAGTGGATCAATGTCAGGTCACACTATATTAGTGCTGAAGCAATTCATTAATTAGTTAGTCGATGGACAGAAAATGAACATGCAATTTTGATGAATGGCAAATTTTTTTAGTAATTTATCAAGCAGAAAACAACCAATGCTTTTGCAAATCTGGGGTTTACACTGTTAATTGGGCAAAACATGCATCATCGAGGGCTCTGAGGACTTTGTGAAGGGCCATTTTTTTAAGATTATTTTTTGGGCATGTTAGGCCCTTTTTTGTATAGGACAGCTTAGACTTGAAAGGGGAGAGATAAGGGGAATGACATGCAGCAAAGGAGTTAAACCCGCGGCCGCTAACCAGGCTCCCTGAAGGGCCTTTTTTCATAATTTTCTTACATTTTATTCATTATATGTTGGTTGCAGCACTCAAATAACGCCAGAGTAGTATTTTTCTTCTGTGATTGCTTGTCAGGTTTGTGTAAAAACAAAAAAAGTGTCCCACTCCTCCTTGTCAACCAAATTAGAATACAATTGTGTGTACAATGTTATGTATATTTTCTTTGAAAATTAGGTCATAATAACCCAAGCATTTCGACTTTAAAATGAGTCACATTTAAAACCTTAACGTAATTTCTGTCAATAACTGAAGCCTACTGATTGTCTCTGTCCAGGTGTGTGTGTCTAATTACATTTTTAATAAGGTCGTATGTATAATGTGTGTGTGTGTGTGTGTGTGTGTGTGTGTGTGTGTGTGTGTGTGTGTGTGTGTGTGTGTGTGTCCATGTCCATGTCCAGGTGTGGGCGCATTCAGGCGTGCGTGTACGTTTGTCTGTTCTCCAGACGTCTAACTGTGCTTTTGACAGAGATTAATAAGCAGTAACCCCATTTTCGGACTACCATAAGGCTGTAACCATATATTTTACTAAACCCCACATAAATAAAACCACAGGGTGCCATTTGCTTGTAAAGACAAAAGGTTCTTTACACATCATTGGCATACTGGAAAATTAATCACTGGTAGAGATCTGAGAGAAAAGAAAGAAAAGATAATTTTTTTGTCAGACAGTAAGAAAGAGACAGGCAGACGGAAGTAAAAAAAAGTTGTTTTTCCCATTTCACTGCGCTCGCTTTAAGAACCGTCGACTTCCAGATGGTGTGTTATCATTTTTTATTTATTTCTAGGGAGTGATGTAGTTAGATGACATGGCTGATGAGAATGTTTCTATGATGCACCCTGGGACAAATGAAACGCCATAAAGAGTGCAAGGTTAAAAAGCATATTACACAATTTGCTTAGAGCACAGTAAGCACTACAGGCTTTAACATAAGGCCCTTCTCAGTGTCTTTTAAAATAATTCTCATTTTGGAAAACAGACTTGCTGTCTTACCTGGATTTTCCACCAGCTGCATCGGTGCGCGCTTCACGCACACCACACAGTCTCTTGATTTGTGTACACGGACACATTTATCTTGTTTTTTTCGTGATGGTCAGCACATATTTTTAACTAATGCATTAAGAGCGACTACGGTTGCGAGTAGAATAAAAGGCTGAAAGTCCGCGTAGGGAGGTTGGTTGGGGTGGTGATTGGGTCAAACAACGCAGGACTTTCACCCTGAAGACCGGGGATTGTGTCCCGCGTGTCACGTTTCCTAAACCCAACCGTCCCGTTCTTCTTTTCCTAAACCCAACCGTCCTGTTGTTGTCCCGCGTCCCATCACAGAATTAGAATCATGCTGTGATCACGAAAGATGCTTCCCATTGAAATACATTAGTTTAAAAAACGTGCTGACCATCACGACAAAAATTTGATAAACGTGTCCGTGCACACGAATCAATAGTTTAATTTACGTGACCATTTCACGAACTGCTGTGAGACTGGGTTGGAATATCAAACATTGCGGGGTCGCTGTGCTTACAGAATGCAGCGCAGACGCACATGGTGAGGTTATAGGTTTTACTAAAATGTGTTAGTATGACATGATCATTGCATGTGTCTTGGATACATTTATATTCATAAGTATATATTTTAGGCTTGAACATGATAGCCGACTATTCAATTATTTGATTTAAGGGATCCTGATCAGACTGCCAATCTCAGTCAAATTTTTGCAGTGTCTGAAAACGTGGTTATGAAACAAAGGATCATTCCACTGGGCTAATATGAGGGTGCTGAATTTCTGATTTTACATTATAATAAATCATGATGTATAACCTATTTTTGGTATAAATATCAGCACATTAATAATGCTATAACAATTAAGGGTACTCATTTAGAAGTGCCGGTAGTACTCAGTACTGGTGAGTACTAGTAGCACTTGCTTGATTCTCTAAATATATTTTTTAGCATCAGAGCTTAGCAAAAACTGTGTATTTTGCCAACCACGACCTGAATCCAATGAATCCAACATGTAACCAGTTATCATAACCCAACCCTACCAATCTCCCTAAATCCAGGTAGATACGAGATTTGGTTATGCATTTCACAAAATGTTTTTTTTTTTTTTTTCCTTTTCTAAGATTCAGTTTTTGTAGATAAATATTGTCCACGGGCATACTGTAACACTTTTCACAAACAACATTACTACAGTAATACAAGTTGCTTCCCCCATAACACACAAAATACTGTAAGAAGCCAGTTTAAAAAGTCTGCCAGTTTGCTCTAAAATGTAAATGTCTAAGTACAGTGTACAGTTTTCTAAACTATTTAGGTAATTCCATCAAGTCTATTATGCATGTGTAACCTGGTGAAAACCTTAGAGAGAGACTGAAAGTATGTGTGGGTGTTAGCAAGAGAGAAGAAGGGGTAATTAGCTTGTATTATATTCATTCATCCACCAGGGAAGTCCAGCAACACAATGCTTTGGCACAGAGACAAAATGCCACATCTCCAGGTGTAATTTATTAAGGAGTGATGGTAGATAATATGGATGCCCTGGCTCACACAGGAAACAATGTGTTATCCAGTTACCATTTCAAAGAGCTAGCACTGCAAATAGCTTAGATTAATGATTCACCTGTTTGGTCTATATGGAGTACACATTAAAAGCCAATGGCTTGCATGTATTTGAGCTTATTAAGAGGCCAGCGATGGAGAGAAAGAGAGTGGTTCATGGGAGATGAAAATTAAAAGAGAGAATAAGAGGACATGAGAGAGAAAATGAAGAAGAAAAAAAAACATAAGTGAAAGAAAAGAAAAATAAGAAGACAGCAGGAGGAAGAAATAGATAAAAGACCAAATGGGAAAAGAGAGACGGAGTGGGAGAAAGTGAATAGTTCTTTTTTTTTTTAAATGATTTTCATTGGTCTTTCAATTTATTTTACTTGCTTATCTTCTGTTGGATCGTACTGTATTTTAACAAATGTTTATTATTTGAAGCACACGTGATTTTGTCTTTAAAAGGTGCTATGTCAAATAAAACAAAAGTAACTATTATTAGTATTAGACCAAGTGCTCGCAGAAAGTATACTAAATGAATCAGATACATGTACATAGATGCCACAATGTGTATATTAATATCACATAGGCCATTGTGTTGGGTTTACTATAAATTACTGTCCATTATAGAGCAGGGTTCACAATATAGACAATGAAGAAGCATAATCTTGGGACACATTTATCTCCCATAATGACAAGACATCCTTACAGCCATTGCCATTAAGAGAGACAGTAGTTTCTCTTAACTAGTGGTCGTGTTTATATTAATTTTAACAGGACAAAGTGAGTAAATGTCCTAACCACCGCTCCTCTTGTTTATAATAGGCAGAGACGATTTAATGCAAAGGTTTTCCTGGGCTGAAGACCAGTGGCCCTGGATTTCAAAGAGCCTCTGAATGTTTATAAATAATATCATACTATGCAAAATAATAATAAGTTGGGGGGGCATTCAATGCCAATGCAGAGACATGAGAGCTCCAGTGCTCAAAAGTGAAATGTCCAGAAAAACAAGACCAGGAGTTACTTGTAAAATACCAAAGTGACTCAGCTACCCGACAACTCTACGGCAGCTAGCGCTAACGCTAGCATTGTGTGTCAATAGAGTGACGTTAGCCAAGAAGCTGACAAGCAGATCTCTGTATTGCAAATACCAGTTGTGAAGAGTTTCTGAGTACATCTGTACCGTGCAGACCATACACTCACTACGCAAGTGCGTAGGCCACCACAAATTACCCAAGGGCCCCGCCTCCCCCTCGTAGTGGGGGGGAAACAACTTTGATGAGAGGATGAAGCAGAACTATCCTTCTCGTCATGAAAAAACAAAAAACTTTGATGTCAGCAAATAACAGCGATGTTAAAGTGCTCATTTTCAGGTTCATAATTGTATTTAGAGGTACATTTTTAATTTTCAAAAGCTGAGATGTATCCTTTTGGGCCAAGATTACAGCTGCCATATCTCAAGTTAAAACTTAATTTTAAAATGTTTTGAACACAAAAACAATGTTATTAACGCGACCGAGGGTGTACAAAAATCACCTTCTCTGCCTAAAGACTTTAGTGTCACAGTAGTCTATATCTACGACGTTTCATTTCTGGGATTGTTCAGGTGCTGCCGGAAATTCCGCTGGATGTCTGTTACCTTCCGCTTTCTTTGTGTTGCCATTCTAAATTCCGGTGGATTTATGAGGACTATGGTTAACTGCTCCTCAGATCTCTGCAGGGTAAATCAGCAGACAGCTAGAGACTATCTGTCCAATCTGAGTTTTCTGTTGCACGTCTAAAACAATTTTTGAACGTACACATGTTCCACCAAAACAAGTTCCTTACCGAGGCTATTTTGCAGCGACGGCCAAGACGATCGGTTAAAAGAAATGTCAATAAACCAGAGCATGTTTTTCTCCCATCCCGGAATGCTGTGTGGACTAGCCAGACCCTCCTTCGCAGCACGGTGGAGGAACAGTCATCTTAGACTGAAAGAAGGAAAAGATGATGCAGAGACAGAGTACAATGATGTTTTACATTACATGTCATTTAGCTGATGCTTCTATCCAAAGCAACTTACAATTGCTATACATGTTGCACGCCTCTGGAACAACTAGGGGTTAAGTGCCTTGCTCAGGGACACATTGGTTGATGTATCGCAGTGGGACTCGAACCTGGGTCCCCCACACCAAAGGCATGTGTCCTATCCACTGCGCCATCACCAGGAGTAGATGGATGCTACTACTCTGGAATGCAGGGAATTGATTAAAAAAAACAAAAAGAACCCTCCACAAACCCTACTGCTGCAACTGTACCTCAGTTACAAATTGCTCCTGGCTATGGTCCTGTTAAATCTGCAGCTCAAGATGACACTGCAAGTAAAACATTCTTATTTACCGTAAGATCCTTTTGTCATGAGCCCTCTCACTCCACCGGGTTACCACCTTAATTTGTTTCCACTATCTTCCACTCTGCTCACCACTCTCTCTACTCAGCCTAACTAGCTCCACCTGTCCCTGCTCTGCTCTGCTCTAATTACTCTGCCAGCTGCGCTGCATTACCCACTAACCTCTCCCAGTATGTAAAGCCCTGTCTTTCAGCTCTCCTTTGTCAGATCGTCTGCAAAGCTCACACCCGGAACCTGTTTGCTCGCGCTTCTGGCTCACCCTTGTTTTGTGACCCCGGACCTGCCTGATTCTTGGATACTCTTCTGCCCCAGGAAAACCAGACCTGCTTTCTGCCGTAACGACTCCTGACTACTCTTCGATCCCGGACTTCCGGACCACCCACCACCGGCGTCATAGGACGCATCGCTGCCACTGGGGGGGGCACAGACCCAGCACATTGGACGGAATCCCTGTTATTCCCAGTAACCCCTGGAGCCTTCACTCACTCCCTACTTCCCTTTTCCCTTAAGTTTTAATAAACTTTCTGGTGTGACGCAATTGTGGTCCTCTGGTCGTCTGTCTGAACCGTGACAGTACGATCTGACCATCATGGACTCAGCGCACACTTCCCCCGACATGGAAACCGACGAACCTGAGCAACCCACCGCCATGCTACGCCTGGAACACACTGAGAGAGGGCTAGCCCGCATGAGCGGCGACATCACCTCCCTGCTTCAGGTCGGCCACCAACAGCATCAGCAGTTCCAGCAGCACCAGCAGCAGTTCCAGCAGCAGCAACAACAACTCGCCATGATCATCCAACTCCTCACCAACCTTACCCCAGCCACTCCGCCCACCGGCCCAGTTCCAGGCAGTCTGCCCACCAGCCCTGCCCCCGAGTTACCTGCCCCGGTCATTGCAGCCGCTGCTCCGGAACCCAAGATTGGAAACCCCGAGCGGTTCAACGGCGATTCAACCCAGGTCCGGCCATTCCTGACTAGCTGCCGACTTCAGTTCTCCTTGCAGCCAAGGACCTTCGCCACGGAGGGGGCTAAAGTTGGGTATGCCATCACTCACCTGACGGGCCGAGCTCGACTCTGGGGAACAGCAGAGTTCGAACGTCAAACCCCCGCATGTGCAACCTTCGACCTGTTTGCTGAGGAGATGCTGAAGGTGTTTGACCTGGATTCACCAACCGCAGAGGCGTCTCGTGAACTGTTCAGTATTCGACAAGGCAGACGTACAGTCGCAGACCATTCCATCGACTTCCGAACCCTGGCAAGACGAAGTTCTTGGAACACACCATCGTTGGTGGACGCGTTCTTCCATAGCTTGGCTGACTATATCAAGGACGAGTTGGTCTCCCATGAACTGCCTTCCACTCTTGATGAAGCCATCGCACTGACTGTCCGGATCGACAGAAGGATACAGACCCGTCGTCGTGAGAGGGGGCGCCAAGGTCCACCAACTACCGGCATTCGGAGAGATCCGACTGGGCTCCTGTCATCTACTGCCACTCACCCAAGTCAGCTTGATCAGTCTGAGCCCATGGAGATTGGGCGAGCCTCTCTCACTCCTGCAGAGCGCCAGCGCCGCTTCACCTCGAACCTCTGCCTCTATTGTGGAGGTGATGGACATCGTGTGGTAACCTGCCCTTTAAAAGCCGAAGCTCACCGGGCATAGGGGGAGTCCGGTTGAGCTCAATGACCATCCAGTCCTCCGACCGCAAACCCCTGCTGCAAGTTCACCTCCGCCTCTCTGACTCAACTCACACCCTGGCTGCTCTGGTGGATTCTGGCGCCGAAGCCAACATAATGGACATCAAGCTGGCACGCCAACTGGGACTGGAGAACCTCCGTTTGACACCTCCTATTCCTGCCCGGGCACTGGACGGACACTTACTCGGATCGGTCACTCATGTCACGGCCCCGGTCTCGATGGGTCTGTCCGGAAACCATCAAGAAACTATCCAGTTTCACCTGCTCACCTCTCCAGGCCAACCCCTCATCCTGGGTTACCCATGGCTCCGCCGGCACAACCCTCAGCTCGACTGGGTGACCGGGGTGATCAGGGAGTGGGGAGAGGACTGCCACCGAACCTGCCTGCTTGCTGCCGCACTACCCCCTCGGCCAGTACCTACTAACTCCGCTCCTGACCTCTCCAATGTCCCAGAATGCTACCATGGTCTCAGAGAAGTGTTTAACAAAGCAAGAGCCACATCTCTGCCCCCTCACCGACCGTACGACTGTGCCATCGACCTCCTCCCTGGAACAGCCCCTCCAAAGGGCCGTCTTTATTCGTTGTCTGCTCCTGAAAGAAAGTCCATGGAGGACTACATCAATGACTCTCTGTCCGCAGGATTAATCCGTTCATCTTCATCTCCTGCTGGTGCTGGCTTCTTCTTTGTGGGGAAGAGGGACGGATCTCTTCGCCCCTGCATCGACTACAGGGGACTCAACGACATCACAGTGAAAAACCGTTACCCTCTGCCTCTGCTCACCTCTGCTTTTGAGTTGCTCCAGGGAGCCACTGTTTTTACCAAGTTGGATCTCAGAAACGCTTACCACCTAGTGCGGATCCGGGAGGGAGATGAATGGAAAACCGCATTCAATACACCAACAGGCCACTACGAGTATCTGGTTATGCCTTTTGGCCTCACCAATGCTCCTGCTGTGTTCCAGGCTCTAGTGAATGATGTACTGCGGGACATGTTAAACAAGTTTGTCTTCGTTTACCTGGATGACATCTTAATCTACTCCAGAAACCTGTCTGAACACACCCGCCATGTCCAGCAAGTCCTTCATCGTCTTCTGGAGAATTCCCTCTACGCCAAGGCCGAGAAATGTGAGTTTCACGTCAAGACAGTGGCCTTCCTGGGGTACATAGTGGCAGAGGGAAGTATCCAAATGGATCCTGCCAAAGTATCAGCAGTCACTTCATGGCCAGTTCCGGAGAACAGAAAGAAGCTGCAACAGTTTCTGGGGTTTGCTAACTTCTATAGAAAGTTTATCCGGAACTACAGTACCGTTGCTGCCCCTCTCACTGCTCTAACCAGCACCAAGCAACCCTTCACCTGGACCCCAGCAGCCGACAAAGCCTTCAGTACCCTCAAGGTAAGGTTCACCTCCGCTCCCATCCTCCAGATGCCTGATGTGGACCGGCAATTCATTGTGGAGGTGGACGCCTCGGATGTGGGAGTTGGTGCTGTGATTTCTCAGTGGGCTGCGGAGGATAGGAAGCTCCATCCCTGTGCCTTTTTCTCACGTCGGTTGTCCCCCTCTGAGTGCAATTACGACATAGGGAACCGAGAGCTGCTGGCTGTGAAGCTTGCCTTGGAGGAGTGGCGTCACTGGCTGGAGGGGTCCACCATTCCATTTCTCGTTTGGACCGATCATAAGAACTTGGAGTACATCCGCACGGCCAAACGGTTGAACTCCAGGCAGTCCCGCTGGGCCCTGTTCTTCACCAGGTTTAATTTCACTCTGTCATACCGGCCTGGATCACGCAACACCAAGCCAGACGCCCTCTCCCGTCAATTCCAGAAGGATGACACCCCCTCCAAGGATCCTGTGTCGATTCTGCCAAGTCCCTGCATCGTAGCAGCTCTGACCTGGGCTGTTGAGGAACAGGTGCTGGAAGCTCTCCGTAACCAGCCAGGTCCCAGCACTTGCCCAGCTGACCGCCTTTTTGTCCCCGAAAACCTGAGGTCCCAGGTCGTTCAGTGGGGACATGACTCCCGCCTAGCTTGTCACCCTGGCTCCACCCGCACTTACAACCTGCTCGCCCAGAGGTTCTGGTGGCCCTCTCTGAGAAAGGATGTACGGGAATTCGTCCAAGCCTGCCCCATCTGCAACCAACACAAGTCGTCCTGCCAGCCCCCAGCCGGATTGCTGCAGCCCCTGCCTGTGCCCAGACGTCCCTGGTCTCACATCGCCCTTGACTTTGTCACGGGGCTGCCCCCTTCAAGTGGCATGACCGTCATTCTCACCATAGTTGACCGATTCAGCAAGATGGCACACTTCGTTCCCCTCCCCAAGCTCCCAACCGCCAAGGAGACCGCCCAGGTGGTCCTGGAACACGTCTTCCGGATCCACGGACTGCCAAAGGATGTAGTTTCTGACCGTGGTCCACAATTCTCCTCCGCCTTTTGGAAGGAGTTCTGTCACCTGCTGGGAGCCACAGTCAGTCTGACTTCCGGATTCCATCCCCAATCCAATGGGCAGTCAGAGCGGGCAAATCAGGAGCTCGAGAAGGCACTGCGATGCATGACTTCACGCAACCCCCACTCCTGGTCGCAGCAATTGACATGGGTGGAGTACGCACACAATTCTCTGACCTGCTCTGCCATCGGTATGTCCCCCTTCCAATGTGTTTATGGATACCAGCCTCCTCTATTTGCCAGCCAGGAAGGGGAGGTTACTTGCCCATCTGCACTTGCTTTTGCCCGTCGATGTCGCCGCACCTGGTCACAAGCCCGAGCCACACTCCTCAGATCCGTTGCCAGCTACACTACCGGGGCCAACCGTCGGAGAATTCCTGCTCCCACCTACCATGTTGGTCAAAGGGTGTGGTTGTCATCGAAGAACCTGCCACTCAGGGTGGAGTCGCAAAAGCTGGCACCTCGGTTCATTGGCCCATTCCCTATCGTAAGAGTGATTAGCCCAACTGCTGTCCGGCTCCAACTGCCTAATTCCATGAGGGTGCACCCCACTTTCCATGTGTCTAAGATTAAGCCCATTCATGAGAGTCCGCTGGTCCCTGCTGCGCCTTGTCCTCCTCCTCCACAGCTCGTCGATGGTGGTCTGGTTTACACCGTCCGCCGCCTGCTTCGGTCCAGACGGAGGGGTAGGGGTCTCCAGTACCTCATTGACTGGGAGGGCTATGGACCTGAGGAAAGGACCTGGGTGCCAGCTAGTCGGATTGTGGATAGGACTCTCATCACCGCCTTCCACCAACGGCATCCTGATCAACCTGCAATCCGTAGGGGCCGCCCCAGAGGGGTCCCTAACCGTCCTGCCCGCTCGGCTTCCTGTCCTGTGCCTGATCCTGTCTCGGGACCTGTCCCATCTCCCGACCACGACCCTCCGGCTTCCTCCGAGGATGAGGACGTTCACTCGGACCGTTCGGAGGAGTTCTAGCCCTCCTCCGGCTCCCCTCCTCCCGCCCGGCGTGGTGTTGCTCTTGGGACTTCTGGGGCCGTCCCTTGGGGGGGGGGTTCTGTCATGAGCCCTCTCACTCCACCGGGTTACCACCTTAATTTGTTTCCACTATCTTCCACTCTGCTCACCACTCTCTCTACTCAGCCTAACTAGCTCCACCTGTCCCTGCTCTGCTCTGCTCTAATTACTCTGCCAGCTGCGCTGCATTACCCACTAACCTCTCCCAGTATGTAAAGCCCTGTCTTTCAGCTCTCCTTTGTCAGATCGTCTGCAAAGCTCACACCCGGAACCTGTTTGCTCGCGCTTCTGGCTCACCCTTGTTTTGTGACCCCGGACCTGCCTGATTCTTGGATACTCTTCTGCCCCAGGAAAACCAGACCTGCTTTCTGCCGTAACGACTCCTGACTACTCTTCGATCCCGGACTTCCGGACCACCCACCACCGGCGTCATAGGACGCATCGCTGCCACTGGGGGGGGCACAGACCCAGCACATTGGACGGAATCCCTGTTATTCCCAGTAACCCCTGGAGCCTTCACTCACTCCCTACTTCCCTTTTCCCTTAAGTTTTAATAAACTTTCTGGTGTGACGCAATTGTGGTCCTCTGGTCGTCTGTCTGAACCGTGACACCTTTAATAATTGTGTAAGCACTTTTCTATAGTTTGTATTTTTCCAAATTGAAAAAAAAATCTAAATTGTGTTGAATTGTGGACTTTATATTATGTAGGATGGAAGTCAATGGATGAATGAACCTGTGTTTCAGAGTGCTCCCTGGCCTCCCTTATGGACCTTTAATGACAAATATACTGTACAGTCTGGCTAATCATCAGAGGAGTGCACTTGCTATTACACACTGCACAGCCCCACAGGGACGGTCGAAGAGAAAAGAATGGATAATTTGCTGATCTGGACATATTCTTTCTCTCTCTCTCCTGCTGTGGATGCATGTGTGTGTGGGGGGGGAAGTGAGTATGTGCACATGTGCAGCAGAAGGAAGAGAGAGAAAAATAATAAATGACTGTAATAATTGAAGATGAACATTCCAGGGCATCTGCTCTCTTCCTGTGTTTTTCTCAATGTTTCTCTCCCCCACTGCCAAATATGTATTGATTTCCATGCATATTTATAATCTGCAAAGTGGGTCTCCAGTGTTTTCAGAGGTGATATGCCTGCCTGGTGGAGAAGAATCAACAATATTGAACATGCACAGACTCTCCAATCCCTCCTCCAAGCTCTGATGATGTGAAGCATTCATTTCCAACTCTAGTTTGTTCGGGGCATTGTGTACCTTGGGTGTGGTGGAAGGTCGGTTTTATGTTGCGGTCAAGCATTATTTATTCTTTCTTCTCTTTTCAGTTTTATTCTCTAAATCTAATTTAATATAGATTTATGTACTCCATTGTGCTGCAGTTTCTGCAATCTTACATAAAATCATATGTTATTGCCTATTCTACCCTACAGTTTATATTCTTTCTGCATGCCATTAGATGTGATTATATGTCTTCATACTTGCATTACTTAAGTCTTCAAGCTGGTTTATGGCACTTTGATGAGACAGCATCCCCCAAAGACACCCAACATGATTAAGTCTCCACTAATTATGGGATTAATTGTAATTTTTACTTTTTTGCTCTACCTTAACACTTATTCTGTTAATTTATCTTCCATTTGACACTGAGAGCAACCATGACTTCATTGTTTATTTCCTATCAATAGACTCTCAGAGGGGAGGCACAGGATAAAGACAAGGGACAGGTCTCCTAAGTGGCTCTTCATCTGCCTGCTGTCAGGCTTGACCTTCTTCTGATGGTGGTGGTGGTGTGTGTGTGTGTGTGTGTGTGTGTGTGTGTGTGTGTGTGTGTGTGTGTGTGTGTGTGTGTGTGTGTGTGTGTGTGCGTGTGTGTGTGTGTGTGCGTGTGCGTGTATGTTTCCTTTGTGTATTTTGTGTGCAATGAAAACGTGAGCACAACACTTTTTGTAGGTTAAGAACTTTGTATGTATGAGTATGGATTGTGTAGGTGCTTATAAGCATATGTATTTTGGACCAGTACGTATGTGTAGTTTCTGACTAATTAAGTAGTAAGTCTTAACCCTTCATAAAGCATGTTTCTCATCTTCCTCCCTCTCTTTCTCTTTGTTATTTCCTGCCTTACATTATTTTAACTGTTTCCACTGGTTAAGATTCTGCCGGATCCGAAACCGAATACCGAATCCTGCTTCCATCCTCAGTCCATTAACACAGTAAACACAATAAAGTAAAACATGTCCACAGCAGTGTATTTTTCATTTTATTTTAACTGTAGAAAAAAAGAATAGGCAACATTATGCCAGGAAGACAAGTAGGAAAAACTATTTTGACAATTACCATATGCCTATGTTTACCCTATCTCAAGATCCAATCAATATCCAAAATATTACCCTTTTAGATTTATAATCCCATAAAGTAGGCTACTAATGGTCGTCTGGTTAACACAAGTTTTTTTGCCCTACCTGAAGTTGTTGCATTTTGGCTGCTGTCTGTAGATTCCTTCATGCACAACTCGTATTCTTTTGGATGTTTCCTACGCAAATGTTTTAACAGCGGTGATGTTGTGTATTGGTTAACGTCCTCGCCACCACGAGACAAATCTGCATTGCAAATTGAACATGTAGCTCGACTTGAATCGCCTTCTTTTGACTGAAAGTACTGCCAAACAACACTTTTTCTGCTCACGAGTTCCATTTTCACTTTCTCACAGCCTACTGCACTGAACGGTCCAACTACGTAAACCTACTTGTCAAAAACAGACTCTTCATTTACTGGTTGCACAATCAATGGAAACATTTTATCAGAATAAGGCATTAAAAAAAGTGCTTAGAAATACAGGAACTATTTGAAATATTGGCTAGAACAACACAATGTAATTCTGCCAAATAAAACACATCACATTCATTATTAATTCCACTTGTTTTAATATTAAACAAATTGTATATCCGTATACAATTTGTATGCCCACATTCTAGCCCCACCCCTGAATTAAGTGGACATGAACTGAGGAATATTTCAGACTCAGCCACAGGGACCAGTGCCAGTGACTTCCACCTTACACGATACAAAGTATACTGGCCTGCTGAACGTAAAGACTCCAGTAAAAACTGAAATGACGTATTAAAAAACAGAACAAGAACAACAAATGCAATGTCATTTAACTTTTAGTCCATCAACTTAAAATATTCTTGATGTCTTGTGCGTCGTTTTAGGCACACTTCCCCAAAACTTCAGTCTGGAACCAGTGGATTTTTTTTTTTTATTTGACTGAAATGTGCCCACCACAACTGGAATACTATTTCCCAACTGGGAACGGGCTGTGGGTCCAGAATAGTGACATTCTCTCCTTAGTATGTATAGGGACCTACAGAAATACAGCTAAATAAATACAGTTTTTATTTCATACAGCTAAATATATGAATACATTGTGTTTCAGTTCATATAGTCACACTGTACTTATTTATGTTTGTACTGTAGCCTATTTATGTTGACACTGTACTTTATGTTGACACTGCACTACAATAGAACGTGAACAATCCATTTGAAACAATCATTTAAACCTAATCTTACTTGTAACCTAATCTCAGTTTACTTCTACTTAACATTTTTATTTTTTTATTACTGTAGCTATGTTACTTTATACACTTATTGACTTTTTTTTTCTTTTCTTTTCTTACTCTTATTTTACCTTGCATTTGACTGTGAGCAACTGCAACTAAATAATTTATCTAAAGGGATCAATAAAGTATTCTGATTCTGATATCTGGGTAAATTCAATGAAATTGAAATTTCCCATAATCCTTTGTTTTGACGTGAATTGTAACGTATTTTCTGACTGGGTAATCTAAGCCAATCGAAGATCACTATGTTGGGAAGTAGGAAAAACGGGGAAGTCTGAGGTGACTGATGTTTGTAGACTAAAGTACTTTTAAAATATTGACACAAGTATCAGTTTGCAGCTAGCACAATCGTGTGCAATTCGCAGTTTGGTAACCTCAGTTTTAAGTGAAGTGCAACCAGGTTAGTGGCGTTTGTTGTTTTCACTATATTTGGAAAAGTGTTAAGTGTTAACGTTAACTGTATTCGTTAAACTAGCGCCGTCGGGAGGGACAGTCGGCTGTAAACGCCAACCGCAACCCACTGAGGACTTCGCTGGAGGACAGTGTAGCCTAATTAGCCGTTGTAGCCACTCCTTATAAGGAGGGACTCCGCCGCCGGACCTACATTGCCACACAGACGGATTGCCTGCTAAACCTGGCCTGCAGCTGTCTCATCAGCCCAGCTGTTGACTCTACAGCTATTTTTCTTCCTTATCGCGGATCGGATGCGTGAGTAACATCGATGTCTCTATCAGACACACAGTGTGTCTCAGCTCATGAAAGGATCTGAGGATTGATTGATTCATGTTCACAAACTTAAGGGGCCCCAACGGTTAAAAACCCAAGCATTTTAAAAGGTTGAACTGGTTAAACCCACAGGTATAATTTAATTGACTGTTAATTGTGTTGAAATATAATTCATTTTAAAGTGTTAACTGTTTAATATTTGCTAAGCTAAAACCATCTTAAGCTTTGGTTAAAGGGATATTTCACCACTGGAAAGCTGAATGTATCTTTAAATTGGGTCACTTATGTAGCAGAAATGTGAAAAAAAAAATTAATTGGTGCCTTCTAGGCCGAGAAAAGCCAGAAAATGTGTTTTTGGCTCATATGGATGAAAGACACCAAATCCCAGAATGCACTTCACTTCGCTGCTTTGAGTCCACTCCCAAGCCACGCCTACCGCTTGACAGACCGACACAGAGGCATTCAACTCAACTCAATGTGTTTTATTGTTATTTCAACCATATACACGAAACAACGTTTCATCGTGGCTCAAGTGGTGTTACACATTTAAATATATAAAAACTACATTAGATAAAAACGACATACGAAACAGGCTACCTTTAGTGCACACACACATTATAGGCTCCGTAAAGTTCAGCTAAGCATACCAGCATTAGGCTTGGTGGGCTGTAAACACCGAGTATAAACACAGCCGTGAATTAGCGTGGAATGTCGAACGGTCGCCATGTAACAGTCACAAACTCCAGCGGTTAGCAGTTAGTTGGATACAAATCACCCCATTTCTGCACCAGTCCATGTTAACACAACCCACCTTCATACAGAGCATCTCTAGCTCGGATCGTCGGAAGGCTAGCAGGCCTGGTAGCTGGACAGTCTGGAACACTGTTGTTCAGCCATGTTTCCCACGAAAGCAAAAAACACAGTCTCTGAACTCGCGTTGGGAGCATCGTTGAAGTTGGATGTAGTCCAGTTTGTTGTTTAATTAACGGACACTTGCAAGCAGGATTGATGGGACAGGTGGCCGGCTAGCGTTAGCTTTCCACCTAGCCGATGAAGATGTCCCCTACCCGGCTTGGGGCATCGAGCGAGACCACTGGTCTCCGTGCAGGCGAAGCTCTCGTAGTGGGCCGATTATTCCGTCTGTAATAACGTTTCCTGCATATTCTCCGATCTGTACCGATGTATCCCGGTGGTACACATGCGGTAGTTTGAATGCACATAATTGTTGTAAAAGTTTGCTGCTGAGAAGTTCTCTTAATACATCCATGAGAGAGAGCCCTGTTTAGTGAGGATTCAAGATGGCTGACATTTCGTTTTTTTCCGGCCGAGATCGGCTAGCTTCGGGCGATGGGCGGGTTTAAAACATGCGGAAGTAGGTCCTACTACTGGCTGTAGTCTTTTGCTCTGGCCAAACAATCTTCCGATGACGCAAAAATCGTCATTTTACGTCATTGGAAGATTTTTTTCCAGACCCCCCAATGCAGATATCTCCCGTCTCAGGGGGATATGAGGGAGGGACGCACGGTCATTCAGAAATACTACCGGGTTTCTACTGATACAAAGCTGCATGCTAAATCGGTGAAGTATCCCTTTAACTCTGGTGTGTTCTTGTGAGAGTTTTTTTTTATTTTATTTTAAAATTTAAGTCTACTGGAGTTTAATATTTAAAGGGGCGGTTCAGAATTTTGGACATAGGACCTCCTTTCCAAGTTAGCCAGTGTGTTATCAGTGGAGACCGTTTTCATCCAGTCCTTCTAGTTGCAGAGTTTATAACGCCAGACTATCGATGTAAATGTCTGTGTTGATAGAATAATGTTAGAAATAAAACTTTCTTTGCTTCTCAATGATCGCATTACATTTTGAGGGACTAGTTTCTCAGCAGTGGTGGAATTTTACATTGCTCCGGATAGTAGTACTGGTCAGTAAAAAGGTCAGTTTAAAAGATTTTGCGTGACTAGAGATGACTCTAGTCACGCTCATTTCCTGTTTCCGGGTTAGCACTCCACCTATCAGATTGGTCATTTGAGCCCAATTGCCGGCAGTGCCCGCCCTCCTATATATATATATATATATATATATATATATATATATATATATATATATATATATATATATATATATATATATATATATTAGGGCTGTCAAATGATTAAAAATTTTAATCAAATTAATCAGAATTTTCAGTGGATTAATCATGATTAATCACTATTTGCAATTACACCTGAATCCTAACCATTTTTTTTCTGAAATGCATACCAAAAGATACTAGTGCTGTCAAGCAATTAAAATATTTAATCGCGTTAATGTCATAGTTAACTCGCCATTAATCGCACATTTTTATCTATTCTAAATATCCCTTGATTTCTTTTTGTCCCATTATATTTTCTCATTTTAATTCTCTTATCAGCATGGAAAAGTAGATTGGCTTGCTTTGTGACAATGTTTTTTTATTGAAAACAACATTGTCATATACGTTATGTTCAATTTCACACTAACATTCACACTTGGAACTAATAATCTGTCACATAATGTAACGCTGTTACCTCGATTTTCCATTGCAGGTAGTACTGCAGATAGTACTGCAGGTAGTACTGCCTCATGCCTGAGGCGAGCGTGGCTCGTCCTACTGTCTATGGGCTCATAGCGTCGTCAGCGGCATAACGACAATTCCCATTACTATATATATATATATATATATATATATATATATATATATAATATTGTTTATCAACTGGTTCAAGTTCTTCATTGAAGTTAGCATATGCTGTTTACAATGAGTAAAATATTCAAACCAAATATTTAATCAAATAATATTCTCCATGTCTTTTGCATCATTTGAGACACACTTATACTGTTTGTGGCCCAGTAGAAATGTGATTACAGATCCATACAGATCTCCATCAAAATTAAACTGATATCCAAGAGAGCTACGTTGCTGCTTTCTCTCAAGATATAGGGAACAATTAAAACATGAATAGGCCTCTCAGCTATATTATGCTGTTGTTTTTGTCTGTATGCTGTGCTTTTATTACCCAAAAATGACCCATTTGAAAAGAGAACCAATCATGTCTCGACATAAACGGACAATGAAAGTAATGTTTATTTTGCAAGTGCAGTAGCCCAAGAAAAATTACAACAAACAATGCCAGACACAGCCAAGATAACTATTTTGCTTTTTCCCATGGGAACAGTAGCATAGGATCAGGAACAGAATCCATGAGAGACTGAGGAGACCTTGTAGGGTCAACTGATTTCACAATTCCCATTACATTTATGACAACAAACATGTCAAATTTTACAAATACTGTAAAAAAAAAAAAAAAATACAACAGTATCTGCAATATACTCCTTTGTCACCCGGGGAGAACATTTTCACACTCCCTTAAAAATCGTGCAGGTTTTTGAGATGTTGAGTTAGAGGAAACTTTGTGAAACACTATGTTGAATATTTTATTTGTGATCGTTTGTTTTTCTTTTTTATTTGTTAAAAACTTGTCAATTTGTCGTGTTGCTGTACCGGCGTGTTGGCTCCTACGTCTGCCCACCAGTCACTAACTGTCTTTCTGAGCTGCTGAGCAGGTAGGGTGAAGTGGGTCTTTAGTGGAGCTTTTCTTTGCTGAAACAGCTGTCTGCTGCGGCCAAAGACAATGCTGTAAGGGCAGTCAGAGTGAATAAACAATAAAGTTGGGAAGTTGCTGTGCAGCTTAACAGTTCTGGTGCTAATTATTTGTAGATTCATATGAGCAACCCCTTTCACCCCTTGCGACAATGTCATTTGATACATTTGTATTATGAATATTCAATATTGTTCAGTACTTTTTTTTACTTGTAACAGAAAAGTAATTGTGAGAGTTCTCCACAGGCCTAAAATCAGGATTCAAACTCAGTCTGTACCTGTGCTTTTTGAAAGACCCGACCGAACCTACCTGTTGCTGCTGTAATTGAGACCCACACCTTGGCTTTGTATTTGTTATTTCTTTTTCAAAGAGAAGGTTACATATATGCTTTGGAAAGTGGCATTAAGCTGTCGGGTTTGGCTGATAGGCTGGAGGTAGGTTACATTTGGACCAAGCCAGGCTCATTGTTTCCCATTTATGTACAGTCTTTGTGCTAAATTAGCCAGCTACTGATGGTAGATTCATAGTTAGTGTGAATAGTTATTGTGCAAATCTTCTCATCTGAGTCTTGCAAGAAGCAAAAATTATAATTTCCCAAAATGTTTCCCAGAACTATTTCTTAAAAGTACACAAACCAAACGCTTTACAGAGGAGTTAATGAAATTCACATTGGAGGAACTCAAACAACTGTTCCACAGCAACAACTGTGAATATGAGCGCAAGTTATGTTAAATGCCTGGTACTGTAAGGCAACCAAACCTCTTGACATCAATTAAACCTTGCTATAACGGTCATTGACTCTAAGTATACATATTTTATTGATGGAAAAGATATAATGTCATTGACCATATGTATAAATATTCTATTGAAGCAAAAGAAGCAGAACTATGCATAGATTAGCGTTGTGAAGTGGACATGAACTGAGGAATTACTTCAGACTCAGCCACAGACATATTCAATGGAATCATCTGATTCTATCCCAGTGACTTCCACCTCACACAGTGTCAGGTATTCTTGTCTTCCAGGAATCACAATGTTTACATAACGACCTTCCATTCCATTACACGTAAAGGTTTCGGAGTTCCCAGCTGCGATAGACGAGATAACAGCACATCTGACGAACAATAAAATAAAACAGAATTATGAGTAAAACTGGTTTACTCGACACAAACTACCGTAAAACTTCAAATAATAGCCCGGGCTTCTATTTACCCAAATCGCCGAAATGGACCGGCTTGTATTTGAGACAGGCGTCTATAAGAGACAGGCCTTTAATTGACAATAGGAGGTTACCACATTATATATATATTTTTTTTAATCCGTATTATGTAAGGGATAATGTAGAGCGAGGCGGTTGTTATAGCGAATACAACCCCGACAGGGTGAACATGTTATGGGGTGCTGCCGTGGTAGACAAATGACCCAGCTGCTGTTTTAATCACTGCAGGAATTGACGTGACATTAGCTGACGCGTTGTAGTGAGCTAGCGGGCTATCAGCTGCTCGTATTTATATTAAACTGAACATTTCTGTTGACGGTGAAGTGAGACGAGGTAAATGGCTTCATGTCCTCATTCATCTCGTTTCCTTTTTGCACAGCCGTTGCATGTTGACACACCTAAACGTGCAATGTAAGCTAACTAATTAGCGTTGTTGTCCCTGCGTAGCGATCATAGACCGTATATAAATATGTAGCGATATGCGCTCACCAGATCTGCTGTCATTGCTTGACTTGGAGGACAGAAGTTGCTCGACGGCGTTTCTCCACTTTTTGCCACAGCTGATAAATTATCCGACTTCTTTCAGCGGATTGATTGATAGCTGTCCTCCAGAGTGAACAGAACTGCGTCCATAGCAACGCTCTTCTTTTGCATGGCAACGGTGTGTTATGCATGTCTCGCCGCTGCTTCTCACGAATTTTGTTTGGCAAATTTGACAACTGTCAGCTTAAATGTCAAATCATACTTTTTTCTTTTTGTCTCCATGGTGGTATTGAGAGAATTAAGAAAAACTGAAGACTAAAAGAAAGTTCGTTAACCTGTTTGTTATGTTGCCATAGTGATGAGTCGTTTATGAACGGTTGCGTCTGTCACGTGAAATCAAATCAAAACATAGAACAAACGATCTGACGGGTTTTAAAAGATCAAATACAACCCGACACGAAGAAAAAAAAACAAAACAAAAAAACAGACCAGGCCTCTATTTGAGACCGGCCTTTATTTACCCAAATCTGTTGTCACACCAGGCGTTTAAAAGAGACAGGCGTCTATTTGGGACTCGGCTATTATTTGAAGTTTTACGGTATGCATAAATCTTACCAATGGTTGTATTTTAAATACTGATCATGCTATTTCTGTGAAAAAAATATGGCTTTCTTTTAGGGAGTTATGTAGATATCCAGTGCAGTGATTCCCTGTCACGTGCACAACCAATGTTAATTGTTCTAATCTAATATAAGACAGAAAGTGCTGTTACCTGGGATTATCGTTGCCATTGTCATTGAGGGAATTTCCAATGCGGATCTCAGCCCCATTGATTCTTTCGTGGCAACAATCTCTTCTGTTGGTGATGGTGACAGTGTTGATTTTATACATCTTCAGGAGGTCCAGTCTCCACCATGGTTTTAAATCATTTTGTGTGGTGGTACAGGAATCCTGTCCATAAATGCTAGCACGATTTCCATCAATGGCCCTTTCAGGGACGCCATTCCCCCACAGGGAGGACTGAATCACCTTTCCACCTTTAGCAATATTAGGATCTGGACAACGTTACAAAATATGTTGTTAAAGATAGTTTATGGAAGGCACAGGCATATTACATGTGTTGATCTGACCAAATGTGCCGCCAATGAACAGGCAGTGAGCATATTTGATTGAACTTTGAATGTGACTTTCTGCTCAAAGTAATCTATTGGTCACATTATATAATCACCAGTTGGAGCAGTGTTTCCTGAAGGCTGACCAGTGACTTCCACCTCACACAGTGTCAGGTATTCTGCTCTACCAGGAATCACAATGTTTACATAACGACCTTCCATTCCATTACACGTAAAGGTTTCGGAGTTCCCAGCTGCGATAGACGAGATAACAGCACATCTGACGAACAATAAAATAAAACAGAATTATGAGTAAAACTGGTTTACTCGACACAAACTATGCATAAATCTTACCAATGGTTGTATTTAAATACTGATCATGCTATTTCTGTGAAAAAAATATGGCTTTCTTTTAGGGAGTTATGTAGATATCCAGTGCAGTGATTCCCTGTCACGTGCACAACCAATGTTAATTGTTCTAATCTAATATAAGACAGAAAGTGCTGTTACCTGGGATTATCGTTGCCATTGTCATTGAGGGAATTTCCAATGCGGATCTCAGCCCCATTGATTCTTTCGTGGCAACAATCTCTTCTGTTGGTGATGGTGACAGTGTTGATTTTATACGTCTTCAGGAGGTCCAGTCTCCACCATGGTTTTAAATTGTTTTGTGTGTGGCTACAGGAATCCTGTCCATAAATGCTAGCACGATTTCCATCAATGGCCCTTTCAGGGACGCCATTCCCCCACAGGGAGGACTGAATCACGTTTCCACCTTTAGCAATATTAGGATCTGGACAACGTTACAAAATATGTTGTTAAAGATAGTTTATGGAAGGCACAGGCATATTACATGTGTTGATCTGACCAAATGTGCCGCCAATGAACAGGCAGTGAACATATTTGATTGAACTTTGAATGTGACTTTCTGCTCAAAGTAATCTATTGGTCACATTATATAATCACCAGTTGGAGCAGTGTTTCCTGAAGGCTGACCAGTGACTTCCACCTCACACAGTGTCAGGTATTCTGCTCTACCAGGAATCACAATGTTTACATAACGACCTTCCATTCCATTACACGTAAAGGTTTCGGAGTTCCCAGTTGCGATAGACGAGATAACAGCACATCTGACAAACAATAAAATAAAACAGAATTATGAGTAAAACTGGTTTACTCGACACAAACTATGCATAAATCTTACCAATGGTTGTATTTAAATACTGATCATGCTATTTCTGTGAAAAAAATATGGCTTTCTTTTAGGGAGTTATGTAGATATCCAGTGCAGTGATTCCCTGTCACTTGCACAACCAATGTTAATTGTTCTAATCTAATATAAGACAGAAAGTGCTGTTACCTGGGATTATCGTTGCCATTGTCATTGAGGGAATTTCCAATGCGGATCTCAGCCCCATTGATTCTTTCGTGGCAACAATCTCTTCTGTTGGTGATGGTGACAGTGTTGATTTTATACGTCTTCAGGAGGTCCAGTCTCCACCATGGTTTTAAATCGTTTTGTGTGTGGCTACAGGAATCCTGTCCATAAATGCTAGCACGATTTCCATCAATGGCCCTTTCAGGGACGCCATTCCCCCACAGGGAGGACTGAATCACCTTTCCACCTTTAGCAATATTAGGATCTGGACAACGTTACAAAATATGTTGTTAAAGATAGTTTATGGAAGGCACAGGCATATTACATGTGTTGATCTGACCAAATGTGCCGCCAATGAACAGGCAGTGAGCATATTTAATTGAACTTTGAATGTGAATTTCTGCTCAAAGTAATCTATTGGTCACATTATATAATCACCAGTTGGAGCAGTGTTTCCTGAAGGCTGACCAGTGACTTCCACCTCACACAGTGTCAGGTATTCTGCTCTACCAGGAATCACAATGTTTACATAACGACCTTCCATTCCATTACACGTAAAGGTTTCGGAGTTCCCAGCTGCGATAGACGAGATAACAGCACATCTGACGAACAATAAAATAAAACAGAATTATGAGTAAAACTGGTTTACTCGACACAAACTATGCATAAATCTTACCAATGGTTGTATTTAAATACTGATCATGCTATTTCTGTGAAAAAAAATATTAAGGGTGCTTCGATCAGGATTTTTGGGGCCGATCACCGATCACTTTTGTGAACTGAAAATTACGCCATTATATAACAGTCACACATGTTTAGAGAATGTATCAGTAACTGTTTGGCTTTATGTCCTAGCTCAAAATCTAAAAAATGTCCTTTCAATTACTGCAGGCATTTCTTCAGCACACACACACACTCACACACACACACACATACGCCGACACACACACACACACGGACACACACACACACACACACACACACACACGGGGAAACAGCTGTTTGAGCGACGCTGGAGCTGCTAGCTACACTGCTCTGCCTTAGCGTTAGCTAACTTTGAAAACTCCTCATACTCCTTTCTGTGACTAACCTTCAAATGTTTGATGAGGTTGGTGGTGTTGAAATGTCTCTGGAGCTTTCCACCTCGTGGTATTTCCTTGGCACACACGTTACAAATCGCTAATGTATTGTCTTTTTCCAAGATAGCAATGAGTCGGTGGACCACCAGCGGTGCTCCAGAGGCAGTAGAAGCGTCAAAATTGCGTAATCGCAAACACGTTTGCCGGAGCACCACCGGTGGCAGCCGCTTTTTAAAAACGGTAGCCGCCTTACTACCGCCTTCCTACCGTCTTCGTTCCGCGGGCCAACTGCTGTTCTGCCTACAGACACCTTGTAGAACTGCCAGACCGCTGAATGTAGGGACGCCGCCATTTTAGCTCCATGTAGAAAATGTTTTCACGAGTAGTGCGCTCTTAATACATCCATGGTAGTGCGTCATCTGATCGGCCTATCTGATCGGCATTTATGGAGACCACCGATCAAACTATTTAAAGCCATTATCGGCCGATACCGATCGGTGACCGATCGATCGGAGCACCCTTTAAAAAATATGTCTTTCTTTTAGGGAGTTATGTAGATATCCAGTGCAGTAATTCCCTGTCACTTGCACAACCAATGTTAATTGTTCTAATCTAATATAAGACAGAAAGTGCTGTTACCTGGGATTATCGTTGCCATTGTCATTGAGGGAATTTCCAATGCGGATCTCAGCCCCATTGATTCTTTCGTGGCAACAATCTCTTCTGTTGGTGATGGTGACAGTGTTGATTTTATACGTCTTCAGGAGGTCCAGTCTCCACCATGGTTTTAAATTGTTTTGTGTGTGGCTACAGGAATCCTGTCCATAAATGCTAGCACGATTTCCATCAATGGCCCTTTCAGGGACGCCATTCCCCCACAGGGAGGACTGAATCACCTTTCCATCTTTAGCAATATTAGGATCTGGAAAAATTTACAAAATGTGAACTTAAAATATACTGTATATGGAAGGCACAGACATATTACATGTGTTGATCTGACCTTATTTGCCACCAAAGAATAGGCAGTGGGCATACAGTATTTGATTTAACTTTGAATGTGAATGTCTGCTCAAAGTCATCGATTGGACACTTTATATGGTACAAATCACCAGTTGGGTCAGTGTTTAGTTATGGAATATGATAACTGAAAATAGATAGATGGGCACACATATTAAATATATCCATTAAATACTAAAATGTAAATTTATTGTGGAAATTATTTGATTCAATCAATTAAAGCATAATCTCACCAAAATGGCCATGTGTCTGTCCCAGAATAGCCAACAAGACAAAGACCACAGATGGAGTCATCATCCTGTGGAGGACATTCACACTCATAAAATGTTATTAAACATTAAATAAAATACCTATGCGTTATTGTTTTTAAACACACATACATAAACATAATACACACACAAATATTTTGAAAAGGAACATTTGCGTGTTCGTATTTCTAACGTATTTAGTTGTTCATTATTAAAATCTGTATTGCCCTTCACAAACTTGTCCTTTTTTATTAATATTGACCACCACCATCAATTCCAAGTATTCCTATTGGCTTGAAATTTTACATTTGCGCTTGCATGAACTGGGGTAGACGCTCCAGAATCATGCGCCATCTTGAAATACGGTAGCCGGTAAGGAACATACACGATATACTGCTCCGCATTTCTGAGTCACCGAGGAAATTAAAACGACACCGTGACAGGCAAAGCAACGCGACCAAAGTTACTATTGTTGTGGCTTTTCCAAGATGGAAAGAGCTGATGAGGAGCAAGGATTTTAAAAGGGACACCGAAGTTGCCTGCTTTCTTCTCGACAGGTAACTCTGCCTATTTGTGTAAAAGTTTTATAGTTGCTACTTGCTTGGCTAACTATAGCATGGTTGTGCATAACACTAGAACGACGTCTAGGATAGTTTTCCCCACTTCAATGATGAAAAAGGATCGTCTACCTTGTAACATAAACGTAATCATATGTGCCGTGATTTCCCTGGCAGATGTAACACAGACTAGCTACAGATAGAACAGCTGCGTGTAAACGATGGAGATACTAAGAGCCCATTTCGGTTTCATTGACAATGTTCATGCTGCTCAGAGAAATATATTAAAAACACAAACCTCCGTTGCTTCTCTCCTACGCTGTAAACATGGCCTTACACTATTAATCTCGTACAATATACAGAATAACGATAGTACTGATATTTTATTAACATTAGCTTGCATATGTTTGGGAACCTGATAGCTGATGTTAGCAATGAAATGGTACAACAATAACGTAAAACTATTATTACACTGGAAGGGACACTCACGGATGAACACTCACGCACTCGGAATGGGGGGGGGGCTAGAAAGTACATACATACAGTCAGTCGCGCAAATCAGTGGTTAGTGGATCTGATTCAGACAAGCAAGTGAAGTCTCTCCTCGAGTCAGGGCAAATCACAACAAACGCCATTCTTTCACTTCTGAAATAACATACAATGTTCTGCATGTAGCCTAGCTAGGCCTACTGGAGGTTTGGTGTATACATGTAGTATGTTAAAATCGAGCAGACCACCACTGCAAACCCTACACTAGAGCTGAAGATCTTTGCCCGAACCCGACGGGACCCGACGGGTTCGGGCGGGTTCGGTCTTAATTTCGATTATTTTACACGGGCTCGGGCTGGGCTCGGGCTGGGCTCGGGCTTATGCTTGCGCTCTGGGTTGCGCGGTAAATGAGCGGTCAGGTGATGAGTTTCGATTAGCGCGAAAATGGATCCTGAGGAGGTGAAACGGCGGCTGGCCTCTGGTGATTATGTTTTAGTTGCACTTGCACAGAGTAAAAAAGCAAAGTCTGAGGTGTGGAAATGTTTTGACATTGTGCATAATGAGAACAATGAGACAGTGGGATATGTGAAATGCAAAAGATGCGACATTCTGTTAAAGTACGACAGCAAAACGACAGGGAATTCATCGCTGAGAAGGCATATTGATCGAAGCTGTTCAACACCCGGCAGTGCCCAGGATCAACAACAACCTACAATCACATCGTTTGTTACAGCATCAAAACCCATCCCTGCAAAGGTGAAACAAACAGTGACGGAGAAGTGTGTCAGCTTTTGCTGTAAAGACATTAGGCCTTTTAATATCGTAAATGGCAAGGGTTTTGAAGAGCTGGCGCAAGAACTAATTAATGTCGGGGCTGCGTATGGGAGGGTTCCCGCACATTCTGTTATTCCCCGCCATGTGACAATTGCGAAGAGATGCACTGACATGGCAGAAGAAAAGAGGGAAGCTTTAGTACAGAAACTTAAGACTGTGTTAAAGGATGGCACAGTCGCAATGACCACAGACATGTGGACAGAAGATTATCGGAAGATTAGTTATTTGACAATCACATGCCATTTCATAAGTGAGGATATGGAACTGGTAAATAAAACCTTGACAACTACAATGTTCCCTTTGGAAGAGGCAAAGACGGGAGAAAATATCAGACGGGAGATACTGAAACTACTGGTGACAAAGTTTGGCCTTGACGCTTCCACTCTCAGCAAAATTGTATGGGTGACCGATGAGGGGGCAAACATTAAATTCGCTCTGCGGCCATACCAGAGATTGGACTGCATAGACCATCTCATTAATACGGTATTGCGCCATGGACTCGACATTGCCGAGTTATCCAAAGCCGACGGTGCTCCGGACATAGGAGATACCATTTCTGCTGCTAAATCATTAGTGAGGTACGTTAAACAGTCAGGGTTGGCTGCGCAACTGTCAACAACATTGCTGCAAATGGGAGACACTCGGTTCAGTACGGTGTACCTCACACTGACTTCTATACAGGCCATTTATCATGAGCTCCATGAAAAGCTGGATGCACGAGGGGAGAGCGCGCGCATTGAGAAAATAGCCCCAGACACACTGGACTTTTTGTTAAACTTTCTGAAGCCGTTCTATGAAGCACAGCGGGAACTTGAGGGAGACACGTATCCAACACTTAATAGTGTGTGTCTCTGGAGTGAGAAACTGAAACGCCACTGTCAGCCCAATGCCATGGACTCCCCTCAGCAAGCTGTCGTGCGTAAACGGCACGAAGACTGGCTCGCGCGTAAAGTGATCATACAGGACCTCCACAAGATCGCAACATTCCTGTGGCCAAAATTTTATCAGCTGAGAATGTTGTCACACTCAGACAGGAATGCCATACATGCTCAAGTCCGCACTCTTCTGCAAGCCATGGCTGCAGGTGCACCAGATGTGGAGATTCGAGACCCAGTCACAGAGCTCTCCAGAGTCGAAGCCAGTGACAGTCCTCCGGCAAAAAGGGCAAATTTTGCGGAGTGGGAAAATGTGAGGGAAGCTGACTGGGAAGATGACGAGGTAACTCGCTACATCGAAACGGCTGCTGATATGGACAATGAGATGGATGTTCTTGGCTGGTGGAAGAGAAACAAACAATCCTACCCAAAACTTGCGAAATTAGCAAGATCGGTGCTATGCATCCCGGCCAGTAGCAGCAGCAGTGAAAGGGTGTTCAGTGCTGCTGGACGCACCATCAGCGAGCGCAGGACCGCGCTTAAGCCATCCACAGTGGATTCGATAATTTTCCTCCACAAAAACATGTAGCCTAATCTTGGTGAGTAAATGTTTCTCAAATTATATCTAAATATGAATTGAGTCTAAAATGCATAATGTAAACAGCAGAGTATAGGCTATAGGCTACATTATTCTTCTTTTATTAAATTTCAGCTGCTGGTCACTGTCGCGTTGAGGCCAGCCCAGATTGTGGAGAGAAGTGGCGAAGCAAATCCTGCTTCTTTATCTTAATTTCCTTATATTATTAAGGCCCAAAAATATATTTTTTTTATTATTGTATTTTTTTTTCTTTGATGCTATTATAAATGTAGGCCTAATATATAATAATACACTGTGTTCCCCTGTGTATGTTGTTCTGCAATAATAACAAATTAAAATAAACAAATTTCGTTATTGCCAAATACCTATTTTAGTTTAGAATTTATCTTGATTTAATTCGTTAAGAATACATTTGTATTGGTGATTATGGAGACATATGCTGAAATGTTGTTACAGAAGACTTGTTGTATTTCTTTGTTCTTTCCAACTTCTAATAAATTATTAAAAAAAAGGTAAATGACTCATTCTTGACTTGACTTTACTTGACAAATTAGACAAAAGAGCTGTGTCTGTGCGACGTGTGTGCGCACATTTTAATAATGTCGGGCTGTAAACGGGTTCGGGCTTGTAAAAACCTGTCAATCAAATTGTACATGTCGGGCTCGGGCCGAATTGTGTCGGGCTCGGGCCTTATCGGGCCGAACTTTTGAGGCCCGATTACAGCTCTACCCTACACAGCATTGGCTTTTTTTTTTAATACAGCCAGTACTTGTCAAAAACGTAGCTCACACTGCGAGCTGCGTACACTGTGTTGTTGTGGAGATAGGTCTGGCAATGTGATACACAGATGGCCTGCCCGTTATGCACCTTTCACACCAATGAACAGGGTTTCACCAGGGTAGTCTGATCAGGGTTCAACCCTCCTTTAATAAATTCAAACCAAGCCAGTCAATGTGGGTATATCCCTGGTCGTGACAATTCGGAGATCACCTGGGTCAACCTGGGAGCAACGCATAACAATTACCTTAAGTTCTAGAAATGGGTGGGCATTTACACGTCATATTCAGTGAACAGCTAACATCACATACTCCCGTCCAGCTGTATACCAGCAGAACTGTTTTGTGTATATTTAGAGAGCGAGAGAGAGAGCGAGAGAGAGAGCGAGAGAGAGAGAGAGAGCGAGAGAGAGAGCGAGAGAGAGAGCGAGAGAGAGCGAGAGAGAGCGAGAGAGAGCGAGAGAGAGCGAGAGAGAGCGAGAGAGAGAGAGAGAGAGAGAGAGAGAGAGATGTTCTGATTTCTCCTCTACATATTTATTGCAGCAGCTGGACAAGGAAGTAGGTTACTCTAATATTGCTTTTTTTACCATTTTAAGATGAGGGGAGAACATTTCGTTGTTTAAAAAATTACGACTAATTTTAAAATAGAGAGAAAAAAAGAGAGATTTGCGCTACGCAGCAGAACTGAACTGCAGTCTACAGACGTTTACCACTGTGGTGCCGCGATGTGTGCCGAATGGATGTTGCTCGCTTGCCACTGCTGTAACACCTACAACATGGCAACTATCAGCTTTTTATTCATCTTTTAAAGATATCATAGTATTAGAACAATTAGCACATTTCCACATTTCTTGCAACTTCACCTTCTTTTTATACATTTTGACCAGCAATTCAGTTTGGCTTTTAGCATTAACTTTTCAATTCAAAAATAATTTTTCCACATCTTTTTTACATTAGTGGTGTTATTCAGCTTGTCAGTGAAATTCATAATTATTAAAACCATTCTCATTTTTCCCAATATTCTCACTACTTCAACTTCTTACTGATTTAAGCTATTAATCCAGTTTAGCTTTAGCAATTTAGCTAGTCAGTATTCACACGCATTTTCTGCAGGAAACACATTTTCTAGTCTTTATTTAAACCCCGTCCTCAACAAAAGAAAAGTGAATCTTAATTAAAGCAGTGCATCTGTTAATGGTCTTGGGTGGAAGTCCCTAGTGATATCAGAGGGAGGTTAGTGAGAAATATACAAGTCAGAATTACAGTGGTCCTTATATGATTTTATTTAAAAATTGGAAGGTAGGTGGACCAGATGGATGTAAAATTGGTCTAAATTGTCGATGATTAAAAAATTACAAAATCATTGACCAAACACAAGCCATTAAAAGAGGCCTTTGTGCATTTTTTTTAAGAAGACATTGACAACTAATCTGGTGAAAACTGATTAAAAACGTTATTGAGGATGGGACTATGTGTTGTAATTTGACTGAGTTGTGACAGTGTTACATTTGTGGTAAATGTTGTCAAGAGATAGGGAGTGGTGGTCGGGCAGAAAATTGTGGATCGGTTCAGAGCACATTATATAACCAGAGTTATCTCTACCACACTTGGAAAATATTCAATAATTACTTATAGTTAAAGTTATGCTTGTCTATATGCTATTTTCAATAATTGGTGGTGGGGTCCACACGGCACAAAATTGAAATACGCATAAGCATACTGTACATAGGAATGTACACAGAATGATGTCTCCTGCCAACAGTTCAACATTAACTGTCTGTGTTTCTTCCTGTTTGTTTCTTTGTTTATTGCAATAACTTTTATTTTAAATACATTGAATCCCATGTAGGGCTGAAACGATTCATCGAGTTACTCGAGTAACTCGATTCGAAAAAATGCTCGAGGAAAAAACTCTGCCTCGAGGCCTCGTTAAATTCGTATGAAGCGCACCGTACGCGCAGGGATCTGATTGTTCCACACGGACCGTTGTTCAGGATGCACACCACTAGCACGTGAATTTAGCTGGCGCGATGGCGGAGAGTACAGTTACCCATAAACGGCAGCGTATGTCTAAAGTTTGGAATCATTACGTTCTAAAAAAGGAAGAGAAGAAGGTGCAATGTGTCTACTGCAAGAAAGACCTGGCATACAACAGCAGTACAACTTCAATGATTCAGCACCTGAACCGCAAACATCCACTCCACTCTGCTTCCCACTCTGCTTCACCGAGCGTCGCTGAAACAAGGT
This sequence comes from Gymnocephalus cernua, assembly GCA_023631565.1. Taxonomy (NCBI): domain Eukaryota; kingdom Metazoa; phylum Chordata; class Actinopteri; order Perciformes; family Percidae; genus Gymnocephalus; species Gymnocephalus cernua. Next base: position 23,336,506 of record CM042429.1, read on the forward strand.
AACGTACGTAGCCTAGCCTATACATTGATGTTTGCTGATTTTAATCACATAATGTATTTGTAGCGATGTCGTGATGCGGTTTGACTAGATATGATGTTTAGCTTTGAATGTTTTTAACTAGTAAACTTATTCACGTTCAATTGCAAGAGAGTAGCCTAAAAAAAAAAACCTTCACACACACACACACACACACACACACACACACACACACACACACACACACACACGCACCCTCGTATCTCACTCTTCCTCATGCACGGCACGCCTGCACACACAAACACACACACACACACACACACTTACTCTCTCTACCTCATCTAGGAACATTTTGTTTGTTTTGAGATTACAGCTGAAAAAGTCTGATTCTTATTTATAATTGTTTTATTTACATTTATTTTTTGTATAAATTGTATACATTGTGTACCTGTTTGGCTTGATATTTTATATTCATTTTTTGTTCTCAGGTGGGTAATTTGCAGAAGGTGCAATCCTTTTTTGTAATGTATTAAGAAGACAAAACTAAGGCCAAATGGTGTTTACTATTTAAGTTTGTATTCATAGTTTTACATGTTATACATGTTTTACAGTAAGTTGACTTAATTGTATTGTTATACAATTGTTGGCACATGGCACTGGCACTTATAAATTGCAATAAATGGGCCTAGTTTTGGAGCCAAATGTTGGAGTTGCAATAATAAATAAAGTTTTTTTGAGAAATAAAAGCCAAATGCTTGATCATTTTACAGCCACATCATTTTCGTTATGCGTTATTTGTTTTGGTTGTTTAAAAACGCAAAAAAAAAAAATCCGATTAATCGATTAATCGATCGATTAATTTCGATATTAACCGATTACAAAAAGAATCGTTAGCTGCAGCCCTAATCCCATGTGTTCCCTCTGAAGTAATCTTCATCCCTTCTAGAACAGTTTCAGACAAAACAATTAACTAACACATTGTTGGATCTAACCTACCTTTATAGGATATCTGTCCTGATCCAGACATCAAGGTCCCAAATAGAGAGTAATGACAAAGAAAAAAGGGACATGATCACAACAATATAAAGGGTAATAACTTCAACATTAGTAAAATGCACATAAACATTAGTATCACTTGGTTATATATATATATATATATATATATATATATATATATATATATATATATATATATATATATATATATATATATATATATATATATATATATATATATATATATATATATAATGAGTCATGTTGTATTCATGTATTGTTATTTTACAGTTCAAAATCAAACTCTTCTTTTTACTCTTCCTGCTGAATTGTGCAAAACCAAATCTTCTGGAAGCTTAACCCTAGCTCTGATGCACATTCAGACCTTTAAAACTGATTATTTTCACACATGTATGATTATTACCTTGTCATTACCAAGCTGTAATGTAATTTGGTATTTGATGTAGTTCACTTTTTAAAGTTACATATGGAAAATGGAAAACAAAAGTTAGAATAAAGTTGATCAGTAATTCTACTAACCACCTACCTGGAAGCTATTGCGCGTCCTGGAAGCAGCTGTTTTTTGCATGCGTGCATAGAGAGCAATTCCTTTTTATACTTTTTTTTGCAGAGCATGATTGACAACTGCTTGTTTAATTTAAACCCTGGTCAAATAATGTACCCTAGTCATCTTCATATGTGAAGAGGGCACACCCTGCCTGTTCAAATAATGGCCCAATTTTAGCCAATCGTCATTGATATTAATGGGGTGTGACTAGTAACACCATAGGTAGGTTAGGCCTGCTTTTCTAATGATGCCATGGTCTGCTGACCTTAATTGTTTATCTTAGGTCTGATGTGTGTGTTTTTTAATGCTTGCATTAGTTTTAAACAGATATTTTGTTGTTTGTTTGCCGGCTATTAAAATATCATCTGATTCTTTTTAATATTGTGAGGGTTTGCCCAGCTACATACTCTAATAATAAGAGCTTCAATCTCCTGGTGACACATTGACATATTGCCTTGTTAGAGAGCAGTCAAATCAGCCAGACATTATTCTGGCCACTGACTGGCTGACAGTCTCCCATAAGGGACACACTCCAGAGTGTGCAGTAACTGCTCTCTCTAAGTACTTAACCTCTTGTTAGAAGAGCGGACAGTAATAAAATGTTTGATATGGTTGATGTACACACCATCTGGTCCTTGGTCAAATGTTCAGCGATAATTTGGAGACATTATCACACAGGAATTTTCATATGGCATTGGAAATTGATAGTGATGTATGTATTTGGACATGTATTTTAAACTTCAGTTAAAGAGATACGCCACCATTTGTTGAAATAGGGCTTATCACGGTCTCCCCTAGCTGTAGATAGGTGGGCCAATGCATTTTTTGTCTCAGTGCATGTAATTAGCTTGTTTTTTTGTCTTTTGTTGGCTCACTTTTACTCACAACATGCTAACAACAACATAGGATATAGGATTCCATTCACTACGCTAAGCTAACTAGCTGCCGATGTTGCACCGGACTAAAACAATGCATGCACAAAAAATGCGTTGGCCTACCTATCTACATCTGAAGGAGACCGTGATAAGCCCTATTTCAACAAACGGTGGCGTATCCCTTTAATCATGATAATAATTGTTAAGGTAGACTGCACAAGATACAAAAAGCTTTATAGGGCTGTATAAAAAGTATTACATTTTAACTGTGTAATTATCATGATAAAGATGATGGTCCATATGGTAACAGTTAATATGGTGATAATATTTCAATCAGATTTCTTGCAATAAGGTGTATTCAGTTGCTGAGTCAGGACTAACTAGAAAAGCGCACTCAGTACAGTGCAGATCTCCACCAGGTGCGTCTCTCTTTCCTCTCCCAAACAAGGAAGAGTGAATCGGTATAAAACAGAGGAGTAGACACACACACACACACACACACACACGCACACGCACACGCACACACACACGACTGAACGCATGATTCCCTCAAAGCTTAGGCCTGGTGGAAATAACAATAGATGTACAATATTAAGACAACTGGATTCCTTGTACCAAAATAGCACCCCATTTTTTTTCCAGTTTTGCTCATGGTTTCTACAGGCTTCACCTTCAGTCAGTCTGACTGAGTTGGGCCAAATTCCAGCACACAAATTGCATATGGCACGTGAGTTACCAGGTTGAGAACGCTGAACCCAACATCCGACGTCAGTGGTCAAAAAAGCGGACATCAAAAAGCAGCTAAATGCTGGCTATGTTAACAGTCATAAAAGACCGTGGCTTTGCGGTGCTCTGTACCTAGTTCACAGTCACCTTTTTGTTGGATAAACTTAACTGCTATGGCCAATGATAAGAAGGGGATGGGGGGGGGGGTAAGTTTGGCAACAGGTTGCAACAGGTTGCATGCCAGTTTAGAACAGTGGGAATCATACTGTCCAACATTTCATAACTGTGAACCTGGCAGTGGTAGCCACAAGAATAATGTAACATACCATACACTGCAGAGTGACCTGTACAAATTTCCGTGAGTAACTAACTTAAGTCCTCTAAATGGGAGTACCAGAATGTTGAAATTACTGGAAATGCCCATCCCCATTAGTAGCTGTGATAAATTAGTGAAGCTCAATGCTTTCCTATTGAGGAGGAAATTAGCCAACTCTGCAATGGAAATTTCACAGGAGAACATACTGGCTTTAGAATTGTTGTCAGAGAAGAAAGTATTTCAACTTAGCTTGTTTCCTTAATATCTGATGACATGTAATGGTCATTTGATGATTTAATACAGTAAATATAGGTCTCCTTTAATGTTACAGAAGTGCAGAAAACATGTTCTCTCCAGCCTCCCATTTTCAAACACTTACAGTACAGTGTAAAATATTACTGCTAAAATATATGTTCTTATATCAGTAAGTGCAACACATTTGACAGAAGCAAGCAAGACAAAAAGAAGAATAAAGAGGGGTGTTAAGAGGGAATCTCAGTGAAAGAACAGACTCTACACCGACTCTCCAAGGAAGCACTCTCTGCTCAATCGCTTGCTCTTAGGTCCCCTTTAATGACATCTCTAGCACCCGATTGCCTCCCCGGCTAGAGTATTTGTTTCAGTCTATTGTCCCAGAGAGATGTTCCTAACATGGGGTGTTGAGCATGTGGAGGTGGTGGGAGGCGTCTATCACACAATCAAATTATAGCATTTTCTCTTCCAATCATTTTTGATAGTGTGTCTTTTTCTTCTCCTCTGGCTTTTGGTGCTGCAAAGAGAAGAGAGAGATTGCAACAAAAAAAAAATTGTCCTTTTGTCCGTTGCCATCAGGTCCACAAAGAGTTTGTGTCCCTTTTTAAGTAATTTTCAAGCTGCTTGTCTTCTCCTTTCCACAGATCTGAATACCAATGGTCAACTTCCTCTTATCCACAACCAGCAACGCCTGGTGGCTTAGCTGACTGAAGTACTTGCACTATTATATGAGGTCCTTCCTCCAGCTTTTCTATAATTTCTTTAAAAAAAAAAAATTAAAAAAAATGCAACATAGAAAAGTCTATGTAACTACCTCCATGTGAGCAGAAATGTCTCATATCTGATGCGTTCCGGAAGTTTAGTAACCAGCAGAAAAATACTGAACACAAAATGGTGTTCCCACTCCTGAGCATAGTTGCTCCTCCCTCCTCTCTAAGAGTGCAGTAAAAGTGATGCTGCCTCAAAAATATGGCAGAATATAGCCATTCCAGTTATCACAAACTAGCACTTTGGCCTGCTGTTTCAGCTGACGCTATGCCACACAAAAATACTCTGACTAAAGTCTGATTTCCTGTCGGCAACAACTTCTCCAGGATGTATGTAGCAGGCATTTTCATCTCCCACTGGTTGCATTGACAACACAAGCCATGATAAAATAATAAAGGGAGAAGGGAAAAGACGTAAACAGAGCTGTAGGCTCCGTTGGAGTATTTTTATACTCTCTTTTATGCTATCGCTGTCTTTTTTTTTTTTGGACGAGAGGGTAGAGCTGTGGAGGATGACACGGCTGAGCCAGTGTCATCTGTGGTTGCAATGGCGCTAAAGTCGGCAGACTTTTCCTTAAGCTAACAGCTAACGCAAGTGCTAGCTAGCTAGCTAGCTTTGGTTGGCAATGTGCTACTGAATGCTAAACAAGACATTTTTAGGTGACCATAATGTATCGATCAACTTTGAAGCGTAAACAAAAAAGTCAAATCAAAAAAATCAAAAGATCTGTATTTTTCCCGTGAGGGAACTTCATTTGTGGTCAGGCACATTCAGGCATACAACAATACATAGTCAGTCCCTCCAGGATTTTGCGATGTTGCGATCGCAACAATTAACGAAAATTCAACCAATCACCGTGAATTCGGTGCGACTCGCAATTTTGACCAATCACCGCAACTTTACAGCAATAACCAGTTTCCCACGACTTCAACCAATCACAGCAGTCCCACGTGCCAGACTTTGCATCAGAATGTGACTCTGAGAGTCACTGACCAAGCAGGAGTGAGAACGGGTTGACGTAACACACGTACGTCGCCAAATTAATTTCCTTGTTTCTGATATGAAGACGATGTGTACCTCGAACATCTCGCATTTACCAACAAAACGTACAACGAAAGACCGTCCTGACAACCTGTATACATTTTAACATCAATGTACGCTGTAACCTTTTTTCACTCTAAAGTCACTGAAAGCTGCTGCTGTTACAATCCTGTCACCTCTCTGCAGCTGGCGGGGCACGTGCCCCCCCGCGACTGACGCGCGCACGCACACACAAACACACAAGGTGGATGCAGGAAAAACCGAATATGAGATGTACACGATGACCTACATTAAGGATAGCTATGATCGTTATTGTAAGTGCAATGATAAGTTAAAGTCCAGTACTTTATCAGACCATATGAATGTGTGTCCCAGCCTAGGCCAGGATAGGAAATTAACTAACAATGTAAAGATCAACAAGCCACTGACAGAAATGTTCAAATTTGAATCATTCAATACATTATTATTTTGTGTCTCAAATCCACCAGCCATTTTCATATTATACCAACATTTGCAGCATCCTGAGCCTTTTTGGTAAGGTTATTAGGAAATCTCAGTCCAGAGTACTTTTATTCTCCCCGAAACATGTTTCCTTTTTAGTTTTAAAGAATCATACCAACAAAAAAAATCACAACTTTTTTTTGCAATTTTCACTGTCTCTCACAACTTCATTGCAACAGCAATACAAAAGACATCTGTGCTTTTCGTTACCAACCCCTCTATCTCCCTTGTAATGGCAATTTTTTTTACAAAAGTTCCCGCAAAATCAGGTATTTTGGGCCGCAACAATCTCAGAAAAAGGCAGAAAAATCCTGGAGGCACTGCATAGTCAATAATAATCATAAATAAATACTTAAACATAGTAAAAACTAAAAACCCTGAGGGTAGGAGACAAACACACAGTGAGAGGGTTAAAGTTTAAGATGAGCACGGCAAAAACAAGTTAACGGCTATTTTAATGTACACAGTGCCACGCCTTAAAGTATGCCCTGCCCTAAATCAAGTGAGAAGTAGGGTCATTTTATAAAAGACTTCTAAACAATCAGACTTCTTTTTTACAATCAGTGGAAATTAGACAGAATGCAGGTTTAAGGCACTTCCGCATTGGCTTCACATTTCAGTCCTTGAAGCTCTGTTAATTATTTATTACAGTCTACATCTGCACGGATATCATTGATATATTTTGTAGCTATGATTTGACAGAATAAAGCAATACTATTTGTGACCAAGAAGAGACTTAAAACTATCAGACTATCTGTCTTTTCTTTTTTCCCTCATCCTCAAATCTCTTTTTTTTACCTCTTCAGCTTCTCTCAGTGTCTCTCTCTCTCTCTCTCTCTCTCTCTCTCTCTCTCTCTCTCTCTCTCTCTCTCTCTCTCTCTCTCTCTCTCTCTCTCTCTCTCTCTCTCTCTCTCTCTCTCTCTTGCTCTCCTTGTCACTTGCTGCTGTTCCACACACACAAGCCTGGTGGCAGCAATCAGTCATCCAAATCAGGAGCCTAATTCCTCTCTTTCCATGGTACAATAATTCTGGCTGATAACATTACCCATTACTCTGATTAAGTCTACCACAGAAGGTTTTGTCCTTTAAAAATACATTTTCCTGTATGTTCAAAACTCATAAATGTCATGTTAATCCCAAACAGGTCAGTTGAATTAAGCAAATAAATCTATAGACTACATATTATCATGCTAAACAGATTTGTTTTATTTTGGAGGTGTTGAATGCCATTTTAGCACTGATAGGACTCGCCCTCGCCAAACCACATCTCTACACCTAGACAGAATGCTTGAGCTGTTGGCAGGTAGCAATTAGCACAGATTTTACTCCAGTTCAAACAAATTCAACTTGTTACTAAACCAAATCAATGTGCTGCATAGTGATTAGTTCCTATTTCACCATAAGCACACAACTTGATACTCATTTCATGGAAGACTGGGTAGGAAGTGTGGCGATAAAGTCATGTGGTTGGTAAACTGGCCAGTTATCAATGGTTATCTGAGCCGAAACAACTCTTATCTACCACCCCTCAGAAATGCTCTTTCCCTAACTTTAACCAAACCTTAACCAAGTATGTTTGTGCCTAACCAAACCGTAACACAAATAACACATCATAAAATTGACTTATTTTTTTCCAAAAGTGATTTGTAGTGGTTTTGGAAGGCACAAACTAATGATGTTGTACAACAACAGGTTGGTGCGTGACATCAGAAAATATATCTGTAGTTCTGGATATACGAACAAACATTTGGAGGACTTGCTTTACTAAAGACTTTACTAAAGACTTGGACTAAAAGTATTATTTGATTTTATATCAAGTAATTTCATAACTGTGATTTGACTTTTTAAAAATCATATGAAGATCATAGCCTATATGTGTTATAATGATACAGCTCATATAGTTTTGGTAAGCTAGCTACAGGCAATAATAATGAATATGTGGCAAACTATGCGTACAAAAGTAAAGGTAGTTGCTCAGACATGACCGTGCTGCTGGGCTACAAGTAAGTAAGCATAGTGTTTACTTTACATTTTGATGGCTCATAATCCACTACTATGGTCAACCTTGCACATGCAGCTCGGAAGGTTCAGTGATTATGCTTTTTGCTTGAACATGAAGGACAGAGTTGTTATTGTAAATAGCATTGGATTATCCCATGCCTTTCAAAAGGTTTAGCCCACATCAAGGTCACATTCAACAATAACACTGTCTCGAAGAAGTAGCTTCCTCTTCCACATCCTACATATAAACGTTGCCATGTGTAGCTTGTAGCATCAAGACCAATGAGCAAATAATTGCTGCCACAGAATTTTTGCTTTAAATGAGTGTTTAAACTGCTTTGCCATGTCCTGGTTCAAATTTGATCCTCTCATTGATACCTGTAGCAACATGGCCACACCAATGGGGCCCATCACCTGTCTGTATTTGCAGTGCTATTGGCTCTGTGAACAAGGCCTCCATCCCATTTAACAAACAGTGCTATATAACCTCAGGGCTTAAAGTATTCCGGCACCGTGCCGGATCTCTGGCGTGCGGCCGTGAGGGAAAAAAAAAAAAAAAAAAAAAAAAAAAAAAAAAAAAAATTGGGAACTTGCATGTGGTTTAATATTTTCGAGTCAATTGATTTCACCTACCAATCATATGAGAGGAACGCAGCTCTAACTAAGGGATTAAAGTACTGGGCCTGGCGCCGGATTTCTGGCCAGTGACTATTTTAGAACAATAACTACATTAAAAAGTCCATATGGGATTTGTTTTTGATGCGCTGGGTGTAACCAATCATCGCACTTCCACATACCAATGAAACGAGTTCTAGCCAATCAGATGCAAAGTAGGGCGGGTCCACACTGCGAGTGCAGTGTGGGCCGGAGACCGTCTCCGAGGTAACGCGGCTAAAATAAAATGGAGGCAAAGTTTATCAAACTTGGAGCATGTAGATACAGCTTTAGTTGAGAAAGGAGTTGAAAACAAATGGCGCTAGGCATGAATAGAGGACAAGAGCAAACGGGTGGAGACGGTACGGCAGCAGCGGTAAGAAAGTGCTTGCTAGTGTAGCTATATATCTAGCTATGGCTAGCTAGTCACAAAGCTTCGGTCCGTGCACTCTGTCATACGAGTACGTTACCGGCAACGACGGCTACCGCTGCGACTGCACCTTCACTGACAGACCGTGTTTATGATACGTGTGTGCACGTTCATAGCGGAACACAACTTGTCATTAACGATGGCCACTGTGTAAAAGCTATCTGAAGCCCAGACTGCCTTGACAAAGCTGTCTGTTTGGAATCAGCATGGCAGTTATTAAACATGACGCATTGTCCCAGAGTTTACAGCTATTAAACATAACGGCCTTGTCCGAGAGTTTACACGTCTAGCTATATGAAAAGATAAACAATGCCACGTTTTTAATAAATGTACATGAAGCAACTAATGTAAACATGGACAAAATCATGAATGTACTAATTAGCTTTTTTGATGATGACCTGGCCAAAGTAACAACCCAACATCTAGAAAGTTTTGTTTTCACAATGATTCACTAGGATTATGATATTATTGCAATATGTAAATATACATTGACTCTTAATTTAACATATGGTTGGAAGAAGTAAAAATGTATCCAAAACGTAGTGTAAGAAGGACTTCAACTTTTTTGCCAGTCCATATTGCCATATTGAAACATTACACTGTGGGGGTGACAGCCCCCCCCCCCCCCCCCCCCCCCCCCCAGGCACAGGATTGTTTTTTCACTTTAAGCCCTGTAAAATACCGCGCCGTTACAAAAACACCCTCAAAAGTCCACACCTAGCTGAACCGACCGGAAGTGGAGTTGCCTTTTGGTGAAGGCTGCCCAGTGTCTTGCAGCCAGAAAATAACACAATGTCCAAGTTCCAAGGTTTTAGTTGGCGCACAATACAAACGTTTTTAACCTTGCCATGTGCAACTGTTATGCCCACACACCGCCGTAATAGTACATCCTATCGAGGGACACAGAAGAAGAATAAGTGTGCCAAATACCATACCGAGCTTTAACATTTATGACAAAAGAAAAAAAAAAAAAGATTGCGAAAACAACCTTTCCTAACTTTATCTATTGCTGTCCTTTGTCTCGCTCACTCTACAACCTATTTTATTTCTGCCTATCTTATCTTCTTCCATGCTCATGTTTTCTCCCCCTCTCCCTCACCTTCTCTCACCCCTACCCCCTTCGCCACCACACTGCCTCTTTTTTACTCCCTTCTCCATTTGTTTGTCCCCCTCTTCCATCGTTCTCTTCTAGTCCCTTGATCGTCTTACTCTTTCTTCAGTCCCCCCTCTGCCCCCCCCTCCCCCCCCACCCCCCCAATGTCTACACCCATCCCTCTCTTCTCTCAGCTCACAGGAGGGTCAAGTGCACAGGCTTTTGTCTCAAAACATGTGGAGGGAATTAATTGGCTCCAGCATTTGGCCCTTTCCACCCGACTGCTTCTGTGTGGCTGTCACCTGGATCTCTCTCCCGCTTCTCTCTCTCTCTCTCTCTCCCCCTCTCTCTCTCCCTCTCCCTCTCTCTCTCTCTCTCTCTCTTTCTTTTACCCCTCCCTACTCTCTCTCCCCATCTCTCCTTTTCACTCATTTGCACCCGTCCTTATGTTCCCTTTTTCTTCTCCTTCCACTGTCTCTTTCTCTCTCTCTGTGTCGTGGCCCCCTTGTAAGATCAAGCCCTCTGCTGCAGCTGAAGGACTCTCACGTTGTGTCTAATGAGGGAGGATAATGTGTGCTGTTGTAGTTGATGGATATAGCCTATAAGAGAAAACACAGGAGAGACAGAGATGGACAGAAAATAGAAATACTTACATGCAATACATACATAGACACATACTGTACATACAAAAATGATTTCAAGGTTTCAATTCCCATATGCCCTATTTCAACCTAACCATAGCAAAGATGAGCATCCCTCATTTTAAAAAAACTGACTGACTAAATCTTTTTATCCTCCTCAATTTGCATGTGTCCTGTTATTTCTGTGGCTACACATACAGATTTCAAGCCACGGATAAAATATCACATTTTGTAGAAGCTGTACAGATGGTTGACAACACATCGGCCCAGCCATCCTTACATTGTCCCAACTGTCACCATTCCAAAATGAAAGGGGGGGAAAAGTGTTTCGCAGCTAAGCTAAAGATTGATTTTAAATCATCTCATTCCACTTCCCTATCCTCTTTTATCCCTACCCATCAGTCCGTCCATCCTCCCATCCTCATACTGCCTCACACCCTAAAATTCAGAAGCATTTAAAAAACTGCTAATTTCATTTCCCTTGTCCCTCCCTTTTTTTTCTTACCCCAATTACCCCCCCCCCCCCCCCCCCTCCTATCCACCCCGTTCCTGCACCCCTCCTAAGAAAGAGGAATAAATCAGGCTGCATATTAATTGTATTCAAAGGGGGGGGGGGGGGAGTGTATGTGCCTGGCGTACTCCTTGTTTCCATGACTACCGCCTCAGGATCCATAAAGATTTCAGGGGCAAATGGGTTTTGGGAGAGTGGGGGTCACCCCAAAAGAGGATAAGCATAATTACAGTGAGATAGACAGGCAGGAAATGGTGAGGTCTGTAAGAAAGTGTCCCAGCCAGACAGATACTGTTAACAGTCTGTCTAGAATTTAATGTCTGAAACATATTTCATACCCACTGAAAATCTATTTTTTGTTGTATAGTTAGTAGTTATGAACTATATTTTATATCTGTAATCTAGGAAACATTTTTCTAAAATGACCGTATTTTATTCATTATGATTTTTTAGCAAATATAAACAACATGCTAACTGTTTTTCCAGTGTGGCATCCAAAGTTCTCACTGGGTTCACGTCATTTGAAAGTATTTTAACATTTGGATGGTTGGTTCTCTTGTTTATCATGCTGCTTGTTTTTCAGCAGCACCATGCTATAGAATCGCTTTACTACACAAATGCATATGAGCTACCCTGTCATCGATGTGGTCTGTTCAGAACGAAACCACCCTAAAAGAGTTTTTTTCGTCTTGACGTGTTCAGTGCAATAAAATGGATTTTCAGCTGATTAAGCACAGCATATGGCCTGCTGTGAGCACTCACCCAATGTAGAATATATGTTTGAGTAATTTAAAACAAAATGCATATGAGATAATAAGTGATTACAGCAATAGACTCTTTTCTGTTGAAATCACCTAACCATCTTTGTCCGTCCCATCTGTTTGAGTTGGAATTGGTTTGCAGTAGAAAGACGCACTACACCCACCTCTCTTTACATTGACAGTATTTGGACAGTGTAATGATAAAGTATATATATTGTATAAACTGTAAACAAGGTGGGACCTTTTTTCTATCCTTGTAAACAAAAGGGAATGAAATAATCGAGCATTAATATCAGAATTGTACTGTGTGTTTATAAATCTACCTAATCGCAACCATCGAAATCATTCCTCTGGAGTGCACACTTGTCTTTTTTTTCCCCGGTCTAATTAATCTCTGTATCTGTACACAGACAGGTCATTGAAGTGTGCATTCCTTACCCAAAATTACCTAAATAATAATAATCCACATAAAAATAATTTCTGTCATCACAGTTTCTATCATCGTCCCTCCATCTGCCCTCCTCTGCATGTAGTCGACCTGATGAATGCAACTTTTTGTCTTTCCAGACCTGCTGTTCCGCACCTGTCCACTAGCCGTCACTGGTGAGTTATCCAGCTTGTCTCATCAGCTGACCTGCTCATGCCCCCCAAGCTCTTCCTGATTTTGCAATCAGCACCTAGAGCAGCAGTCTCACTGTCTCAGATTGTCTATTTTGTCTGGGAAGTGAAAGCTTTATTTTGGCTGCCTCAACCTGTTCTGACAAGCATATGACCAGGTCTCGACAGTAACTGTTGCAACCAGATCGAGTCAATTGGCAACCATTTGGTGGCCTCTGGTTGCCCCCTTTGGCAACCACCTGTTCAATATTTGTATTATTTTTTTTTTTTAATATATAAAAACAAATCAAAACTTAAATAACTGGAAGATGAGCTAAAAAACACAAACTAGGATTTGGTCACTGCTGTTGTCGGAAAAACAAGCAGGGCTTAATGTTGCGTTTACTTTAATCTGGTAAACCTCGTGGTGCATTCAAAGTTATTGTAAAATACCATTTTCTCATCTGTTTTTGTCTTTTAACAGCAATTTACAGGTGAAAGAAGTAATTATTGTTAAAAGGTATTGTTATTACATTTTGAATAATCATTTATATTCCTGTGACTCAAAACCGCGATCCGAACCGTGAGATTTGTGATCCGTTGCACCCCTGTTTGACAGGGATGGGGAATTATATTGCAAGCCATTATCTCATTGTTTAATTATTAAAATGTGTGGTATAGTTACATAAGAAATTAATTGCTCCAAATATAGACAGTTTAAAACATGGCAACCGTATTGTCAATTTCGGCAACCAAAAGCTGATGCCTGGTTGCCCAGCCGGCAGCCACAAAGTTAGCATTGAGCCCTGATGACTCCCTTTTACTCCCCTTTCAAGTTTTCACTGCACGTATTCTTCCTCCTGAGTCAGGTTTTGGGTATCATGTCTGTAATAGTCAGATGCTTTTGAGTTTAATAAAACCATAGTAAAATCCTGCTTGGCAATCTTGTTACAGTGGCTAACTACACACTTTTTTTTCTTTGAGTTTACAAAGGCTGACAGATATTTATTATTTATTAAATCATCAATCAATCATTTCAAATATAAAATCCCACCATGATTTACATAGGTTTCATGTTTCACATGAAAAGCTAAATTATGTCATAGACCTTTTGTCAGGAAACATAGGGATCTCCTTATAAAAGTAGGTAAATTTAGTGTTATAACACGTTGAGGATTGCTGTTGAGTAACAGCATAAAGTGGCGCACTAGATTTATTACATACATACATTTATATGAAACAAAACAATGCAACAACCAACAAGGAGTAGTGTAACTTTTTACTTTCATTCACAACATTTACAAACCCCAATTAACTTGTAATTGAATGGTTTTTGCAGATGGACACTAGCTGGGTTTCCATAAACATATTGTTATGCACATTTTGAAGTATGGACAAAGGACAAATGCTTTATGAAAATGACAAAATTTGAAACTTTCTTAATTTCTTAATTGCTTTGACACAAATTCCTGAAGAACTCTCTCCAAGTTTCTCTCGCAGATGGGTAAGATGGCCAGGGTGATTTGTTCTACTTTTTCTTCTCCATTTACTGGCAGATAAGAGCCATGCGTAAAGCATAGCCTATACTGCCAACTTCTGACAAAACTACACTTTGCGTAGCCTATTTTATGCGCTCCAAACCAGTTGATAGAAACTCGCCTAATTAATTTTTTAGTAAAGGTGTTGCTTAGAATTTGCTTGACAATTGAATGGAACATGTCCTCGTTTTTCCCACCTCTTTTTGTCCCAAGTCAAAAGCACAGTTAGACGTCTGGAGAACAGACAAACATACACGCACGCCTGAATGCACACACACACACACACACACACACACACACACATACACACACACACACACACAAATACAAACACAAATACAAACACACACATGCACAGACCAGTGCAGAGGCTATATCTATTATGCATGAATTTGGTTTAATTGCGGGGATCCTATTTGCATAACCTCCTAGTTTGATCACATATGCTCATCTGTATTGCAGTTCTTTGACCTTGGCAGGTGTGTGTGTGTGTGTGTGTGTGTGTGTGTGTGTGTGTGTGTGTGTGTGTGTGTGTGTGTGTGTGTGTGTGTGTGTGTGTGTGTGTGTGTGTGTGTGTGTGTGTGTGTGTGAGTGAGTGTGTGCATGTGTCGATGTGTGTGCATTAGAGCTAGGCAATATATCGACATCGATATATGAGGCTAGATATTGTCTTACATTTTGGATATCGTAATATCGTGATATGACACACGTGTGATCTTTTCCTGGTTTTAAAGACTGCATTACAGTGAAGTGATGTCATTTTCTGGACTTACCAGACTTACTTATTGTTTTATTATTTGCCTTTACCCACCTAGTCATGGTATTCACATTATTGGTGATTATTTATCAAAACTCCCATTGTGTAAATATTTTGTGAAAGCACCAATAGTCAACCCTTCAATATTGCCACAATATCGACATTGATGTATTTGGTCAAAGATATCGTGATATTTGATTTTCTCTATCGTCCAGCACACATACACAATGATTATGAACATATTCCATGTGTGCTGAATAAATTAGTATCTGTGGGTGTGTGTTGGTGTGTAGGTGGGCCATGGCTGAACTTAATAGCTCCTGTCATCGGTGCTAATGCTGGTCTGTCTATGAATGGTGTAGGCACCACAGGCATAGTTAATGTCAGCATAAATATAGTCTTTCAAACTGTCAACATGCTGCAAACTGAATTGGGGAGGTCACATTCCAAATATAATTGGTTACAAATAGGCTATTACATTCAAAAACTGCAATCAATAACATAACACGAAATAATCATAGTTTTGGTTACCATGGGGATTGACTGCAGCAGCTCGCTTCGATGTTAAACAAACATGCTTTTCCAGCTCAAGAGTGTCATTTTCTTTTTTGTCAAAATTAGCCCTTATTTCAAAATATGTATCAGCATATTTGACGTAAACTTAATAATTATTATCTGTATCTTCTATTCCACATTATGTTGTTGTAGTCTACATTGTAATCCAAAAATGTAATCATGTACCTTCTCTGCAAACTGTAAAAAAAATATAGGCTTTTAATAACAATTATGTGTGACCATTCATTTTAGTCACAGGACTATAAAAATATGAGTGAATAAAAACGTGGAATTGGCTGTTTAGTTAACTCTGGCACATTGACTTTTTCAATGTCAGTGATTAATAATATTGGCAATAGATGCATCGAGTCATAGTTCCCCGCTTAATGGTACATGGGTGCTTGCCTGTTAGTGTTGGGCTCCATCCACTTGGAGGTGTTTTCTATCTTAACAGGAGACCTACAGTATAATAAATCAGCCAGGATAATAATGTCTGGTCCCGGCACAAATGCTATAACCTTTGTGTTGGTGTGCAGTTTTTGGTTTGGGGCTGTTAAAGTGGCTATGACATGTATTTAGACTTCTGTGAAATCAAATCAAAAACACAATTCACAGTTTTATTCTTAAATTAATAAAGAAAACTAAATTGCCACCCTAAGGAACTGAGATGGCACCAAATTGATTATCAAAAGATTTTGGTTAATGATGTAGAGAGGCCTATAAACATGTGTAGAAGTCATAATAGCATTTTCAATTGAGATAAATGGAGAAAAAATGAAAATCTATTCTGAGGTGGCCTTTGGTCATGAGTGGCATAGCCCAAATTGCCTAGTCAGAATTAAAGAGGACAGTGGCCTCGCCTCACTCTGCTTTTGACTTGTATCGAGTTGTCAAGTAATTTCGCTGGCTGGAGGCCAAAATCAGTTCTTTCAGTTCTAGGTTGCGCAACACATTGCAGTGATTTTACAGTAAGACTGGCAACAGAAACAATTTGAGGAAAAGCAGAGATGCAGGAGTTCCTGGTAAATTAATTTAAATCAGTATGTCTGTGCACTCAGTTGGCTGTTGTTATTACATAAAATATCCCTACTGTCATTTAGACAACTTGTCCATTGACTGTTTGTGGCTGAAAGTTAAAGATTGCCAGATTTAAAAAAAAAAAAAAAAAAAACATACTAGAGACCCATCTTGCGATAGGATCACACCCTCTCTAATGGCAAATTGGGTCACGTGCGTAAAATTTCCTACCCCCTTACTTCAGGCTCAACGCCTGTACAGTGTTGTGACTGAATCTTGCACGGTTTTGACGCTTACGCATTTAAACAACTGGCAAAGTACTAAACACCATCTCTGTGGTAGTTCCCGCTACAGTAGGTGTATCCAGGACCACATGTTGCCACCATGACATACACAAAGACTCACAAGGTTAAAAACAATACCAGTATCGCTGCCGCGGCTGTTAAAAATGACTTCACATTGTATCTGAACACTGCAGCTAATAAACCTGGAGGGGCATCAGTCCAGTTTTTTTTAGGTCCCCTAATGGGTGACCCTGGTTCTTACAGTAACGTTGTACACAAAGGAACATGGCTCTGGCCCTAAAAGATATTTGTTTGTATTCTCCTTCCCTTTCCTTCCTCTTTCCTTGACTTCACTAATAGTAATTCAGCTCACGACTAAGGCACACCTTTTAACATCTGAGCCATCAAATGCTGACAATGTGGAATTAACATTGCAAGCCAGATTTATTACAGCAATTACAGTTTTTTTCGATTGCTAGATGACAGTGGGCACAACTGGAGAAACATGTGCAAAACTCTAACCACAGTCTGCACAGCAGCAGTTCATGTGGGCCAAACTCTAGTTCACTTTTCATTGCTTGAACACAGTTTTTAAAACTCTACACACTTATCCCATGGCTTTAACCACAACCTGCACAACACTGTGGATTTATAGCACTTTGTTCAAATGCTAACACACTGCTGTCAAAACTGTTAACCACACATTCAAAACAGAATGGATTTCAGCCTGGTGCCTATCAAACACTGCTGATTGCAATTTTAGCAGAAAGCCTAAGCAGGTGTCTTGTTTTAGACTAGTTAGTGAACACATACGGTATTTATATAGAGAAAGCTCAGAAAGCCTTTTTTTGTATACAAACGCCAAATAAGAATGAAACCATTATACGTTGTACCATTTGAGAGAAACAGGTAAAAGAGCAAAGATGCCAACATGTCCAGGTAAGATGTCTGAGGTTATATACACAGCTATAAAAAAAAGTGAAAAACACTACATCTTTACTATAGTAAAACTGTGTTCTTACTGTTTTTCAGAAAGTGATGGAGGTGAAAGCAATGGAAACATTCATTTGTATTTAGAGATGATGAAGACATCCAATGTGGTGAAGAAAACATGATGCTGGAGAGAGGCAGGATTAGTCACACTATTCTTTGTTACTGTTATGTACCTTGTTATGTACCTAGTTGTTTTTATTCCAGTAATTCCATAAAGAGACAAAATACTATATTGAAGCAAATTGCTGATTTTTATTCCTTCTTGTTTGCCTTACATAAAATTGGTATATTATAAAATAAACATCTTTAAATAAACTATTGAGTAGTGTGAAATCACTCAAACTGTGAAGATGAAAAGTATATCATTTCTGTATTGGTGTTTGATGCTAGTGTTTTTTAGTCTCAGTGTGTTCTGAGTGACGGAGTGTGTTGTCTCAGTGAGGATTGTTCGTAGTGTTTGGCTGCACTGAGCCTGTTTTGAGACGTGTGTGTGTGTGTGTGAAGAGTTGTGTTGCTTGGAATGAGTTTTGCAGGTGATGTGAACTGTTTAGCTCAGGTTACTGTTGGTAGTGCAGACTGTGGTTAGAGTTTTGCACATGTGGCTTCAGTTGTGACAACTATCGTTTAGCAATCGAAAAAACTGTAAGTTGACATGACAGTATACTTGTAAATCGTCAATACCTTTACCTTATTCACATCTCTTAAATCATTTCAAGAACCCTCCATGTCATCCTGGCCTCTTGGTTGGAGCTGCAGCCTCAGACCTTAAGTCTAAACCACATTTTATGGATGGATGAGCAGACAGATGGATGGGGGGATCGATGGACCGATAAACGAATTGGCAAACAGATGGACGGATGAACAAATGGATGGTTGGATAAGTGGATGGGGGAATGGGTGGGTGGATGGATGGATGGATGGATGGGCATTTTAACACATGGCTGTCTGCATTCCTGTCATGTCCAAAGCTGATTTGTGTGTGTGTGTGTGTGTGTGTGTGTGTGTGTGTGTGTGTGTGTGTGTGTGTGTGTGTGTGTGTGTGTGTGTGTGTGTGTGTGTGTGTGTGTGTGTGTGTGTGTGTGTGTGTGTGTGTGTGTGTGTGTGTGTGTATAAAGGCAACAACTTTTGTTTTTATGCGTGTCAAGCAGCTGCGTTCAGTGGACAGGTTATCTTGCAGGGATGTGCCTCAGACGACAAGATGATATATATATTCAGTGGGGCAGGTTTGATTTCCGCCTGGACCATTTCCTACTGTAGGCTTCATGTTGTTTAATCTATGATATTCTGCAAATTTGTGAGACAGCACAGGCTTTTGGCCCAGACGTGATGCACACAGACATATAGAATGTGTGTTTTTATAGGGGAAAAATAAAGTATGAAGTTTTAAACCTAGCGAAAGGGAGAATTGCATGTCACACTTGTAGTGGCATGCGTAAATACCGGTTTACCAATATGCCAACCAATATGTGGGTGTGCAGTGCACTGTAAGTATATTGTAACTAGACCTGCACTACATGTGTGCCTGTATGTTTATGAAGTTGACTCACACCGATGAAAACAAATCCCTAAATTCTTGATGTTTCCATCATTAAAAGCCAGACTTGTATGTGTTAATGTGTTTAAATGTATGAATACAAAGCAATATAGACATACTGTAGCTACCATAATGGCTACATGTCAGTAGCAATCTAAGCTGTCCCTTGAGGCTTAAAACCACATAAACCACAGATGGTATAATTTAATTTGCTTGGATGCATCATTTCATGAACTGCTTATTCATTTGTGTTGAATGAATGCTGTTTATTACACAGGGTATTATGTGTAGATGACAAATGACATAACTACTAATTGCTCAAACAGTCTGTACATGGTATGTTACTTTTTTATTATATATTATTTACAAGTTAAAAAGTTTTGGATTCCTTATTTAATGTTTTATTGATCTTGTAAATCCACCTTGTGTTTGCCTTCACAGTCTCTCCCCCCCTCAGAGGTTTAAGCTGTAAATAGCAATAACCTTACTAGAGCAAAGAACTGGGAATGAGTCATTAATTATGAGACAATGGTTTGGCGAGGGGCCGCTGAGTGCAATCTATGAATTAGGAGCTGGCCAACAGTCAGCCATTTGCATGATACTGGGGGACTAAATTGCGATTCCAGAGATCTATTGAGAATCATTTGTGGGGCAAAGCTAATGCATCTAAGTCAAAGGAAGCTAGGCACACATTCATAATAAATTATCCCTCATCTATGCAATCACTTGAAGAAATGATTGCTCTCTTCTCTCTCATTAGCATTTCCTCTCTATTTATGTCCTGTGTCTTTCTCCTTTTAGTTCCTTCTGTACTTCATTCTTTCGTCTGTGAGACTCAAAGGCACAAATGCATACCATTATCCAAGTGCACTCTAGTTCCACCTTCCCTGAGCCAGACTGTTGCTCACTGCCATTTAGGTGAATCTCTGCAATGCATAGTAATGACATCAATTACTGAGAGCTTTTTCTATGAACATCCCACAAAAGTAAAAGCACAACTAATGTCTGTATGAATAAGGGAAGATGGGCTTTCAGGAGCATGAATGCAAGGGTTTGGGTTACTACAGGAAGAGGAAAAATGGCACACTAGAGAATAAAAAAAATCAACATCCATTCAGCTTGTGGCTCATTCTTTATTTTAGTTGTTTTTTAAGTGTCTTAGTTTAGGATATGATTTTTTAATCCTTATTTTATCAGGTGAAATAGTTTGAGAATGATTGGGTTAACATTGCAACATTAACAACAAGTATAAGATGCCATGCAAAACCATAATGTCAGTGTTGAAAGCAACACCAAAGCCACCTTGCTTTTAAAATCACTATATGAACATCACACGTCATCCTATAATTGCCAATGCAGGTTGCATAAGGCAACATACCCTTATATTCAAGGATAACTCATAGAGACTCAGAGACACACACACAGACACACACAGACACAGACACACACACACACACACACACACACACACACACACACACACACGGAGAACAAAATAGAGATAGATGCACAGAGACTGTGTAATATCCTGTGTCTGTAATCCCTTTCCAGCTGGACCATCTGCAACCCTGTCAACGTAGCTATAATTAAAGGTTACGACAGCCGAGGCCACCCGGCAGGGGGTCTGCCTGCCCCGGCCCATGATGCACATCAGACGCACCCCTTCACCCTCCACTGTTTTTTGCATTGCCCCTAATCTGGTGTGACATCCACTGGGAAACAATGCAGAAAAGGGGTTTTCCTTAGGAATCTTTTTGCCAACCAATCCAATGACCAACATTGAAAACACATAGCAAGTGGTTAAATAGGAGGTTGGAGGTTTGACTAAATTTTGTTTTTAATATTTCCTTTCATTTAAATCATCTTCAATCAGGTAACTTCAAGTAGGCAGCTTAAAACAGTTAATGTAATCATAATCAGAGGGGGAAAGAAAAACATCTAGAAATGGACGATTTATTTGACAATGATACTGGATTATTTCATTCTCTTCTTGCTAACAAGTCTGATCGGACATAGGCTTTTCTATGACAGAAGCTTAGCAAATCTCACAAAATGATGAATATATAATTTTGCTAACTTTGCCATTTTTGCAGTGCTGTTTTTCTGTGAACCTTTCCATTCTGTCCTGTCAGTGTGGATGGAAAAAAAAATAAGGTTAACTGGGGTGGACTGTGTGTTGTGGCAAATCATGGGAATTCCCGGTTGCCGAGATGTAATTGTAAGTGAAGAAGGACTTGTGCGTCTCTCCTTGGGCAATGCATATAGGCTACTGCTGGTCTTCAAAGATAGAGGCTACTCAGCTTAGGCCGAGGAGATCTGGAGGAGGCTAGACATCTATTGGATATGACTTAGTGGTCCTGCATACATAACTATCTCCCCACCACACAAAACACACACACACACACACACACACACACACACACACACACTACTGTTTGTAACATGTAGTTATCTTGGCTCACACTAGCAGAAAATATTCCCCCCCCTGCAGAACTGCCACAACAGTGAAACACTGTTTGCAATTTTTCTCTATATCTACTGTATCTATCTCCCTCTTTCTGTGTGATTCTTTTTTGTCTTGGAGGCTGCAGTTTGTGGCGCCATACACTGGAACATTTTAGAAATAAATTGGAATATGGTGAGCTTCTGAAAATTGACTATGTTGTGTTGTTGAATTACATTTCATTTAGCCAGGTGTGCATAATAATAAACTAGCAGCTTCATGGATTTGCCTGTTAAGTAAACATAAAGTGTTATTCTGTTCTGTAGTATTGATTTTAGTGAAGAAAGTTTTCTTTTTCTTTTTCTAAAAGAGAAAGTGAATGGAGTGAGTATATGAGAAAGTGGCAGAGGTACAAACAAATCAGAGTAGAAGTAGAAGAAAAAGCACCAGAGATATGTTATTATTCTACTGTTTGCTGTGGGTGATGCTGTGGAAAGGTCTGTGCCAGATTCTCTTATTAGAGTGGCAACAAGTGCAGGTATAAGTACTCCCACTTGGACAACGTCCAAACACACACACACACACACACACACACACACACACACACACACACACACACACACACACACACACACACACACACACACACCCATAGAGTGTTTCCCCTTGCAGGTGTTTGGCTTGCAAACAGGCATCCTCTCATTATTCTTTTAGCGAGCTGATTAACCACTGCGATCGTAACAATCATGATCTCTAATCAGCTGATGAATACCACAACATTGTAATTCAGGAAGTCTCGTTTGTCTTGATGGCATTTTAATAGTAAACCTTTAATTGTTAAAGTATAACCTGCTTTGGGCTATAAAGCTTATTTATGTCTTTGGCTGGCATGTTTGTTCTCTCTGGAGAAAAAACAAAGCAATGCATATTGTTTTCTAACTTTGTTGTTTTCTAACTTAGTTTTATCCTGATAACTTCCTGAGTTGAACAGAATGGATTTCGATAAAAAGCAGGATGATGGTGTTTTGAGTGTTATGAGGGCTGGGACAATGTTTCAACGTGACTTAGTGTAACATGGACTTTACATCACAGGAAAAAAATAAGACCAAAACACTGCATTAGTGAATTGCAGGCTCCTGTCTATGCAGGAACTGTGTGGTATCCCGGGATTTACCCTTCGTTTATTGCTATGAACTAAGTAGGCAAGAAGAAATCAATATCTGGTGACAGCTAGTCAATCTTAGACTCAATGTTGAAACTCCAGTCTGCTTAAAAGGACGGATCTTCCCCACACACATTTAATCTCAACAAGAAAGCTGCATAGCTCAAGACGGTGAAAGCTCCATGTAAATTGGACCAAGTAGGAATAAATCGCCTGACAGCATCACTAAATAACTTTAAGTCCAGCTGTCCCTTACTGGAAATGGCTTTACATCGACTTGTACTGAGAGCATTTACATGTGGGTGAGCCTGTGGTGGTTTTACATGCCTGGACGCCAAATGAATAGAAATCCTGACACATCGAAAAACTGCTTGAAGCTCCTAGGTCTTAAAAGAAGCCCTTCAGCATGTAGCAGGAGTGTTGTTACACAAGAAAAAAGCAATTTCAGTCTTTCACGGTGGTTGGATAAATCAGATGATGCATTTCTGTGTGCATGCAGGAGTTGATTTATCAGGCAATATCAGTGGGGTTGCAACAAATCCCCTATTAAGCTTAGGTGTTTGTTATCCTTTGGTCTACTGCCTTGAAAAGGTATCTCCCTCTCTTTTAGACGGTTTCACATAACAAGTTTCATATGTTTAACTTCTGGCAGAGTTTTATTTTGTTTTATGAAAAAAAGTTTGATCAAAAATATATATATTATTACTGTAGCAAATGCCTTATTATGCTCTTCCCTGCAGACACAGCAGTATTGTGCTCATGTGCTTTATATGCAATGTTTATTGTGAGTGTGAACAAAACTGGATTTTAGCATTTCACACACTACGATGTTTATATATACTGAACCAGCTCACCAATCATACAATCAAACATACCGCTTTGCAAATAACCACAAATATACATAATAAAATACAATTCTGTTCTCATATATGTGCTGTATAGTTATCATTACTTTTACATAACCTCTCACCAACTAAAACTCCTGCTGTGATATTTCAGTGCTTTGCAGTTGGCTTCAAATTGTCAAAGATATCATTGAAGATTCCCCAGCCTTCATTTGAAACATGTAATGGCACAGCGTTTTGATATTTTAAATCATTTTGGTTTGATTTTATGCAAGAGAGTGATATGAAATACATAGAGAATAAGGGTGCTCCGATCAGGATTTTTGGGGCCGATCACCGATTGCTGGAAGACGTATCGGCCGATACCGATCACTGATCACTTTTATGAACTGAAAATTACGCCATTACGTTAACAGTCACACATCTAAAAAATGTCCTTTCAATCACTGCAGTCATTTCTTCAGCACACACACACACACACACACACACACACACACACACACACACACACACACACACGGGGAAACAGCTGTTTGAGCGGCGCCGGAGCTGCTAGCTACATGACTCCGCTCTGCCTTAGCGTTAGCTAACTTTGAAAACTCCTCATACTCCTTTCTGTGACTAACCTTCAAATGTCTGATGAGGTTGGTGATCCAGGGGCAGTAGAAGCGTCAGAATGGCGTAATCGCAAACACGTTTGCTGGAGCACCACCGGTGGCAGCCGCTTTTTAAAAGCGGTAGCCATCTTCCTACCACCTTCGTTCCGCGGGCCAACCGCTGTTCTACCGCTGTTCTACCGCCGTTCAGACACCTTGCCAGACCGGTGAATGTAGGGACGCCGCCATTTTAGCTCCATGTAGAAAATGTTTTCACGAGTAGTGCGCTCTTAATACATCCATGGTAGTGCGTCATCTGATCGGCCTATCTGATCGGCATGTATGGAGACCACCGATCAAACTATTTAAAGCCATTATCGGCCGATACCGATCGGTGACCGATCGATCGGAGCACCCTTAATAGAGAAGGAGGAATGTGACATAGTCGGGTGGTCTCCACCCAGATATAAACCCAGAACTTGTTTGAATGCATTTTAGACCACGGGGCCACAAGGATGGTTAACGTCCAAATAAAATGCTTATAGTACAACCCCAAATCAGAAAAAGTTGGGACAGTATGAAAAACACAAATAAAAAAAGAAAGTAGTGATTTCTAAATGTACTTTGACTTGTATTTCATTGCAGACAATGTGAACACAAAATATTTCATGTTTTGTCTGGTCAACTTAATGTCATTTGTAAATATACATCCTTTCCTGTCATTCAGAACTGCAACACATTCCAAAAAAGGTTGGGACAGGAGCAATTAATGGCTAGTAATCAGGTAAATTGGTTAAATAATGGTGTGATTTGAAACAGGTGATGTCAACAGGTGATTGTAATTATAATTTGGTACAAAAGCAGCATACATGAAAGGTCTAGTCCTTTAGGAGCAAAGATGGGCTGAGGATCGCCAGTTTGCCAACAAATCCGTGAGAAAATTATTGAAATGTTTAAAAACAATGTTCTTCAAAGAAAGATAGGAAGACATTTGCTTATTTCACCTTTAACAGTGCATAACAATTAAAAAATTCAAGGAATGAGGAGGAATTTCAGTGCGTAAAGGACAAGGGCGCAAGCCTAAGCTGAACAACCGTGATCTCCGATCCCTCAGGCGGCAATGCGTCAAGAATCGTCATTCATCTATAAGCGATATCACCATATGGGCTCAGGACTACTTTGGCAAACCTTTGTCAAGTACCACAATACGTAGTTACAGCCACAAATGCCAGTTAAAACTGTGCTGTGCCAAAAGGAAGCCCTATGTTAACAGTGTCCAGAAGCGCCGTTGACTTCTCTGGGCTCGGAGGCATCTGGGATGGACAATCACACAGTGGAAACGTGTACTGTGGTCAGATGAATCAGTATTTCAGGTATTTTTTGGGAGAAATGGACGCCGTGTGCTCTGGACCAAAGAAGAAAAGGATCATCCAGACTGTTACCAGCAACAAGTCCAAAAGCCAGGGTCTGTCATGGTATGGGGTTGTGTCAGTGCCCTTGGCAAAGGTAACTTGCACTTCTGTGATGGCACCATTAATGCTGAAAAGTACATAGAGATTTTGGAGCACAATATGCTGCCTTCAAGAAGACATCTTTTCCAAGGACGTCCATGCATATTTCTACAAGATAATGCAAAACCACATTCTGCACACATTGCAAAGTCCTGGATGCGGAGGAAGAGGATACGGGTACTTGACTGGCCTGCCTGCAGTCACGACCTGTCTCCAATAGAGAATGTGTGGCACATTTTTGTGAACCTCAAAATGTGACAAGACCCCGTACTGTTGCCCACCTTAAGACTTGTTTGCAGCAAGAATGGGACAAAATTACACCTGAAACACTTCATCACTTGGTGTCTTCAGTCCCTAAACGTCTTTTAAGTGTTGTGAAAAGGAATGGCAACATTACAAAGTGGTAAATGCTTTACTGTTCCAACTTTTTTTGAAATGTGTTGCAAAAACCAAAATAGGTATACAATAAAAATCATGAGGAACACATTAACGTATGTGCTGTTGTATTGTCTGCAATGAAATACAAGTCAAAGTACATTTAGAAATCACTACTTTCTTTTTTTATTTGTGTTTTCCATACTGTCCCAACTTTTTCTGATTTGGGGTTGTACATTTCTTAAGGAACCATAGAGGCACTCCTTGTAGCTTACGTTTATTGGAACCATACAGTAATTAGTTTTACTAGTAGTGCTTGGAATGAGTTTCTGTAGTTCGTGGTTGGGGTGAAAATATTCAACTCTTGGGCACCCATGGCTCAGGGATGAATCTACTGCAAAACATTGTTGCATTCACCATGAGCAACATCTGTATTTAGCTTTGGCCCGTAGTGTTAAAAATGCATTATACATATCACATATTGTATGTGCACAGTCAGTAGTCAGTCAAGTCTTTTCCCTTTAGGAAGTCTAGTTGAAAAATCAGTGACCTTGAGAGAACAGTTCTGAGAACATTCAGCTTCATTCAATGCCTCCTACTGCTGTTTTGACAAGTGCAGCCCAATCAGACATGTTGGTTCAGGCTCCATTTTCTCACTCTCTGGTGACTGTGGGGGGTCATAGGGTGTGTGTGTGTGTGTGTGTGTGTGTGTGTGTGTGTGTGTGTGTGTGTGTGTGTGTATATATATATATATATATATATATATATATATATATATATATATATATATATATATATATATATATGTATATATATATATATATATGTATATATATATATATATATATATATATATATATATATATATATATATATATATATATATATATATATAAAGAGAGAGAGAGAACTAGGAACTGCATATCATCCTATGTGGCTATTGTGCTTATGGGTGACATTAATTTTCAATTATGTGTATGCATGTGTGTGGGCTTGTTTGGGGGCATTTTGTGGTGTGTCTCAGTGTCGGAATGAGTATCTGTGTGTTGGGGACATCCATTCACAAGTGGTGATAGTGGCATGATGAGAGACAGCCAGGGGCCTTAGGACCCAAGGATGCAAAGACCCCTGACACATCTACCTCCAGGTGTGTGTGTAACAGAGAGAGACACCAGCATTTATGTGTGTCTAGCAGCCCTATGTGGTGTGTGTATGGGGGCATGTGCTTATGCTGTAGTGTCAATAGGCTGCAGTAATAACCAGCACCAGAGGGAGACATTGGGCACTTTTTTTAGAGACCATCCTGACTTTTCTGACCTATACTATTATACTGAAAATAGTTAAACGAAAGGAAAGAAAGAACATATATTCAGATAGATGGAAATAGAAAGAAGGAGAGGCTAGTTGAGCTGACAGATTGCAGGAGCCTTGGAGCAGGGCCCAGTTGTCCTCTGTGTATGGTTGGCTGTGGGGTAGGTGATGTCAACCCCTGACAGGTAATTTGGTCTGAGTTGGACTCCCTGGGGCCAACAACACACATACTGTACACTAACCAAACACACACATACACACACTCACACGTTTGTACGCACTCACATGCACATGCACTGTCTCAAACCTGGCCCAAATCCCCTTAGCTACTCTATATTTGGGCATGCTCTTCAAAAGGACATTAAGAAGAAACACATGCAACTTACAACAGAGCAAGTGGTCCAAATCTGAAAAAAAAACTATTTGAAAGGTTCAATTGAACACATTTCCAGCACTTCATGCAGATGTCAGTTGAAAACAACACACTCTTAGGGTGCTTTCACACCTGCCTTGTATAGTTCGGTTGAATCACACTATAATTTGTTTGCCCTGCTGGGGCAATTCATTTGGGCAGGTGAGAATGCGTCAATCGCACTCGGGTGCGCACCAAAAGCGGACCATACTCGTCTCCTGCTAGATGAGGTGGTCTCGGTACGCTTTCAAGGCAAGGCAAGGCAGCTTTATTTGTATACTTTTCAGCAACAGGGCAATTCAAAGTTAAAAACAATTAAAAATATAAAAGCAGATAAAATAAGCAACGTAAGTATAAGCAATGGACAATTATTTAAGGAAAGGTAACATTAAAAAGAAAGGTCTTCAGCCTTGATTTAAAAGAACTGAGAGTTGCGGCGGACCTGCAGTTTTCTGGAAGTTTGTTCCAGATATGTGGAGCATAGAAACTAAATGCGGCTTCTCCCTGTTTAGTTCTAACTCTGGGGACAGAAAGCAGACCTGTCCCAGACGACCTGAGAGGTCTGGGTGGTTCGTAGTTTACTAGCAGGTCAGAAATGTATTTTGGATGTGATTTATAAACTAGCAAAAGTATTTTGAAATCAACTCTCTGAGGCACAGGAAGCCAGTGTAAAGACTTCAGAATTGGAGTGATGTGATCCACTTTCTTGGTCTTAGTGAGGACTCGATCAGCAGCGTTCTGAATCAGCTGCAGCTGTCTGATTTTTTAGGGAGACCTGTAAAGACACCGTTACAGTAGTCAAGTCTACTGAAGATAAAAGCAGTCCTGCTGAGACATAAGTCCCTTAACCCTTGATATATTCTTAAGGTGGCTGACTTTGTAATTGTCTTAATGTGGCTGTTGAAATTCAGGTCTGAGTCCATAATTACACCAAGATTTCTGGCTTTGTCTGTTGTTTTTAACATTGTTGTTTGAAGCTGAGCGCTGACTTTTAATCGTTCCTCTTTTGCTCCAAAAACAACCACCTCAGTTTTTTCTTCATTTAATTTAAGAAAGTTCTGGCACATCCAGTCGTTAATTTGTTCAATGCACTTAGTCAGTGTTTGTATTGGACTATAGTCTCCTGGCGATAAGGTTATGTAAATGTGTGTGTCGTCCGCATAACTGTGGTAACTTATTTTGTTGTTTTCCATAATCTGAGCCAGTAGAAGCATGTAGATGTTAAACAGAAGAGGCCCCAGAACGGAGCCTTGGGGAACTCCGCACATCATATTTGTATGCTCAGATGTATAATTACCTATAGATACAAAGTAGTCCCTATTCTTTAAATAGGATTCAAACCAGTTTAGTACTAAGCCAGCAAGGCCAACCCAGTTTTCCAATCGGTCTAGTAATATGTCATGGTCAACCGTGTCAAATGCAGCACTGAGATCAAGTAATACTAAGACTGTAGTTTTGCCACTATCTGTATTTAGGTGGATATCATTAAATACTTTAACAAGAGCTGTTTCAGTGCTGTGGTGTGGTCGAAAACCCGACTGGAAGGCATCAAAACCATTGTTTAGTGACAAGAATTGATGAGCTGACTGTTTTCAGTAGATCCATAAAGTCCTTTCTCAGCACTTCAGACTGTTGCTTTACAACATCATGTGACCCTATATGCAGTATAATGTTATTCACAGTTGGGTGTGCTGCCACGATATCTGGGATTCTGTTGGTCAGTCAGACACCATTTCTTTGGGAAAACAGTATTTTGGTGTTTTTACTGCTTTTTACATCTTTTACAGCAGAGTCACCCACAATCAGAGTTTGAGGCCCAGTCGTTAGCTTTCCCTGTAGATTTTTACTTTTGAATTGCTCTCAGTCCTTACCCTGCTGCGATGAGACACAATTCAGGTCATCAGATGAAGCTCCAGGGTCCTGCTGCAGTGGAGCAAATCGGTTATCAACTTGCAGACTCGGTTGTTGGGGAGGCATTTTGTTGCTAATTCTCCCTTTTGCAGCTGTCCACGGCTGTGTCCTACTAAGTACAGGGGTTGAAGAGGCACTCTGCCTGGATGGTAATGCAGGCCAGCCGTTCATATCACAAATCTCAGGGTGCTGTGCCCTGCCCGTTAGTCGTCCTCCCATTTCCCAGGAAGATTTACTCTTAGGCTTTGCACCGAAAGAGTTCCAGGGAGGACTACCACTTGTTGATTTATTACCTGTTTCACAGTGCTCCTGTTTCTCTGTAGTCTTGTTGGTGCTAATTAGCCATGTGTTAGCATGCTTTTGTCCATTGTTTTGGGTCCATGGTAAAGTGGTGTCATTTCCATATGATGTGTTCACTTCCACGTTTACTTCTAACCGTTGAATTTTGGTTTCCAGAACGGCAATCTTCTGAAGGAGTTTGTAGTAGTCATCCACGGAGAAGGGAGGCATCTTGCTGCTAATTAGCTTTAGCTAAGTACCACATTTCCAGTCACTGTAGTACAGGCTTGAGCTATTGGTAGGCCACGCTCACGCAGAAAAATGATTAAATATGGCAATAGCCTACTATGTCTACAAAAAGTGTATAGTCCAGTGATTTATAAGTATCCAAGAGCTGCTGCTCATAGTTTCTCTCAAAAGAAAAGCAAGATTATCAGCAGAAATATGTAAGCAGAGGCAAGAGCAAGCAGCAAAGCGTCTGCACTGTAAGAAGCAGGAAGTAGGCACTAAACGGTAAACGTTTGTGGTGAGAACGTGGTCCGACCTCGTCTGAGCTAATGTCTCCTGTAATCAGGTGTGCTTTGCAATCTGCGATGCGGCAGAACACTCAAACTGTAGCAGCGTGCAGTGTTTCTCTCTCAGTAATAGAAAGAGGTCAAGCGTGCCGTCCGTTAATCGCATCTCCGTGGTCAAATCAGGTGCCGCTTAACTTGGAGACAGACACCGTCAGAGCAGAGCGAAGTCTCGGTGACCAGAGCAGACGTAGTAAGGTCGCTCGAGAAACAATGTCTGATTATTATTTAAATGAAATGAGCTGGTTTGACCATGGACATGCAAGAAATATACACTAGTCCAGAACACAGGACCTTCTTCCTGTATTTACTCTCTTGCTCCCGCCCCAGACACATCCGACCAGTAAGAGGAATGAATTTCTTGAGTGATTTGTAAACGTAATTTTGGTATGCTTGTATTTTTCCAGGTGTGAAACGAAACTGAACCAAGGGGAAATCACTCCAAGTTCACGAACTTAACTCATTCGGACCAAAGCAAACGAACTATAGGTGTGAAAACGCCCTTAAAATGATCTTCTATTAGCCAGCCTAACATGACTAGGTGAGGTAATATACTGTATATCTTCCTTGGGTTTCACACATTTGACACACAATTACAATAATAACAAAAGTATTATATTATTAGAGCTCTGTGACTGCAGTGAGAATGCAGTCTGTCTCTGTCTTTTGGCCAATTACTGTATCTCTCTCAACACTGAGAAATGAGGCTTTCACCTTGTCTGCCCTGGCTGTCCCCATAGATCCCCAGTGTGTTGTGGTGGATGTGAAGGCATTGTGAGGGCATGTCATCTGGCAGGCTGGCTTGGTCAGTTACTGCAGCTTTGGCCGGGATGCATTCACATTGACTTTGGGCCACAGAATCTAAATAAGGGGACTCTTAATGACTTTCATTAATCCTCTGGCTGACTGTTTTTTAAAAGGGCAATAAGTAATGTTGCGGTTTCAAATATGTTACCCCTTTTTGTGCCAAAAGAAGAAAAAAAGATTTGATGAAATTAAAATATCTTGAAAACCATTACCTGCCTGAGAATTCAATTTAATACTGCCTTCCAACTTTATAGGCTTTCTTTAAGCTATTCATAAATGCTGTTGCACTTATTTCCATGAAAACACTGCTGTTATGTCTCATGGCCATTATTGGACTGTCTCTGTTGAAAATTGCCTCACAATTTTGTCGTAGGGACAGAAGAGCAGGCTTCCCTTTATTTTTGCCATACAAGATGATAGTTTATTTCACTGAACTGGAAGCTAACATAATGAAAGTATTTGATGGCCTTTCAAACAAACAAATTGTTGTGACTTTAAGCCATCAAGAATAGAAAAGTAAAAAGGTTTAATTCATTTGTTTTATAAAAAAAAGCATCCTTTTTTAACAAAAAGAAAAACTGTGACAGCCCGCATTGAAAGACCATCTCTCCTCAGAGCATTTCCACATCTCTATCTCGCAGCAGGAGCCATATATCCCCCGGTGTGTTGTGGGTGTGAAAACATGTCAACATATTGGTTGCCCTGGTCAGTGCTGCTCTGGCCTCACTGGACTCACTAACTGCCTAGTTTATGTCTGCCTGTCTGCTACTTCGATAAATTTGGCCTGGCTTGACTGTGGCCTGCCTGTCTGCTAGCCAATTATTTTTCCCGAGCCAAGACCCCTGAACTCTCTTCTTCTAGGGCAGACGTGTAGATCCCATGTGTGCTGTAGTTGTGTCACTGAAGGTTGTCCCAGTGAGTACTGCTTCAATGAGGCAGGAGATATCTGCCTGCTTGTGGCTAAGTTGGGCTGTTCAAAAGAGTTGTATGAATAGCCATCTACAGCAGAAACATTATTGTATGCCTATGGTTGCTAAGAGAAGGGAAAAAGTAAATGGTTGTACATGTTTGATGATGTGAACTGACCGGGAATTGATTTAATCCATGCTTATTTATTTTTTTGGAATTGCGTTTGCTGTGAGTGTGTGATATATATATATATGGAGCTAGATTTGTTTCTTTATTAGATGCAAGAAAATAAATGATCTGAGAGAGAGAAAAAAAGTGATCACACTGATAGCAAAAAAGCATTTTATGAGAGAAAAAAAAATATTTGAGAAAAAGTTTTCATACCAATAGCAAAAAATAATATTTGAGACTAAAAAAAGTTTTGAGAGAATGTATTTTTTCATAGAACATAAAAAATATAAATTTGAATTTTTTTAAATTATTTCTGTGAAAAAAATCTCTCAAAATACTTTTTTAAACTCAAATATATATTGTTTGCTATCAGTGTGAAAACATTTTCTCTCAAAAAAAAGTGTTTCTCAAAACGTTTTTCTTCTCGCTCTCAAAACCTAAGTCTTTGCTCTCGATGTCATTTCTTGCTCTTGTGTCAGGATTTTGTTCTCGCGGTGAAAATAATGTCATGGGCGGGGCCACGTTCCTATTGGCCAGTCGGGTGAGCATCGTCTTGTCTTGGGAGTCGAACTGAATCATTACACCTATCATTCCCGCTGCCAACTCGGAACTTGCAGACAGAGCAACAGCGGGACAACAATTTTCACCATCTTATTCATCATTAAATTCACTTCTGACAACGTTTTAGGCGAGAAATTAACTGTTTAGATTTCGAATATAGGCAGTCGAATTGAGAATTTGCTTCAAAGTTTTCGGAGTTGAGGAGCTCCATAAAGTGACCGTACAGCCAGCATGGTGGCGGCCGGGATCGCTTGCTCGCCAGCCGCCAGTCATGCTGGGACGCCCCGCTGTAAGTTGGAGATCTGAGCGGTCTCGTAAATAAGATGTTTTTTATTTCGCCGTTTAAATATCACAACACATATCCATCATAAGATTAACGGGAACCTGTGGTTAACTGCCTTTTTGGCGTTAAACTCCACAAGCGCCTGCGGGCTTAACAACCTCGCTGGTCCACCGTCACACACACACACACACACACACACACACACACACACACACACACACAGCCACCGGACGGAGAGAAACTATAGTGGGGCTGTAGAGTCCGTCTACGGAGCAAATACTAAATCTAATGTATATGTCATAATTTAAACAAGTCTCCCGAAGAGAAAAGGCAGTTAACCACAGGTTTAATCTTATGATGGACATGTGTTGTGATATTTAAACAAACGATTCGTCAACGGCGAAATAAAAGCCTCTTATTTACAAGACCGCTCAGACCTCCAACTTACAGCGGGGCGTCCCAGCATGACTGGCGGCTGGCGAGCAAACGATCCCGGCCACCACCATGCTGGCTGTACGTTTTGAGAGAAACACTTCTTTTTCTTTTTTTTTTGAGAGAGAAAATGTTTTCACACTGATAGCAAAAATATATATATTTGAGTTAACTAAAAAAAAGTATTTTGA
The DNA here is from genome assembly GCA_023631565.1 of Gymnocephalus cernua. Taxonomy (NCBI): domain Eukaryota; kingdom Metazoa; phylum Chordata; class Actinopteri; order Perciformes; family Percidae; genus Gymnocephalus; species Gymnocephalus cernua. The sequence continues at coordinate 23,370,662 of CM042429.1, forward strand.
GAGATCTTTTTTCTCAGAAATAATTTTAAAAATTTCTAATTTATATTTTTTATGTTCTATGAAAAAATACATTCTCTCAAAACCTTTTTTAGTCTCAAATATTATTATTTTTTGCTATTGGTATTTAGTATTTTTTCTCTCATAAAATGCTTTTTTGCTATCAGTGTGATAACTTTTTCTCTCAAACATTTTTTTTCTCTAACTGCCTTGGTATTTCTGTCTTTGCCTGCCTGCCTCTTACGGCTCTCAATTATCTTCCCCAGGCCAAGACGCTCTTGAGAAGAGAGATGGAGGAGTGGTCCTGGGGAGGGTCATGGTCTTTGCAAGATGTACTAGCCATAGCCAAGATGTTTTTACTGAAGAAAAAACACACAAGCAAGCACACACAGCCTGTCATCATTCACATCCCTCTAAAATATTTCCATCACTCAGCCGAGTTACACACACACACACACACACACACACACACACACACACACACACACACACACACACACACACACACACACACACACACACACACACACACACACACACACACTCACTTCACCTCTGCTTAACTCCCATGAGGTTTACAGGTAGCCCCCAGAGGTTTGATGTTGAACCCTTGTGAACTCATTAGTTTGCAAATGCCTGTGCAGTACGCCTGTGTTTGTGCATGAATTTGCGTGTGTGTGTGTGTGTGTGTGTGTGTGTGTGTGTGTGTGCGTGTGTGTGTGAGTGTGAGATAACTTGTGTATGCATGGTATGTGCATTTGTTACAGTAGTCTGATATTAAAACATGGTTATTGTTATTCATCACAACTACTGCAAATAACTCTTTATTTAGTAAGCCTTTATTGTATAAGCACAAGCTCTCTGACAACTGTGGGTTTTCTGATGTAACATATCAGCCCTTGAATCTCTCAAAAGACATAAGCTTGAGAGGAACTGAGCACTTGGAGTAGCTGCTGTGTCAGTGAGTAAGGAAAGTTGTCAAAAATAAAGACAACAGACAACAAATCATGAAACAGGCAATGGATCAAAAAGACTTCCCGTACAGAATGGAACCTCATATTCAATACAGTAGCAATATTAACATACGGCAGATTAATGGATACAGTATATCATCCTCTTTCTCACTGAGCACCGAGCAGCAGCACTGTGGCTTCAAAACCAGAGGCAAGGCTAATACTAATTCGAAGAGAGGGCCAAAGGGCCAGTGACAGGATCATTTGTGACTCAACTTAAAGTGTAACTTTTGTCTACAGGAAACTGCCGTGGTATTTTTTATTTTGTTTGTTTCTCATGGAACACACGGAGAAACTGTTGATTTGAATATCATCAGTGCCCCGTAGAATTCTCATATCTTCAAAAGAGTACACTTGATGGAAATTCAGGAGAAAATAGCTTCAGTTTCCCAGCTTTGCATTTAGTGGATGTGTTGTTTGTCACCATCTCCATATCACTATGATAGTGTGGGAGACAATGCAATCTGTCAATTAACTAGAAAAAGATATTGAAAATTCTTAAACATTGGGTGCTTATGAAACTGTATATAACATTTTGTGTATAACAATAACCGGAAGATATATAAGTATGTCTATTTTGTTAACACAATTTCAGGACTGCATCTAAGGCTGCATATACTGTGCACTACATATTATACTGTATTTATGAATTTACTTAAGGTTGACAAAATTGCATTTTTTTTAGTGATATTTTCACATGTGACAGTGGAGAATTTACACATTTTAGCATTTGTGGGGAGATGTTTTAGTAGTGTCATCACAAAGAGAAGACAAGCATTATTACATTACCTCATTATTCAACCCACCCGTGACTCTTCCTCTCTGTCTTTCTCTTCATCTCAATTTCCCTCTGTCTGTTACCCTACCTCCACTGCTCCACACACATCCTAGACCCTTCAATTCCCTTGGTGGCAGCCAAGGCTTTAACTGACAAGCTTCAAGGGAGACAGAGAAAAAGAGGTGGAAAGAGAGAGAGAGGTAGAGAGAGGCAGTGATATACAAAAAAAACATCCTGGCACCAGAGTACATTGTTTTTGCTCTTTGCCATGTTTCCTATTTTCGCTTTCTTTGCACCCAACCCCCTCCTCCTCCAAGTCCTCGCTGCGCCCTCCGTCTGCCTTGCTTTTTAGTCTGCGGCGCTCCAGGCAGATCAAAATTCAACTCACTGATGTGTGACTAACGTTAGGACACACAATACGCAGCCACAAACTCTTTGATCATTATTCCATTTAACAGTGAAATTGTACGCCGCAAATAAAGAATGAAAAAGACAGAGGAAGTAGGGAGGGAGAGAGGGAGAAAGAGGAAGGAAAATAGGGACATTATTGTGCTTGTTACTGTCTTCATGCCCCATCAAGCTTGAGAAGGTTGGCTAAATGTCAAGAAAATGAAAGACATGTACTGTACAAAATTAAGGATTACTTATTTAAAATATGCCCATAACAAAGATGGATGTCTTATCTTGATTCATTCATTTACAAATGTTTGCCTCAGCTTCATCACGGGCCACATGTCTTTAACAAACGTGGGTACCATGGCTTAAAAGAAAATGCATGCCTTTCCTTGTACTGAATCTGGCAATTTCTTTGTTGTAATACAAATAAAAACTTAGCTTCACAACAAGCACATTGACAGAGTGATTGTGTACAACTGCTTCTTTCTGAAAAGGATGAAGAGAATATGGTTCATAGATACATGGTTGCATTTATGGTTGGATTTCAAGCAAGCTGTCAGATGTGGGCATTAGCCTAGCTTTGACAGTGTTTAAATGGTAATAGAAACGGTTAGAATTATTGAGAAAAACTTGTCAAATAATAATTCAAAAAATAATACATATATACTTTTGGCCAACATTAGGTTACCCGTTCTCTGATGACATCATAACTTCTCAGTGTAATGTAGAAGAACGCTCTCACAGTCTTCTTCCTCATAATTTAAAGTGAGTCTCCTGAGGGAATCCTGCTGCAATGGATGACTCTTGGTGACAGACCCATAGTGTCTATGTTCATCTTCTCACAGGCTATATTCCCACACAGCAGGCATGGATTGGCGATCAGGAGTACCGAGAGATTTCCCGGTGGGCCGGTCTATTTGTGTGGGCTGAATGGGCTGCACTTGGGTCGAAAACTTTATTGATTTTTTTATCGGCCCATGGAGAGAGGAGAGATCACATGATTGGCCCAGTGGTTTGTCTCTCATCTGAACACTGGCCAATCACATAATCATACTATGGACCACTTCCATCCTACCATAGAGAGAGTGCATTTAAGTCCCGCCCCCACTGGCAGCAAACTCCACAATGTGCTGGTAGATGGCTAAAAACACATCATTTAAGCATGTCAAATGATTAATTTAGCTCCCTTGAGGACAAGTTAGCTGTTAGTAAGCTAATGTTAGTTATGCATTAGCAAGCTAAGGCATTAGCTAACATAGTACTAAAGCTTTCTGATTTATCCACATTCCACAATAACACGTTACATACTTTGTACAAAATGCAGCTTTAGCTCAACTTACAGACTTACCACTTGTTAACTATACAAGACATCTTGATGACAGCCATGCTAGCCATTCAAAATTAAGTTTTTGTCCACCAGCTAAATGGCTAGTGACTGTTAAAATTTAACTTTTCTTTGGCTGGTGAGTCAAACAAATCTACCAGCCACTTACATATTTTACCAGCATTTGGCTGATAAATGGTGCTAATTTTGAACCATGTTGGTATGTATACATTATGTGTTGAAGGGGAGTGCAAAGATGGGTGGTGTCCGGCTGATTGTGGTGGGCCGGTCTGGGTCTCAAAAGTCCAGGGCGGATTTTTTACTCCAGTCCAGCCCTGCCACATAGTCTTCCTCTGCAAATGTGGATGCACTCAGGATAGCACACTACTGGATAGAGCAAGTAGTCATGGAAGATGCTGGGAAGTAGGGGTGTCCCTGACTAACAATTTACATAGTCAAATCAGAATCGTCAAGTCTTGCCTATCGCCGAATGATTGTCAAATCATGTGGGGGGGCTGACTACAGTGATGAAATATTCAGCTTTGATAAGATTGTGTATTTTTTATAAAAAAAAATATGCAACTGATTAGGACACAGACATAAACAGAGTAGCTTCTTATTGCATTGTGTTGCAAGTTGTGCATAGGTGGAGATTTTTTGGAAAAGGTTTGGAGTGCACACTCGCATGCCACTCAAGCATTCAGCAGCTGGCATTATGTTTAACCATGTTTCCAGCTAATTTAAATAGCTCATGTTACTGTATTGACTGGTGGTTTCTTTTGCGGGGTGCACATGTTCCACTAAAACAAGTTCCTTCCCAAGGCTTTTTTGCAGGGGCACCGCCGCTGTGGCCGGAATTTAGAGCCACCCAAGACAATTGTGATTGGTTTAAAGAAATGCAAACAACCCAGAACGTTGTCTTCTCCTATCCCAGAATGTATCTGTGGTGTAGCAAGGCTATACTCCACAGCGCTGTGGAGATAGGTCTCGCAGTGCGAGACTTTACAGATACAGAAAAGAGGACATTCTTAATTTCCATACAATTCAAAGGTCATGGCAGCCTTGAGGTACAGTATCTCAGAGTCTACAGTATAATATGTAGCTGATGACATGCTTGTTCAGTTTTCATTTCCTGTCTAAAAGATTCCCTCTAGAGAGAAGAATACTCCCCGTGTTCAGTGTACTAAAAAGTGCATTGTGAGCAACAAAAGGAGATAACTGCTCCACGATCACATGCTGTGCACCCGTTTATGTAGCTTGGTTAGCTGCATAACCATTATTAACTATAACTATTTTACTGCCAATATTCTCAACAAAGTATGCTGCTTCTGGAGAAACAGAAAAAAAGTATTTGAAAGTCATACTCATCACCCTTAGAACCCTACAGTATGCTGATTGCCATTGTTGAGCTCCAGTTGCTTGGCATGATCAAACTGAAGGGTAGTTTGGAAGTGTCCATGGAGTTTCAGATTGTCTTAGGCATGACAAGCTGTCAGGACAAGCTCCTCATGCAGCCTGCAGGTGCCTCTTGTTGGGTTGAGTGAACTGCAGTGTAGGCAACCGTAAGCCTGCCAAGATGTCACGATATCTTGGACAACTATGACACAAGCTTGTGTGATAAACCACTAGCTAACCCTATTAGGAATGCAATTACATTTAAAAAAAACATAATAATAATAAGTGAATCTGTCAATTGTGACAAATGTAGCCTTTTTTCTATGGAAGCACTGTTACACCGACTAGGTTTTAAATTAATCAAAGACTATTTTGAAAGTCTACCAAATACCCCTGAGAGCGCGGAGGACCAAAATAAACATCTGAAGCAGTTTGATTTACCCTAAATGTCCTAGATTTTGTTTTCTGTTGAAAGAGAAGGGAAAACAGGAGCTGGCGGTAACCCTCTCTGTCCTGCATAAACATTTATATAAAATACTTTCCCTTGACAAGGAAGGGGTAGAGGTTACATCACAGGCGTTCTAAGATGCGTGTGAAGCTGTCGGCAGCAGCTCTCTCGGCAGGTGGTCTCTAGCACATGTGCATTCCCAAAAAGCTGATGCTTTCTGTCAGTGATCACAACCAGCGAGGTGAGAGAAGAAAAAGCTATTACTAATTATACATACTTTCTGCACAACCTTGTTCAAAGAGTTTCTCAAAACCCTGCAAGTTGCACTGCTGGAGCAAATAGTTTGGAAGGCACTGAGTAAATGCAGAATTTGTTATTGAGGTGCGCTCACTAATAAATATACAGTACAGTTGTCCCTCCTGTTGTGAGATTTATGACTGTATACAATATGGCGGGAACTTTTGCTGGTGCATATGGCGTGTTACTGAAGTGTGTTTATGAGAGAAAGATGATAGAGGAGGATGTGGAGATGAATGCAAAGAGAAGGATGACGAGAGTGCTGGATGATGAGGGAGATACATAGAGAGAACAGCAGTGCTTTCCTTAAAACATCAGATGATGGCATGTGATATTAACAGTAAACAATAGTGTAAACATCACCTTAAAACATAACCCTCTTTTTGCTATACATTTTGTCATACTTTAGCATTAAGTCAAAATCCTGTTTTTTTTTCATGATTACTGCCGAGGCTCAGATCGATCATCTAATTCAAGACACAACTCAACAATTTAGAGTTCCCACCAGTTTTATCTTGAATTACATACACTGCACATGCTATGTTGAGGTTTACGTCTTCTTTTTCATTTGTTGCAAACCCTTCCTTTCTGAAACTAGTTTATGAAAAGCCAAACTCATAACTAGCACTGTAAGATATGTTACCTGTAACCCAAATGTTATGTTTATTGAATTCTCAGTTTAGTTCCCATAGTCCATTAGTACATCCCAACATATTCTACAAGACACCATGCTATACATCCTCTGTGATGGGCTCTCATACCTGAGTACAAGGTGAGAGGGCTTTACAATGTTCCACTCACATGCTACGGAGAAGCAATGACAGGTTAAGTAGCCACAGAGGATCAAATTATATGAAGCTCATCCCCAGTGGATACTGTAGTGTCTTTCTTTGTATTACTCAGTCTGGAGGCTAAGGAATGAAGGCAATTCATTATGTCATTTTGGGAACCTTTGTGCATACCTGCAAAGTAGTCGCTTTTCAGCGAAAATCGCCATTTTGAATGGGAAAATGTCATCCACGAGAATCATGTAGAACCAAAGACTTTTTATTGGGGGGAGGGGGATTACAATTTTGGGAGTTTGAAAAACCTACTGCGGTCTTCTTCACAATAAAACATCTTTGGTGATACGTCAATGATCACTGACATTAGTTTTGAGGTAAGTGCTGTTATCTGCCAACAATATAATTGTTTTCTCTAACGTTGTTGTTGTGTGTTTAACAAGTTTAACGTCAACGTTATAATGGAAAGCAAGCTTGTCGGCTTGTCAGCTAACGTAAGATGAGCGAATTATGTTGTTAGTTCAATGTGAAGGATTTGGGCAATGGCTATTTCCTCCACTGCATTAGTGTTGTTATCTGATTTTTAATGTATATCTTGTTGTAAGATGTGAGTGAAATGAAAACGAACACGTTATGAAACAAGACCCACTGGTGTCTGCTACACTGGTGCCTTAACGTTCTCTACCGGACCAATAGCAACGCGGATTTCGGTGCCACTTAAATGCCTGCACTTCTCTCTGATGCTCCTGGATGGACGTTAGAGGCAACAGAAACATCGCCGCATGTGACGCTAGTTAACACTACACTTGGCAGCAGGTAACGTTAGCCTACCGTTAGCTACAGCTGGATTAAACACGGTTAAAATGCTGACAGCTAAACAGTGTAGAAGTCTGTGTTTCACTGTGTGTGTGTGTGTGTGTGTTTTGTACTGTCTGAATATTTTGACAAATTGTGTTTTGATGCTTTGGCAACATTGTTGTTGTTGAAACTTCCGTGCCAATAGGCCCCATTGAATTGGAGAGGGAGGGAGGGAGGGAGAGGGAGAGAGAGAGAGACTGTATCTGTAGTGGAGGAACTGGAGAGAAAGAGAGAGAGACTGTATCTGTAGTGGAGGAACTGGAAATTATTCCACCGTTGAAACAGCCTAACTAGCCTATTTATGAAACATGAAATGTGATACAATGACAATCAAGAAAAAAATCTACAGATTAATCGACTATGAAAGTAATCGTTAGTTCAGCCCTACAGTATTTGAAATTTTGTCACATTTACCACGTTCATACTTATGAATAATAGGTATAATAATCATGTAGTAGTGATTGCTACAATCAGTTTTAAAAATGGGTGGTGTGTTGTATGGTCTATATTTTAACTGTAGTTGCTGTAAAGAAACATGATGGTGATAGAAGGGGAATACAACAAAATAGCGTTGACTACTTACCGCTTAGATGCTTGTTGCGTGCTGCGTAGCTCACCTATACTTGGCTTTTCCGTACTGATCTCTAATAGGTTAATTGAATTAAAATCACAAATCATAGCACACACATTTAGCATCTTAGAATTATAAAACCTTATTTAGAACCTAAGATTGGCAAGGTTATATGGCCTGGGGCATATGTTATTTATTGGAGCACAAATTAGTCACACGGTGAAGCAAATTCAATCTGAAATGACCATGCATATTCAAATTAGGCATACATAGACACACATTCAGAGATAGTGGTTCATTGGCAAGTATAGCTAGGGGATGTTTAATATGAATTCCTAATTTAGCTCCTAATTTAACCCCAGGGTAGGCGGTAGCCCACTATAAAATAATTATGTTAAAATGACAATGTAGGGAACAAATATCCACATTTCAGTATTAATGTATAACCATGTAATCACAGCCTATGCGTGTTTATATTAAACATAATATAATGTGCATATGAAAGAGAAAAAATAACAGTAATGGGCAATGGAATATACAATAAGGTATTAATGTCAAATAAATATACTTTTATGACTTTAGTTAAATGAAGCTAAATACATTTTTCAAAGTAGGCCTAGAACAATCCTCAGATAATGAGGAATGTGAAAGTGTTACTAAATCACCACCAATTTGAAATGGTCGTACATGTTATACCTACTGAAGTAGGGAAAAATGACCATGTTTCCTTAAAGTGCCCATATTATGAAAAAATCACTTTTTTCTGGGATTTGGGGTGTTATTTTGTGTCTCTGGTGCTTCCACACGCATACAAACTTGGAAAAAAATCTATCCATGCTGTTTTGAGTGAGATACAGGTTTCTGAATGTGTCCTGCCTTCAGTCTCTGGGTGAGCTGTTCAAAATCTGCAGGGCTTGTTACGTAACTAGCCGAAACGACGGGCTAAACACAACCGTTAGCATGCTAGCGCTAGCGTTAGCATGCTAGCTCGTTCTCAATGGCAAAGCACTGTTACAACACACACAAGTTCACCATAATCTACAAAAGAAGTACCTACATGTGCACCCTCGTTTAGAAGAAGTCTCCCAGCTAATCCTGCCTTGTAACTGACCAAAGTTGGAGAAACAACCTTTCTTTTACTGTCTATGGAGCTAACTGACATGATCTACGATCTGAGCTAATGCGCATGTGCGAGTGGAATCAAAGAGTACAGAAGGAAAGATGATTCACTCTGTAGCTAAAACAGAGACCTGAATGGTAATGGTAATGTTTGGAAATTGCAAAAAAAAATTAAGTTAGGGGGAATCATGTTTTCCTAAAATACAAATAGGATTGGTCATCGAGAACCGGTTCCAACTTGGAATCATTTAAAAAATTATGATTCCAATGGAATCAGGTTTTTTTTTTGGAATCATATGGAAAATTTGGTTTTGAATCCGATCATCGGTTCCAATTTGAACATGTGCAAGTTTGGGTTTCCCTAGTGGCCGCCGTACTTTCAAGCACTTGTTGTGTTGCAGCAGGACAACAGTAAGCGGCGCTCTAAAGTGTGGCTTTATTTTACATTAAAAAGCCCCGGTAAAATTGTAAATCACTATTGAATCGAAATAAAATGTGCATGTGTGACCTGTTACACTTCCACCCCTCAAAGAATCGAGAATCGCTAAGAACCGGAATCGAAAGAAAGAATCAGAATCAGAATTGGAATCAGAATTGTTAAAATCAAAACGATGCCCAACCCTAAGTACAAACTGTAAAGAAGAATGCATTGAACTACAGAACCCCAAAAATATAAGGCCATGGATAAATGTGGCTCTGTTGCTATGGAGACTAGATGAAGCCTTTCTGCAAATAGAGAGTGAATGCTCTGGTAGCTGTCAAAACATTTCATTAAATGACATCCCACCTGGTGTCCTTGCGTTGCACACATGGTGCAGTATTTAATGTTACTGGTGGAGCGGAGAGATGGTTAATTTACACTACTTCCACTGTTCCTTGATTAATCTCTGTACAATTTGATGTTGCAGTACACAATACTATCATCCTTATAGCAAGTTTTGAGAAAAACTTCAAAGGAATTAATGACAGGAAGTTGTAACATCTGTTATCAAAATATCAACAGCAAAAGACACTGCAACACTGCATGATACAAAATGTTGAATTGTGTGAAAGAGACTGTCCTCCCCTCAAAAATGAGGCCATAGGTTGTTTGCATATTTACGTTTGTAGTGGTGGCGACCTGTAGTGTAGTAATTATGACGGGAGCAAAGATCAAAAGATCAAAGACAAAATCCACGTCGGGAGGGGTTTTGGGGTGGATGTATGTGTCAAACAGACTAAATCGTACTATGAGCCATTTTCAGGAATGGTTAGGACTTATTTTACATAAAAATATATTAACAGTTAGTGCTGTGGTATTTCTTTAATATAAGATCACATCAAACAGTGAGCATACACGTATGTATATGACTGTGTTGCTCTGTGTCTTATTAAAACATATTTTGCTGAAACAAACCCTCATTTATCCCATAGAGTAAAAGTGTTCTTCTCAAGGAAAAAAAAAAAAAAAACATGCAGGCGCAATTTTACTAGCATGGACACACACAGACACATAAATAAATGCACAAATTTGTGTGTGCTACACATATTCACACACACCAAAGCATAAGAAGTCTGTAGCTTAAGAGCTGTCACTGTATTAGATCTCGCTCAAGAGAACACTGGAATGGCTTAATAAGCTGGACGTAAAAAGACATGCATTTTAAAGTATTAACATAATAACCAGAACCCTCATTGTCAAACAGAAATGCCTCTCTACATGTCACAACAGAATATCTTCATTGCAATGCAGACTATTTAATAATGTGTGTATATATGTGATTTCTTATAGTGCTCATATTGTGCTTTTTCCCTTTCCTTTGTGTTGTTTTTTTTTTGTGCACATTATAGGTTTACAAAGTGAAAAAGCCCAAAGTCCACCCCAAAGGGACTTACCATCTCCAACAGAAAACACTGTTCACAACCTGCTCTATTGTAGTCCAGCCTTTACTTCCGTGACAAACGTGCATCACCTAGCTGCTTGCGTAGCACGCCCTCATACTCTGCTCCTGACTGGCTAGTAGTCCTTACCTAGCTACTGCGCGTGTGCGACGAACAAAAATGGAACAGAAGTGCAGTGCCTTACTCTGTAGCTAAAACAGAGAGCTCAACACACAGGAGCTGCAGCAATATGCAGTACAGCAAAAATATTGTGATTTTTGAAAATTGAACCACATAAACCTATTCTTGTACAACCTCTAAATACAATTATGAACCTGAAAATGAGCATAATATGAGCACTTTAAGACTTAGGAGGTCAATAAATGACACTTTTAGCTGCATGGAACTCTCTCACAAATCAGAAACCGAGAAGAAAAGGTTCCTATAATGCCACAAGACAGTAAAGTCCAGTGATTTCTCCTAAGTATAATGAGAGCGATAAAGTGCTTGTGTTGAGTAACCATGAAGGATGAACATGCATTTTACATATGAGAACATTCACCACTATCAGGACAGTGGCCAAATGGGGAACATCCTCCATTTTTAGGGAGTTTTTATATTCTCCCTGTTTAATGTAAAGGAGTCACAAAAAATCGTTGACATGCAAAACATAATTTATGACTATGCGAGCTGAAGAGGTTATAGTGTGGTGTTTGAAAAGACTTCAGGTAGAGTGCTGGCTGTGGAGAGACAGAGCATGTTTTGGCCCAGAGAAAGCTTCCTGAGATCAGTTGCTGATAGCTGGAGGCAATTCAGATTATCTGCAAGGCACCAGAGGTTACACAGGAAATGGCACTGGTCATATATCAACATCGTTGAGTTTGCATGGATTTTTTTCTTCAGGTGCTCCAGCGTCCTCCCACCATCCACTTAAATGCAAGTCAGGTGAACTGAAGGCTGTAAATTGCCTACAGGTGTGAATTTGCATTAATGTGTTTCCCTGGCGTCTGCTCAGTGTATGCTGCCCGGGATAGCCAATAGCCTCCCTGTGACCCTGAATGGGAATAAATGAATATGGAAAATGTATGAATGAATGAATAACATAGTGACTGGATAAAACATATGTGGGTATTAAAAATCAAATGCATACTTCTGGAATAAATCAGATTCCACCCCTTGGTTTTGGTGAGAATTCAAATTGTACATATTGTGTCTCTCTGAGACCAGATGGATCCAAAAAACTGCCTAATACTGTAGTATTGTAGTATGCTGTGCTTTGACCAATAAAAATCAGTTTAATGAAAAGCATAACTAGCTGAATGAATTCATATTAAGTTCTACAGATGATTACATTTGGTTTAAAAACGCACTGGTAAATTGTCTTTAATAATTTGTTTCATTTTAACTCAGGAAATGAGACAAGTCAAAATAAATCTAGTGTCCTTGCGTGCGTGCATGCAATTACGTCTATGCCTTTGGGTTCAACATCAGGAGGTTGCCCTCAGCGTGTCCTGACATCTCACGGCAGCCTTTGCCTGTCTTCTTCTCTGCGTTTCCTGTCTTCCTCTCTTCTCTTTGCAGTTGCATGCCCCCATCATCTCTCCTTCTAGGCTTCTTACTGTAAGTCGTAAACTGTTCCTTAATGTCTTTAAAGATGGACCCTTTTTATTATCATAAATATGTACACTTTGAAAAAACAAAAACAAATATTAACACAGATACAAGGCGTGTAAAACTAAAACTCTTTTCTCTTCATGTGTTGTTTCAATTTTGCTCCACCCTCCCCCCCTCACTCTTTCTGTCCCATCTCCCATCTTGTTCCCCTGCGTCTCCCTCTATCCATCCTCACGTTCACTCTCTTTCTCTATGTCTTTCGTTCAGTGCCAGGTCCTGGTGGTTGGTGGTTCCCTCTCTCCAGATGGCCTACTCTGATCATTTATTGATGACAGGAGAACAGAGGAAGGCCTTCCCAGCTGCTGCTGCCTGGCACCCCACTCAGTACACACACATACACACACACACACACACACATTCACAAACAAACAGACAAAATTATTCGCACAATGACTCACACACATGCATGCAGTTATTGGAATAGACTCTCACTTACACATACAGATGCACTCAGACAATATTTTTCCCTTCATCCCCTTTTTTGAGCTGTCACACGTTTCTTCTATTGTCAAGTGTGATTCTGTGCTGCACTTTTGCACCCTCTCCCTCCCTCCACCTCTCTCTTCCTGCCTCCAGCTCTCCTTCTTTCACCTCCTGCTGTGGTGTTACTGACTCTGTCACACAGGAACAGACAGAAGGAGAGACAGAGGGTGGGAGGGGGAGTGAATGTTAGAGCTTGAGAGTAGTGTGTAAGAGTTTGGAAATGCTGTAACAATGAATGTGCCGCAGTTTATGTGAAAGCTCTTTTTCTGGAAAATTAAGAGCTATGTCTGTAATAAGTAATTAAAAAAATATACAGTATATATTTCAAATTTTAAAAAAAATCCACTGTGTGACCACTGCAAGACACTCTCGATAAGGGAGTTGTTTAACATCCTTACATAAAACATCCCTTCACCCCATGCAGCTCATCTAAAACACTGCATCCAATTTGTTTCCAGCATCTCAAAAATTATCCAATGCCATGTTCCAAGCCCTCCAATGGCTGCCTGTGGGAGCTTGTATCAAATTCATAGTCTTGTGTCTTAGAAATTACGTTTATATACTATATAACTAATTAGATAGTTTTGAAGGAAAAATCATTTCTGCCTGGATACAATGGCAACATTTTTTTTCCAGTCAAGAAAGTGCTCCATTCGTTTGTCATAGACAGGTGGCCCGGGTCGATGGTCAGTGTACAACGCTTAGGATGCTGACACCAGAGGCCGGGCTTCTGAGGCATTCGGAGTCCCACGTGTGGTTAGGACTTTTTCCATATTTAACCAAAACTACCACCTTTCCCTGACCTTAACCAAGTGCTTTGAGTTACTAAATATAACCACGAAAAAAGTATTATGCAGGAGATGCAGAAGCAGATATTGTTTAAGTTCAAGTTTGTATTGTAAGAAGTATATCGTCGCTGTCGGGTGAAAACCGTAGTTTTTCAGGAAACGAAAAAAAGTCAACGAATGTGTTGAATGGATTTTCTTCCTTCTTCAAAAGACGTTTGCAAAGCTTTAATGTTTTAAATCTTGCATTGCCTACATGCTTGTTCACTTGCTAGCAGTCTTCTTCTTTACTACGTATGCTAGCACTTTGCCACTGCGTTACCGCCGCCAACTGTCGATTGGCTGAATAGCGTGAAACACCCCCGATGTGTCTCACACCGCCCACATGCTCCCATAATGTGCATGTGCCTCCTTGTGTTTCTTCTAGTGGTCAAAAACTCTACAGGGTACCTAATTAGCGTGGAGTCCCTGTAAGGACTAGGCCTGAGCCAAGCAGATACTACCTTTATCCATATCTCCAGGCCATACCTCAATTATCATGCTGGACTGGTCTGGATATTTTGAAATAAGTAGAAAAAAAAACAGTGCAAATGAAACACAAGATGAAGAAGCAAGCAGCAGTGGTCTGCAGCTCCTGTTGCTGCCTATGGAGAGCCATACTGCCCCTGTGTTATTGTGGAAATTTAGTCTGTAGAGATGCAAAGCACCTTGCTTTATGTGTATTTACAGATTTCTTCTGATCCCCCCCAAATATGCTTTTTAATCCAGTTTAGTTTGTCCTCTCTTTTGTTCATCTCATCCTCTCCCAAGTCTTGACAGTACAAAAGTTTTCAGGCAGAACCAAACATTGTTACTTTAGTGTTAAGTTGTGTGACGGACACATGGCATGCCTCTGCTGTCCACGGCCGGAGAGATTTCTTTGCAGTCCTCTTAGATACAAAACTCACTGAGGAAACTTACTGACATGACATTTTTGTAAGAAGAACATAGAGACGGTAGGAAAGTGAGCAGTATTATTTATATATGTCCAGGTTTTGTTACACAAAGACTTGCATAAACACATGTGTCCTTCCTGTGACTGTGTCATAAATAGCCTGAACCGAGCATGCAGCGACTTTGAAGTTACACATGGGAGACTGCTGTGATATACAGCTGGCTTCAGCTGGGCTACCCCAAGAGATGCATGAAAACACACACACACACACACACACACACCTACACACACACACACACACACGTGTGAATATATTCCGTCATACATCACGCACACACACAGACCCATAACAGCAACCCCCGGAGGTGCTGTTAGTTCCAACACACATTGTTACACACCAGGAAGGGTCATCCTATCTATGGAGCACAGAGACAATGAACAAGGAAGACTCTCTCAAGTGAGAGAGAGAGAGAAAGACAGAGACTTGAATTACTCACTAGAATTAAAAGGTAAATTATGACTGATAACAGCCATGTAATTTGTTAACTCAGCATGTGGTACTGTATGTATTTGCTGTACTGGGAGGAACATAAAATAAATCCTCTCATGATTTACCAGTTGGTCTGTAATTACAGATATTGCATGCAGTTTATCTTTTCATATATATTCAAATGTATATAAATATTGAATTTTGAATTATAACATCAAAATAATTTTTAAAGTGGCAACATTCTATGAAGTACTTTTAAAGTATATAATGCTTCTGTATATCCACGTTATCCCAAAGAGTGATCAAAGGATGGTAGAAAACTGCTAATCTGTGCAGGACCATTCATCACAAGCATGCAAATGCACCTCTAGGTGGCACCGTCATCATGTGTGAAGCTGAGTGGCTTAAATGGCTGTGTTGCAGTTTGCAGTAATAATCATACAACCACAATAGAACAATACTTTGCGCATAGAAAACATCACAAAACAAGGGCTTTAAAAGGAAGGACTCCAGCAAATTGATGACATAAAACACAATGATACCATTGAATAACCGATAAAATGAAATAGTGAAATAATGGTAGTTCTGCCCTCAAACACAGGATGACTGTCTTATACTGTAAAGACATAAATGCCAGTTGTTGAGATACCTCCTAAATGAAAAAAAATAAAATAAAAATAAAAACTATCAGATTGTGAGGCAGATCTTACAGGTGAGTCAAAAGAATATTTGGGGTTATTTTGTAGCACTGAACAGGACAGTAAAATTCTGAAAACTGCAAGTCTTGCTTCAGTTCCCATAGACTTTAGTCTCAGGAAACATCTGCAAGCCTGAGGAAGAGGTTACAGAGGTAGAGGACAGGATGAGTGTGTGTGTGTGTGTGTGTGTGTGTGTGTGTGTGTGTGTGTGTGTGTGTGTGTGTGTGTGTGTGTGTGTGTGTGTGTGTGTGTGTGTGTGTGTGTGTGTGTGTGTGTGCGCGGAAGGTTGACAGCACCCTGCAGTGGTTTAATCCTTTCACAGGCCACTAAGGGTCATAAGCAGGGGCACATGTGTGTGTGTGTACATGAAAGAGAGGGATTGTCTGCATGTGTACTATGCACCCAAGCAAGGTATTCATCCATCTACACACTACATGTTTGGGGAGAGTTGAGTAGCACAGAGGCCCCACTGTATGTCCAAATCCAACTGCACATTCCTTTCTGTCCCACTGGACCTTCTACTGCACCCAGCACCACATCTGGATAACTGAATCACCCCCCAAACGTACCTGTGTCTGTATGCGTGAGAAAGTTTGTGAGAGCAATGGGACTTTAAGTCTTGCATATCAAACGTGGTTCACAGTTAGTTTTTCATGTTGAAGTTTTCATTGACATTTCAGAAGCCTGGTTAGGAGGAAACATGGGCCCATTTTTCCACACCCTTTCTATTTAGTAACTAGTTTTATTTCATTTATATTCACCCTTAATTTGTTGGTTCACAAAATAGCAGGCATATGATTTGACATATTTTGTGAGGTATTATTTGAATCTTTGAGTTATTTCTTTCAGCCTTTCAGTATGTTGTACTAAAACTTTTGCACAGCTTGAACACGTTCAGCTGTTTACAGTCAGTTTGAAAATCATTTATAAATTATAAAAAAAACTTTTTTTACTGATGCTTAAACAAAATCTTCATCAATACAACTAGGGCTACTTTACAGTGTATGTAGTTTTTGATTTTGTGACCGATGTTTAAAAAGCATTGTGATTAGAGATGCAGTTTGAAATACAATATAACTAAATTGAATAATATTATATAATTATATAATTTTTTTTATCTCAAGATAAAAAGCAGGCAAGAAATAAAGAAAAGAGTGGGTGAGTGAGCCTGAGACACAGACATACCGAAAGATCTGTACAACTGAGTTATAGCAGGCTGCTGATAGTTTCTGACCCTGATATGTCTCACTGAGAACGGCAGCCTTTCTGAGCTGAATCATACAGAGTTCTGCTGCAGCCCGTAAGACTTCAGACATGAGGTTATGAAACACTGCAGTGGACTGATCTGTATGTTGGAACTGACTGATGTTGCCTTCAGACAACACAAGTGCTTGTAAGTCTCCTGTCAGGAAAGCAACGTGTGCGATTTAGCTACACACAGGTTTTAGAAATGTATTTGACGGCTGTGGGCAAAGTCCAGGATCAGGACCTCAGTCAAGCTGTGGTCCGGACCCTGACTATGCCTTTGCTATTTTGGCCCACACGTTCTCAAATTGCCTATCTCTAGCCTTTGTTGTGCCTCTACTATTGACAAAACCAATTTCTTCTTCTTTGCTTTTGGCTGGGTTGTCTATTTTTACACATTTGATTTTTAATACATGCACATAACCTCATACACACAAGTGATGAGAACATTTAAAGAGTCCACTTTATAAAGCTATATGGTTAAGTTTAAAAAAAAAAAAAAAAAAAACTCAGCTGTGAATACTTAAAGGTTCAATAAAGCAGCAGGGGTCCAATGAGTCAGTAAGGGAAGATGGGAACTATGGGAAACAGTGCCCTCAACTCCTTTCGGAAAGTGTTTAATCAAGCATGCTTTTTTTCCCATTGAAACCTTTGTTTTCAAACAGGAGAAATGTTGTGCATAGAAACACGTTTAACGTTTAAAGTGGAGGACCTCAACTCGTCTATGTTTTCTGAATTAAAGTACAGTAAAAATGTAGGTGTGTAAAAATGCAAGAAAAATCCCTTCAATTCAGAAAACAATTAACTTCGAGCTAGCAAGCTACGCGTAAAAATGGCACATTTTGAGGAAAATTTGGATTGTGCAATAAGGCAGGCCTGCTTGGTTCTTTCCGGGAATGATTTACTCTCAAACTGGGATGTTTACGGAAGCGTATTGCATTCACCATAGAAAAAAAAATGTAGACACCTTATCTCGTAATTACGAGATCTCGTAATTACGTAATTACGAGATCCTGATCTCGTAATTTTGAGAAAAGATCTCGTAATCCAGATCATTTTAAACTCCTGGAAGTGGCATATCTGGTTGGGGACATTCGAAAACGCTTAACGTGAAAAAGCTTAACGTGGTTTAATGTACCTAAACAATGATCAATGATAACCAAATTTCTCTCTCACATTGCTCATCATAACCACTGAAAACTGTCAAACAATCTAACCCAAAGTCCTATTATTATGGATCTGTGGTTGAGGGTTGACTCTCCACGGTTCTCATGGGCTTTATAAGTCTTAATATGAAAAAGCTTAACGTGGTTTAATGTACCTAAACAACGATCAATCGTCATCAAAATTCTCTCTCATATTGCTCATCATAACCACTTAAAAAAAATCTTACCAAAAGTCAATTACCAAAATATTATGGACGTTATCTGACACTAAGTGTTTCTGCTCCATTAAGGGTCTTATATTATCCTTATTATCCTTATTCTTACAATACCCTTAATGGAGCAGCAACGCTTAATGTCAGATAACGTCCGTAATAATTGGACTTTGGGTTAGATTTTTTGACAGTTTTCAGTGGTTATGATGAGCAATATGAGAGAGAAATGTGGTAATCATTGATCATTGTTTAGGTACATTAAACCACGTTAAGCGTTTTAGAATGTCCCCAACTAGATATGCCGCTTCCAGGTGTTTAAAATTATCTCGGAATTACGAAAACCTTATCTCATAATTACGAGATCTTTTCTCAAAATTACGAGATCAGGATCTCAAAATTACGAGATCAGGATCTCGTAATTACGAGATCAGGATCTCGTAATTACGAGATCTTTTCTCGTAATTACGAGATCTTTTCTCCAAATTACGAGATCAGGATCTCGTAATTACGAGATAAGGTGTCTAAATTGTTTTGTCTATGGTGAATGCAATGCGCTTCCGTAGTTTTGGGACCGATTGGTGGGGATTGCTATGGATGAAGTATGAAGTACACACTGCAAAACACTGGTGAGAGCAAATTACATTTAACCATGTATCCAGATAATTTAAGCTCAGGTTACTGTACTGTGTGAACAGAATGCATCTGTGGTGTAGCCAGACTTTACTCCATAGCGCTGTAGATATACATTTGGCAATGCAAGACTAGTCTAGGTGTAATCGAATGGTCAAGTAAAAGGGCCACCACTAATGATTGTACCGTTAAAGTGTTAAAAAATACAAACTAGCTCACTGATTATCTTTAGTCTAAGTAGCTAAAAGGATTTCATGAGACTCATCTGTGAGTGTTTAACATTAACAAAGCAGCAGGTCTAATGAGACAGTAAAACAGATTGAGCTTCAAACACATGGTGGATTTCAGTGCCTACCACTCGTCTGGGAGGTCTTTGTTAAAGAGTCTTCTCAAGGATCCTGAGGTACAGGCTTGCCAGGTCATATTACTGTAGAACATCCCATTACTGTAGTGTGACAGGCTAAAAAGCATGCTGTATTTTTCACAGTGTAGCATTGTGACATAAATCACAAGATTGCTACTTATCTTTTCTGGCTTCTTAAACTCCCCCAGTTATTCCCCTCTGTATTCTGTATGAAAAAGGAAAAGCTATCATTAAAATGATATTTTAAGGAAAACACCGCATCTACTCAAAGATATATCAGCTCATTATGTTCAGGCAATCTTGTGAAATCACTTCCACCCACCGGGGCTCATCGACTTTAAACACTGGCAGAAAATCTGACATCAATGCCTGCCAGAGCATGTCATGATGTCATGCTTTGACTTAATGTTACAACTTCAAAGTTCACATTTCATAATCTCAGTAGAAAATCATCAAAAGTTGGTTAGGTTTCACGGCAGGTTTAATTCATCTTAGCGTCTCGCTGCCAGATACATCTCTTCAGGGAAGCCAGTGGCAAACAAACAGGAATAAAGGTTGAAGAAAAACCATCAGAGCACTTGTACTTCGTCAACCAATCCAGGGTGGGTTTTAAAAATAGTTTAGATCATCTTGCATCAGTTCTCCCTATATGTTTAGGGCATTGTTAAATCTTATATATACATTTTAAAATATTGAGTTTATCTTAAGATGGTGCTGAAAAATAGCATTATATCTTCGCAAAATGCTTAAAATGTATTGTGTGTTATTACAGGTAAAGGCCCAGTTTGATGCACTGATGGTTCTGCTACTGCATTACACAGTTGTATAGGGGTTAGAAAGGAGGTGTTACCCCTGTAAGGGAAATGGGCAAAGTGACTCTGAGTAGTCAGTGAGAAAATTGTGCCCAAGAATATTCAGACTCACAGTTTTAGTTCTTGGTAAATGCGGCTATAACAGATTCCATGCTTTTTAAATACATTTATAAGCTCAAGTGTGCCCACTCTGGACAGAATGAAACGTTGGCCTATTTTAAAAGCCAACTGCAAATGTGGCCTCTTTACATTGGTATTACTGTACACAGCAGTGCCAACAGTAACCAGCTGTACAGTCATCAGTCAACAGGTGGAGCTATTCCACATGAGATGAACCATACCAGCTAACCCAGCATGACCCACTGTGAGGTCTTGACTGCAGTCTGCTAATGTGAGTTCAAAGTCTGGGATCATAACAAGACAGGTGGCCACGATGCCGGCTCATGTGTTACATTCCACGCTCAGTTATTGCAGAGTTTTCCATACATTTGTTTTTAGCTGCAGTTTAGAATAGCACAGGGTTTAGTATCAGGCTTTGAGAAATGCATTCATAGCAGTTTTCCAATGCACACTTAACCTGGTGGAGCCAGTTGTTTTTGAGGACCAGGACATGATTGACAACTGTGTGGCACAGATAAGCTTAGTATGAATTATGCTGAAGTCAAATGGAAAGACAGAAGCTGTTCTAACAAAATAGCATGGGATGCATTCTCGTCACTTATAATAGTGACCAGAGAGTACAGGGAGGACAGTAGTATGACCAAACTAATATAAGTCTGAGTCTAATTTTGTAGCTGTAAAGAGTGTGCTCAAATATACAGTATGCCGATCATCAGGGACTACGAACAGTAAGCACTCTCGTATGTGTATAATGTAACAAAATTGTGTAAAGATGGATTGGTGATGTGGCGCCAGCAGTTTAACACACACACACACATTTCACTCTAATCCTAACTTCCCTTTAATAGAGAATGCGTTGATGACATTAAAAGGTTTTCCTCTATCTTATAAAAGATTATTTTTGCATTGTCAAATGTGTTTTTTTCCTAATCACAATTTCATAAGCTTCAAAGATACTGTTTGAGCTTGGACTCATCCCAAGTTGTCTCCAGTGACAAAGCCACGTGAGAAAGGTCAAGTGTGTGTGTGTGTGTGTGTGTGTGTGTGTGTGTGTGTGTGTGTGTGTGTGTGTGTGTGTGTGTGTGTGTGTGTGTGTGTGTGTGTGTGTGTGTGTGTGTGTGTGTGTGTGTGTGTGTGTGTGTGTGTGTGTGTGTACCTGAGAGAAACTACAACATTTGGGAATCGGCTCATCATCTCTCATGTTTCTGCATAATTTAGTCTCTTCTCTGTCTGTAAACACTTTTTCATCAAAATTCTTTGTGCAACAAACTCTTTGAAGGACATTGCCTTTAGGTACATCAGCCTTCAAAGCGCTGCCTCTCTTTCTCCTTCTGTCTGTCTCGGTCTATCTCTTTAATGCTAAGCCTACACATGTGTAGCAGGAGAACAAAACTCCTAATTTCACATCCCCATTGTTCAAAGCCATGTGTGTGTGAGATTTAGTGCTGTTTGTGTGTATTTCTGTTTGTGTGAGTCTTTAAGTTGCCGTTTTGGCTACAACAGGGCTGAGTTTGAAGCAAAATCCTACAAAGAAGTTTGAAATCTGGCTTGGCTCCTCTGTTCAGCTGTGGGGGGGGGGGGCAATCACACACACATACACTTGGAGTTGTGGTGGGAACGCTATCAAAGAGAAAGATGCCTGCAAGGCACAGCAGCCCCAAGCCCAAAATTGATTTACAGAGTGAGAGAGAAAGAGTAGTAGAGGAGGGGGGTAAAAGGAAATACGTTAGATTTAGGGTGTAGGAAATGCAGAGGAAGAGAGATACTGAGCGAAGGCAATAGGTTTTAGAGTAAATGCTAGTATGCCCAGCTAAACCCAAAGCCTGTTCAAATAATATTCTTGTTTATCATATTTTTCCCACTTGACGGTTTAAGGATTTAAGGATTAGCAAGTACTGCTGCTTTCTCCCTCTTGATGATTCAGTTGGGTATTTCAACCTTGATTTCCAAAACTTAATTCCATATACAGTAGAAGCTTTGCTCATTACGTTATCAACCCATATCTTTATTGATTTATGTTAAGTCAATTCAAGAAAACAGCACACAGATCCAAATAATCACTTCATGCAAGTTAACAAGTCACATGTCAAAGTAGTTTGTATTTCTTTGTGTGTTTTTGAACTATAGATCTGGACTCAAAAGGTGCTTTGCAGCTAACAGCAGTGATGTGCTCAGGTGCTTGAGTCGCCATGTCAGACAAATACCTCAAAGCTGAGTTTCTGGATGAGAGAACACATTTCTTGACTGAGTCAGCGAACTGTAAAGTGTTCAGACTAAAGTGACCAAGATTACCCGGCCTGATTTAGAACTTACGTAAGTGCTGCGCAGAGGTACTTAAATGTACTTCAGACACTGGGCTGTGTACAGGCTGTACATATTGTTACTGTTGTTTGATAGGTTTAACAATTCCTCCAAACCATTTGATGATATAGATTGCTTATACCTACCCTCCAATACACAAACTACACAAAAACATTTTCATAAATTAGCGACCCTAGCGTTGGTAGGAAATACAACCAACAGGAGCGTTTCCTCTCGTATCTAAGCAACAGAAACTAACAGTCGTGGCTTTAAACACTTTGTTAACGTTGTGAAACGGTCGCAGTTTCAGGGGTAAATTCCTGTTACGCATGTGACACAAGAATGTGACATAGTTCTGTTTGTTCCAAAAAAAAACGTTTACTTTTATTTTCAAACAGGACACAAACCTCAGTCTCCTGGGTGAAAGTCCTGTGTTTGTTTGACCCATACACCACCCCAACCTACCTTCTTACGCAGAATTTGGCCACTTATTAGTCACCAGACCAAGCTCAATCTTTTAAGATTGAGCTTGGTCTGGGGAGTCTGCTCTGTATTTTCTCTGCACAAGAGGCGTGGTCAACGGGCATAGTTCAACTGACTCTGTACGCAATTGGATAGTCCTTCAACCAATCAGACCAATGATCCGGGTGACGTAGCAGCGACAGTGGCATCAACGGGTTGCTGCCATGCTGCCATGGAGTGCTGCGCTTGTTTAAAGATTATTTTTTGGGGGGCTTTTCCCTTTATTTAGACAGTGACAGTGGATAGACATGAAAGGGGGAGAGAGATGGGGGATGACGCAGCAAAGGGCAGCAGGTCGGATTTGAACCCACGCCACTGCAGGACTCAGCCAACATGGGACGAACAATCTCACTGGGTGAGCTAGAGGCCGCCCCGGTGGCCGGTTTGTTGAATGTAAACAAAAAGCTGCTTGGTCGCTTCTATATCGTCATCGTGTTAAACCCGCCAATAGCGCACCAGGTGGATAAGCCAGTTTGTCATTGGTTCCCGCAAAATTGTTACGGAAGCAGGATAGATAAACGTACAGGTTTCCAGCCTGATCTGCAGGGTGAAATCAAATCGCCGGCAGATTGGGCGGGGTTTACCCAGTCTAGCCACTTTTACTTTGTGACTTTCGCTCTTTCGCCTCTATAAACGTTAATATGAGTCGTAATTGCTGCTTGAACAAACAACCAATGGGAGGGTTTTTCGGCTTTTATTGTTTGTGCATCTGTGTTGTTTTCTAATCTGCACAAAGCACACTCAGTGGATTGTCTGGATAATGTAAAGTAACTGATTTATTTTCTGACTTGCATCTTATGTTCAGTGGCAGAGTAAGCATTCAGAAGATCTTTCCAGTCATGTTGATGGAGGGTGGTGTTGCATACTCAGACTGTTAGGACATCAAATGTGGTGATTGTGAGGGCAAGGGAGAGCTACTTCTTTTACCCAAGAAAGCGAGACACCTTTGACATGAAGCCAGCAGTTCCATGTTGGCGTCTGGGCTTCCACATTAAATATCCAGTTGTGATATTCATCCGCTTCCCCTTGGTCTCTGCCGCCGGGTAAGTTTCCTGTTGTCAAGTGTGTGAAGTATGTGAAGCCAGAGATGGTATACAGTAGACTTGATCTGAACAGGCTCCTGCCACAATACCTGCTCAACAGCTTCCACATTTTGCGTAACATGGTGGGACAGCAGTGGCATGTAACACTTGACCCAAGGGAAATGAAAAAGGTGTTTTAGTTTGTTTCACATCCGAGGCAGTGAGCAGAAGGAATGCCATGTTAAGTCTCACTTTCATCACTCCATCCAGGAAGTATCCCCAGACCGGCAGGATAAAAATCTGATTACACTGTAGTTGTACTGGGCAACTTCCAGGTATGAATGTGTAACTGTGTGAATGTGACAGGTCGTCGTTGCAAATGAGAATTTGTTCTCAATCGACTTACCTGGATAAATAAAAGTTTAAAAAAAAGACTCTAATCCTGATGCAAAGTT
Source organism: Gymnocephalus cernua (assembly GCA_023631565.1). Classification (NCBI taxonomy): domain Eukaryota; kingdom Metazoa; phylum Chordata; class Actinopteri; order Perciformes; family Percidae; genus Gymnocephalus; species Gymnocephalus cernua. The sequence goes on from CM042429.1 coordinate 23,395,413, forward strand.
AAATGGGTAAGGTAATACGTGTTTTTGGTGAAATTGGACATTACTTGATGCGCATGTGCGACTCCCAACAAAGATGGTACAGAACTGCAATGTCTCGCTCTGTGGCTGGGGCGGGGGCCTCGGGGTGAGGGGAGGAGCTGCAGCGGTGTGTAGTCCAGCGGATATGTGGTGTTTTCTGGGGATTGGACCACGTGGACCTGTTCTGGTGCACCCTCTGGATACGATTGTGGGCCTGAAGGTTGGCATAATATGAGCACTTTTGTGATGGGAGCAACAACCAATTTAAAAATGTATTTTGTCAAACTGCCAATCCATATTGTCTCAAAAATATGAGGCAATATTGGCTTAAACTATTCAAAGTGAGATACACTGACTCAGCTCCAGGCTTCCAGCTGTCACATAGACACAGAGATAAACCATCGCTCTCCTGCTAACTCAATCACTGTCTGCCTTTTTTTTTTTTTTTTTCGCTCAGCCTCATGCTCCAGACATCCCTGCAGGAAGGAATAAAACATCACACCTGTACTCTCTCTCTCTCCCTCTCGCACACAACATTTTTCACAACAGAATTGGGAATAAGTCTCTGACATCATTAAAGGTATAGTGGAGGATTTTCTTTTTCCGGGTGGATCATCAAGACTATTGGTCCTCCTAGTTGTCAATCATTGTGCGGATATGTTTACGTAAGGCCGTCGTACGTGCTCGTCCCTAGGTAGTTTTCGCTTCCTGCGGCCTCTAGCCCGACCGCCTTCTCCCCGCTCTCGGCTGGTGCTGGCTCTCGCGCCCCCGCCCTGACCTCGTCGCCCTGCCTCTAGGCACCCCCCCGATCTTGGTCGGGATGAACAGGGCACGGGCTCGTAGTCAATATCAGATTCCACAAGACTCTCTTCTTGAAAGCTCTAAACGCACCAGCGTGTGCCTGCTGATTCTGCTGTTTTCTACAAGAAGTCAAACCAATGCTTTATCCTGTGCGGATTGAGACCACATGCTGCACAGAAGTCGTCTGTGTAGGTTCACTTTATTTTGTCTTTGTTTTAACTCACAGTTTAAGTTTACAATGTAAGCGGTATTGGGCTACACAATCTAGTGTGTGTGTGTGTGTGTGTGTGTGTGTGTGTGTGTGTGTGTGTGTGTGTGTGAGTGAAAGAAGAAAGAGCGCATGATTACACTAACTGCAAATAAGCCAATATTTGTTTTTCAATTTCTCACTATACTGATTTTAGAAAAACAATTCTTACCAAAATTTGGAATACTAAACAACCAATATCTAAAATGATTTATGATTTCATTATGAGGGTCTTTTTCGAAGCTTTTTAAGCCTTTCATCCCATATTCTGTTTAGTGCTCTTGAAAACACAATCTGGGTTTAAAGTGCCACTGAAGCAGCTTGATGTGGCAAGCTAATGACATCAAAATGCAGATTGGGAGCTTTGGCTTTGGCACAAAAACACCTCTCACTTCTCTGACAACTGTATGCCGTATCACACATACACACACACACACATGCGTGTAAGCTAACTCATTCAGACACACAGGCACTGTGGTAGCAACCACTCCTCCCAAACGCCACACACACGCACAGTCCTCTCCTCTACTCACACAGTTTGCACAGTTAAATCAAACTGATTTGCTACCATTGTGAGAGGAAATTAGCATAACAAGGATGGGATCAAATGAGGTAGTTACAGCTTGAATCATAAATTGCAGACTGAGCGAACGTGCGGCTGCAAATGGATTGTAGTTCACATCAGTATTCATGAAAAGAGAAAAGTAAGCTTCAGAATGGGTTGTGGTATTTTTTTCTTCATTGTCAGTTTTATGTAAAAACCTTGTATCTCAATTTTTGTCTTGTTCTGTAAATGACCACTGACAGGTCATCCAACATTTAGTTTTAGGTTTTATGACTCAAGGACAAAGCAGTCTTTACACAGCATTGTCCAGTGTTAAGTGTGTGGATGTTAGTGGGTAAATAAACCCTGTTCCATTTTTATTTTTGAATAGTGAATAATCTGAAGATACAAGGTTTTACCGACCACTGATAATACATTCACTTCATTGAGAATCCATATTATCACCATCAGGACACATGCCTTCCTCAGATCAGCACCATCCACATCCATACAGATGTGCATTAAGTGCATATAAGACGAATGCTTATAGTCTGCAAAGCATTAAGACTGTGGCAGCTGTGACAATGACGCTTTTTCTCATGTCAGAATCACCAGTTACTCATCACTCAATGAAGTCAGTAATGGTATATGGTGTGTTATACAAATAGTAAAAGTATTGGTATTAGCTATCCATGAAGACTCTGTGCTCACAATCATACATACCGGTACATTAATATATCAGGACTCTCTGCAATAAGGCCATTAATTAGGATGATATTCATTTATAATACACTTCTGTCTTTAAGTTGATGTAGAGTCAAAAAACAATTATGATTAGGCAAAACGGTGGGAAATACAATACTTATATAACCTCTATTTTGCATTTTCTTTGCAATAGTAAGATAAAGACGACTCAGATGTAAGATAATCTGTTTTAATGTTGCTGTAGAACAGTTATTCATTAATTATAACACTGCATGAATTATCCATAGTCACTGTTAGAATGTGAAGAACTAGGGGAGTTTACATAATGATAATTAGAACTCTGTCTCTTTCTCATTCAATATTTGTACTCACACTTTTTGTCCTTTCTCTTTTTAATCTCACTTTTTTCCATATTTTCTTACTATCTGCCTTTTACTAATTTGCTCTCTATTGTACAGTGAATGTTTTGATGCACTCATGCGGCTGTGGCATCATGCAGACTCATACAGTGTTATGGACCAGACATATCTTCAGAGCATATAGGTATGTGATTCTATATTCCACCCATATTGTACTCTGTCTGTAATCTGATGCAGGTTTTTACCAAGAAATGAATGACACTGGTGCAAAGGTAATGGATAATAGAATTAGTTGTGAACATAGTTGCCTGAGCAATTGAGCAAGCAGAGAACTGCACCCCCACTATTAGAGTTGGGGCAAACGTATGTTTTTGTGTCCCCACTTGTTGATCATACAATTTAGCTACTTTTAAACAATTGAGCTAGTTCGGATGAAAAATAGTTATATCTGTATGTTTCATACGAAGCATATGAATGAAAACTTTCATTTCCAGTCCTTATCTACAGTAAGCCCTCTGGAGATGCTTTTTCACACACGTAGCACACAACGTTAGAGGCGTTCTCACCTACTCTTTATTGTAGGAAATGGCACTATCAGGTGTTAATTAAATGAAAATGTTTAGGCATGTCACTAATCTTGCACCCCCACTTTTAACTATAACTAGGCACCCATAGTGTTGAATGTAATGTCTTTCTAAGTAGGTGACTCTGGGTATGTGTCTACATTTGCTTCACTTGCCCAAACTTTCAGCCAAAAGGAAGGGTTTATATAACTCGATTTCAACACACAAAAGGCAAGACTGTATACTGTAAGAACACACTCGTCTCAGTCTCTAAGTGGTGAAGCGAGAATGCACAGCATCTATCTTCATGTAACTGAGTTACGATGGATTCACCTCACGTGACAAAATGCAATTCTTGCCTTGGATTCAGGGTCACTGATAGGAAATCCCATAGGTGTAAAGGAAGTGAGAAATCGAAGGTTAAATGAAAACATAATCTGTATGCTTGAAATGTCTTTCTGAAAAGAGTCTGAATAGTTTGGCGCTTGCATCATTGCAAATGACAAAGCTGTGGTTAGCATCGGATTATCAGCGGTCACAATAGATTGCAATTGTAGGCCATTAGAGTCATTTGAAGATATGTCCATGGAAACTACTGATCCAATACTAAAAGATAATCCAATAATCTGTTGTGTGTCAGTTATATGCTCACCAGGTTCCAAATAATCTAATGTCTCAGCCTGAGTTATTTAAAGCGGAAGAAATCAATATTTTTTTACATTGAATCAAACAACTGTTTCTTATCGTGAAAAGCTGGTGAATATAGTTGAACACGTATCGGCTAAAGAGCCAGATATTTCCCCTTTGACTTATAGGAGACCAAAACAAAGCTAATAAGAGAGTGAATATTGGACTTACAGTCAGCAGGTGGCAACTCCAAATGTAAGACAATGCTGCTCTGTTTCTGCTGAATCTGGAAATAGGTAACTGTTTGCTATGTTGAGCTTGGTGTGTCGTGCCCTGAGTGGCAAATAAAAAGAATTAACGCAGGTTTAGGAGCAAAACCTGACCACACAATGAGAAGGGCTGGGCAAAGCTGGACCAAAGTTAGAATGCATTGAAATCTAGAGCCTGATTTGTTGATGTAGTGTTTTTATAGTGTAGTTATTCATTTCTGCGTCGTCCCCTAAACAGTTACTGACCTGTTGTCTTTTGAGACTGCATGCGATGTGCCATAGCATAGACATTACAGATGTTTGCCCCCCCCCCCCAGAAGCATTTTTTAATTGTGGACAGGAAGTTGGGTGGGATTTATTACCTCTCATCTACAATTGATGAGTGCTTTCCTGTCTCCTGTCACTGATACCCTGTCTTAAAATAAGATTGTATTGGATTGCTCAAATATCTGAACATGCTGGCATCTCTCTACTTGTATCTTGATGAATTAAACAGACCTATGCATGGGCCTCCTGAAACAGTCGTGTGACAGCTACATGACACATAATCAAGAAGACTGGTGCATACTTCATGTCAGCCCTCATACAGTATTTATGAAATACCATTTTTTTTTGGGACTGGAGCTTCAATTTATTAAGTAAATATAACCAAGCTAAGTGAAGTGGAACCGTGTTAGAATAGGTTTTTCCATGTGTGTGTGTGTGTGTGTGTTTGCATGTGTTGACAAAAAGATACAATTGATGATGAGGCATACTGACCTTCCTCCTCACCAAAATGCACACACAAACACATGCACATACAGAGGCTCCAGTTGGAGAACAAAAAGTTGATGTTGATAACTTGCATAATGAATGTTTCAATATTAAAAGGTTGATGCCCTATTCCTATTTGACATTTTGCTTGCTAAATATTCACCATCCTGGATTTGGAGAGCTTAACCTTCCATACGAATGTGAGGTTATTGAAAAATACATTCCAGCTTCCAGTCATGACTGATATCACGGAGAATCCACATATTAACTAATAAAAAAATGGAACCCAAAACAGACACTTTGGTCTTAATCAAAAAAGCCTTCGTTACTTATTCTGCTCCATGGCTGACAGTGACGTTTCCCTGAATGTAATTAAGCTTGAGCCTGTAAGGATAAAAAGTAAGCTTGTTAATATGTTCTGGAAGTAATGAAAAAAAGAAAATACAAAGAATGAAATACACACAAGTACTGTCTCCCATTTATTGCTTTAGAAATGATATTGGATCTAATAACCCAGAGCTGTGAGACCACATAGCAGGCTATCATTACACCAAAAAACACCTGGCAACTGAACGATAGAGGGAGAGAGAAGATAGAGGTGGAGGGAGGAATAGAGATGGATTAAGAGGTGGAGGATAAGGGAAGAGAAAAGTGGTAAACAGATGTAGAGTAGGGAGGAGAAGAGACTGTACATAAAGAGGAAACAGAAATGCTCGAAGATTAGCAGGGATAGTGGAAAGAACAGACACGACAGTGGAGTCAATAATTGGCAAGACATCCTGTTGTCTTTGTTTTTCACTCCAACTAAGAAAACCCAAATAAAACCAATGAGCGCAAATTGCACCAGGCCTAGGAGCCCAGGCTGGGGATAATTAATGAGCTGTAACAAACCACCATGTGTTTATTAAGCTGGGATCGATTGTTTCGGTCAAATGGATTGTCTCTTCAAAGTTAAGTGGTATTTGAGACTGTTGGCAGCTCAGTGGCATTACTATACTGTGCATAGCAGATTGTGAGGAGACATTATTGACATAGAATGGATAATCGAGAAGAGACGAGTGAGCTATTCTCTGCAATGTACTCCAGAGTGATGTGACATGTTGTCTATTGAAGTATTTGCCTATTTTTTCCTCAGCATTATAACATTTCATTGCAACTAATTTCACAGCAATATTCTAATGAGAACATCCACACCTTCTACTTTATGGATATTTTTCACCTCCATTTGTATGGAGTTAGACCACCCACTTGATGTTTTACTTTGCTGTGAGCACAGAAAACTGAGGAAATTATTCAATCTACTAGTTCATGACCTCCGTTTTCTCGAACTGCCACGCTTTAACTCTGGGTTCATGCAGTTCATTCAAATGGTAATCCTCACTTTAAACAAACAACGCAAGGCTTCCTGCAGACAGCACAAAACACGCCATCTCCAGCCACTTGCTCCTCATCACCTCCACTCTCATAACTACTGTATATGAATGCATTCAGCCAAGCACATTTATAATATCCCTGCCACCCAGCAACTTAACTTCATACATACAGATGCAACTGCAAATCTCCATACGAGTGCTGCATAATAGTGGATCTCAGCAAGCATACAGTACTAGCACACACACACACACACACACACACACACACACACACACACACACACACACACACACACACACACACACACACACACACACACACACACACACCTTTGCATCTTAACAGCCTACAGTGCCAAACATTAACACATACTCTGACACATGCATACAGGCAAAGGCGATCCTCTTTTGAAACTACATACGTTTCTTTGCTACAAGAAGGGAAGGGAAAAGGCAAAAAGGGACAGGGGAGCAATTTCTTGAGCAGCCCAGAGACTATACAGTGAGTCACGGTGAAGTCGGCTGGAGAGAGATGGAATATCCTACCGAGCATGGACCGTGGTAATTGCCTCTGTGTCTGTGTATGTGATAGAAATAAAGAAAAAGAAAAATGATGTGTGTGTGTGTGTGTGTGTGTGTGTGTGTGTGTGTGTGTGTGTGTGTGTGTGTGTGTGTGTGTGTGTGTGTGTGTGTGTGTGTGTGTGTGTGTGTGTGTGTGTGTGTGTGTGTGTGTGTGTGTGTGTGTGTGTGTGTGTGTGTGTGTGTTGCCAACAGCACCTCCAGGCTGAACTGATGAGCTCATTATTTTTTCTCCCAGAACCCCCTCCAGTCTCTGGAAACACACAGTGGAGCTCCCTGTGAGTGTGTGTGTGTTATGTGTGCAGGACTATGGCCTTTCCCTTGGAGTTCTGCCTCCAAACTATTTATTGTAAAAGCGATAGGGATAAAAAGAGGTGAGAGATGCAGAAATGGCAAGAGAGAGACGAAAGTGAAAAACAGACAAGCAGTGAGAAAAAGAAAAGCGAGAGCTGCTATCACGTCAGTGACGATGAGAAGTGAAAGATATTAAATAAGCTGTGTGCATGTGTGAGTATGATTTTAAGAAATTCATCAAGATGCCACACTGTATTCCAGACAGCAACATTTTAGCTTTCATCAAGATTGTGCCGAAGAGGATTACAGGCTTTGACGATTAAAATACAGCTGTTGACAAAAGACCATATGGGGATGTGTCAGATCTTTGTCCGAATCCTGTGATGCAGTCTTTTCCCTGCTTTGCCTCTGCTCAAATAAATCATAAAAGTACACATCACAGATCTGACATCAAAGAAAAATCACACAGCCTAGATAATTGAAAAATAATTATAATTTTAAATTAATTGATGTGATCCATTTTGTGTTTTCAGTGGAAAACAAGTTCATGTTTGTCTTAGTCAACACATTGCATTTTAGGACTCACTTTGGCAACGTTAAAACGTTAAATTATACATGAAGGGAAAGTGGGATTTATTAACAGAAAAAGGAGTGTTTTCAAAGTGTTTTGACTTTGACTTCTTTTTTTGACTTCACTTTTAAACTGTTACACGTGCCGTGCCTGACAAAATGTGTTTGATTGTGTAGAGTGATCTGAAATAAATCATCATCTCATGATTACTGTACATGTGGGAAATCACAATTTTCCCTCATTCATGTGGAAACCCAAACACATACTGTAGACATACAGTATATGCATAAGAAATGCTGTGAAACTACAACATATGAAATGCAGTAATAAGATCTCTCTTGGTTAATGTATAGATCCTCAAGTTAGGACAGCGTGAAGTCCTCTGCCAGAGAATCTCACACAGCCAGCAGTCTGATATATGAAGTTAATCCCCAAGTGACTGTAGAGTCACTGTATAATTATCATTTCAACCTTCTTACTAAGCAAGATTAGGGAGGTGCATATGCAATCACGCATGCACACACACACACACACACACACACACACAGAGAGAGAGAGATCCCTATCATTTTGATAATTAATGCCAATATAATAAAAGGCCGGACATCTAAATTTAAGACTTTGAGCAAGACAGACATCATATGGCAAAATTAAGCTTGATGATACAAAACAGACACACACACACACACACACACACACAGCTGTGCTTTCATGTGGTTTGAGTTTGGAAAAGGCGCTGTTTCTGTGTGTGTGTGTGTGTGTGTGTGTGTGTGTGTGTGTGTGTGTTCAGTTAGTTCTGTTCAGTCAAACTGAAATTTAGCCTACCGTTTTTTTCATCTTAGTTTATTTGTGCATGGTGTAGCTTGATTTTATTTCATGTTGTTTGCAACATGACATCATGACTTCGCGTAAACATACACGCCCACTTTCTTAAGCCAAGTGGCATGTTATCTGTACGCATTTTGAGCTATCCGCGTGTATGTCTATGCTGTATACAGCGAATGTAAACATACACGCCACTTGGTGTGTTATCACGTAAACATACACGCCTCTTTCACGTTATTTGTACGCATTTTGAGCGCCGTATACAGCGGACGGGTTGGGTTGAGGAAAAGAATAACCGGTTAGGTTAAGTAAAAGAAGAAAGCTAGTTTAGGAAACGTGACACGGGACACGAAGGAAACGTGACACACGGGACACGAAGGAAACGTGACACGCGGGGCACGATCCCCGGTCTCCTGGGTCATCCACCACCCCGACCAACCTCCCTATGCAGATTTTTGCCCTTTTATACTACTCGCTACGGCGTAAATTCACACGGAATCGCAAGTTAATGTAAGTCAATGGAGCCCAAATGCCATTGATAAACACGCTAAAAAGCGAGTATGCGTCTTAATAACACGGCAAAAATGGCATACGAATTGGCGTGTCATACGTACGCCACTTCATGATATCAGTCTGTTGTTTGATATATGGTAGTTTTATTCTCTTTACCTTAAGCTCAGTTCAGATCAGCCAAGCTGTTTTTATCATTGCGTGTGTGTGTGTGTGTGTGTGTGTATTGTGTGTGGGTGTGTGTGACTTTATCCCAGACAGCATGTATATAATTAACAGCATGATAAACCCTACTGTGTTAAAATGCAATTAACACCACCAGTCATATCTCGTATCAAAAAATCACACAAAGGCGTGAGCAGGGTGGACGTGTGCTTCATCATATAAACTGAATATTCTCTGTAATCATATTTTGAAAGAACCTATTTGCATCCGAGCATCTGTCTCTCATTTAAACCCCATCTATCAATATCCATTTAGGTATTTCTTCCTTTTTCCTTCTTTTCTCTGCCATCATCTGCATCCCTCTTTTCCTTTGTCTTTGTGTAAAAAGACAAACTCACCTCTTCTTTTGCCACCTTCCACAGGGAGGTCAAAGGTCAGCCGGAGAACAAACTGTCGTACATTTACCGGTAGTCTGTAATGCCCATCTTCCTTTAACAGCATACAGTTAGCATAGCACAATTTTCACTACCTGTTTGAGTTAAAACAACTTATATCAGTTAGGCTATATTGCAGTAAGATGTCGGATGTCCAAACCTACATTTTTCAGTGTGAGCGGTTTTCTGTTACAGAGCTTGTTTATTATTGATTTGGAAAGTGCTAACGTCAGATGTTTCGGTTTATGAATGCTATCCTTCATCGTCTAGAGTCTGGTTCACATAGTCCCTCTGGGCCTTGTGATTACATCAAACATGTCTGTTATAGCCTGGCCTTGAGAGAAGCAGGGCGGGAGGAGACAGTTGTTTTGTAAAGGACGTCTGTGGTTAGAATGGATAGAAAGGGAATTTTTAAATGCAGAAGTATGTGAACATCCCTAGAGTCATTTGGCTAATCCACTCATGACGTCTAAGGGTTTGATAATGTTGTCAAAGATACATAGCAGTAACAAGAGATTACCATGGTACAACTTCTTAGGTCATGTGCAGGCAACTGTATAATAATCACTTTTAAAGAAAAAAAGGTATGTATTCCATGACATCTGCTAAAAGGTTTGTTTTTTTTCTAGTTGATAACCTAAGTGCAAGCAACATCACAAATACCAGCCCAGAGTTACCATGATATACAATAATCTGGTAGAATAATGTATTATTACAATCTGGTAAAGCATGTCACAGTACATGTATCACAGTCCCAGATCTGCACTTTAATGATGATGTAGTGACAGTATCCAGTCTTCCTGGGGCTCCAACACCAGACCTCTCTTTACGTGTCTAGCCTTGTCAGCAGCTGGAGCTGCAAGCCTCATTTACCAGATTCAGATCAGGTATGTTGTGCTGCAGTTTAACTGCTGAAAAGTACAGGAAAATAAAGACAGATAGCATCTGAACTAAGAACAAACCCATAAAAATGTCCTCTAGCCGTGGCTATTACTGTGTTGTATAAGGCTTTGAAACAAAGCCAACAGTATTAGGAATTAAGTATTATTGCTAGGTCAAAAGTTGCTTGCAAAGCCATTTGGCTGAGATTAGAGCTGCCTTTTCATTTAGGTCTCACGTAAAGTAGGAATAGATAACAAGGAGGTGATGTACACTGTAGATGAAGATAAGGACATACTGACGGAGACTGTAAAGTCAAAGATACATTAGCAACATTTGAAATGCAGGAGGGTGTTATTGTTTTTAGCTGGAATGATACATTGGAAAATGGACAGCAATACAATGGATTAAACAGACAATTCTGAATGTAAAGGAGTTATATTTAGCATAGCCTCATCTGTATTACAGTATATTACACTACAGAAATTGAACCAAGATCCTTCCTGGAGGCCTGGGCAGAGACAGGACACAGGACAGGAGAGAGGATAGAGTTCCCAGATCTGCAGCAGCTGTGGGCATGACAGCATGGGAAAAACAGAAAGAAGATTGCAAGATTGATGCAGAAAAGAAAGAAGAAGGGAAAAGGACAGGGGAAAAAGGCAGAAATCACCTGCTTTGTGGGAAACTGGAGTTGAGCTGGCTGTGTGACCAGCCGTTGCTAAACTGACATGCGTGGGGGCAGTAAATAAAGATCTGCTTCCCGTGACAGAGCAGGTTGGCTCTGGTTCGCTGCAGCATCAAGCTGCTCACTGGATTGTAAAGCCAAGCACCCTGTGATAAAAAGCAGAGTGGTAATTTTGTGGTATAAATTTACATAAAATAATTTTTCCAGTTTATTATATCACTGCTAAGCAAATGAATATGTGAAGCATTTAATGCTGTTTTATACATATGTAGCCTATTATTTATTGTTATTCTTGAATTATTTAATCAAATGGTAGTTTTGTTCAAAAGCAGATTATAAGGAATGAAAAAGGAATGAAAAAGCAATTAAGTCTGCCGGTCTCAGCTCAACTCAAACCAGCTGGTCAAGTTGCAGAGGCTGGTTTTAGAACGTACGGAACGTCACCTGTTTCAACAGCCAATAGCGAGTCATCTTGTAAAGTCAGCAACAATAAAGTGATCCATAATCCATTTTATGATTCGCCGTGAATCAGAGAAATAAAACGTGTTTTTGTTGATTCATCACTAGAAATGTAACTGTAGTAAGCATCTCACTATCGCTAAGGTTATCCACATTCATATTTAGATGCAACAAATGATATATTTAGCTACAAAAAGCCTGGAAGTCGGAAGTTAGGATGGATGTACAAAGAGTTGTTGCTATGGAGATGATACACCGTCTTGTGTCGTCGCATTGGTGTGACTGGCAAGTTTTAGAAAGCTACGCATTGCAAGAAGTTGCAAGTTTCAACTTGTCTCGTCGCAAATCTTTGTTTAATCTTTTTGTTTTACAGACGTGAGAGTGATATTAATCTTATCCAATATTACGCAATATAGTGAATAAGCACATTTATCAAAATCTCAAACTGTTCCTTTAAATAGCCTACATCTTCAGAGTTTAAAACTGTAAAATGCTCATATAGCCACTACAGTACATCAAACATGCAGGATACAGTAGTATTTATATTAGTTGAACATGAATTTGAACATCAGTAAGTTACTAAATAGGAGACTGAAAGGACGGGTTAGTACACAATGTCTTACTGAACTGATAAAAGTTGAAAAATAAACAATAGAGAGGAGAGGACGACCTGTGGGGCGAGTCAAAAGCAGGATTGAAGAGAAAAAAACACAGCGCTCACATTATCAGAAGCAAAATGACCTAGGATTTCTTTTCAGAAAACTGCATCTTCAGCCTAGAAGGTGGGCCTGAAAGAGAGTGTGTGTGTGTTGTCACATTTCTGATGCAGCCAATCAGAAAACGTTGATTAAGGTTCACAGCTAAGTTTACTGGGTCAAAACAGATGCCAGAAGAAGGGAGCGCATGAGATGGAGGAAGGGAGGAAAACATGGGAGCGAGCATTGAGTACCAGTCCCAAATGTTCACTCTTGCAGGCTTTATCTCTCTTTTTGCACAATGTTTCTATCAATCTCTGGCAGTTTTCTCCCTCTCCTCTTTATTTTCATCTTTCTGTGTTGCTCTTTGCTTTCACATTTTGTCCCTTATTAACCACTTTGCAATAACTGTTTTACTGTATTGCAATAAAACTCATTACCCCCTTACTGAATAGCTGTATCGTGTTGTAAATAGATCTGTGTTCCCTTAGGTTTTATTAATGTAGTTCCTAAAATGCACAATAATTACACAAGAATGCACAATAAAATAAACAGAACATATTTGGTGGATTAGTTCCCCTGGCAGAGAATTATTTCAATGTGTGTGAGTTTGCATTAAATAATCAAGGTACAGGTAGATATAAAATTGCTCCTTCAAGCTGAAACTCTTCACTGTTTCTGGATTTAGGTCCCAGGTGGTTCAAAGTAAAACTCTTAAAAACTCTCTTCTTGGGAATCTCTGGCAGTGTGGCAGTGTGGGAGTTGGAGGTTGTTAAAAATCTAAATGCAGTCATTGACAGCACAAAGTGTGATTTCATGCCTAAATTGCAAAAATGTTGTCCACCTTTTTTCCCTCTGCTTTCTATCTTCTTTTCCATTGCCCTTACAAATGTTCCAATGCGCCTCATTCTGATGGAAAGTCATTTTCTGTAATTGTCACTCTCTATTCTTGCGTCTTCATTTTTTTAAGTTATTTCTCCTTTCTCCTAGCTCTTTTTAAACTGTTCTGTTTGCTGTTATTTTAGACATCCAGCAGCATATTTGTACCTGTCAGCAGTCTGTCAGTATTTGAGATGTAAGGGAGGAGCTAAAAACGGGTGGAGGGGGAGTCATTTTGTAGAATGTTTAGATTTTTAGAGGTATAAATGTGCACATGAGTGTTTTGAGGCATGCATTAGCTGAGATCCTGCTATTTTTTAACATGGCTTGGAATCAACATATGTATGGGTGTGGGGAAAAAGGTAAGAGAACAACACTAGATGAAACAGAGAAATGCTGTAGGCTGTACGGAAGAAAAGAAATCGCAGGTAGAGAGATCAAGAGTAAAATATTAAAGAGAGTAGGAGACACTGAGAAACACAAACAGGGGAGATAATAGGCAGAGGCAGCTGAGAGATAAGAATGAAATGTGAAATGGAGGCTTGATTGGGATGAAAATGAGATGACACAAATGAGATAGAGAGGAAGAGAATTGATACGCCGTTCAATGAAAACACAAAGGACTTCACACACATTCCTTCATAAACAATTCAACCATACTTGCCATACGCACACACACACACACACACACATTATTCCACACCATATGCTTGTCCCATTTACCTATGGTCTTCACATGCAAGCAGTGCTGTGGCTATAATTTAAGAATAGTTTGTCCCTGATGTTTTATATGCCCATATCTTATTGCTACCCATATGGCCAAGCATTCAGTTTACATACAGTATGCTTCTATTTCCAACATCTCCATCAGATAACCCTAAGCACAACACACACAATATTGGACTGGCTATTCTATCTCTCATAGCACAATGTTTTTCTGATTACCATCAGAGGCAATATGGGGCACCGCAATTCACTTGCAAATGCTGCATGTATAAGACCGCATTATGCTTTTATTGGCGACTGAAAACATTTCTAATATAAGGACAGACACAGTGGGAGGAATAGGAAGGCACTGTGCTGGGTGCAGCCTTCAATAATACAATTTTGTGTCAGCAGCAGTGGAAGACTCCCTCCTGTGCCGCACATATAAGCACTGGCCTGTCAAACAGGCTTTTATTATGAGAGACAGAGAGGGAGAGAACATCTGAGACAGCAGGAACAATTACAATACAACAGTATTATTTGGGGGTTTGGTTATTTCCTGGCACCCTGTGTGTGTGTGGGGGGGGGGGGGGGGGGGGGGGACTTGCAAGCTGGAGTGCGAGATGGGTTTTGTCCCGTGTCTTTTGCCACATATTCTTTTTGGTTCACTCAGATAACACACAGGAAACATGTGCATTCCCTAAGGCCATGATACACCTGGAACATCTGGAATATTAGATGGACAGTGATAGTGTTTTCCCATAATATGTTTTTTCTTTGTACGTTGGATTTTACCTAAGGGTTTATATAGCCATCTGTTTTCTTTTCTTTTTCCTGAAGTCAACATCATAGTAGAATTCTCTTTACTCTATGCATTGTTATGAAGGAAGAAAATAGCAACAACATAGTGATCTGAGAATTGAAAATATATTTTTGCCATGTGATAACTGAGCTGATGATGATGACTGTATTAAGGTCATCAATCAATCCATTATTAATTGTGTGGCCTTTATTTTAAAGCTACATTGTGTAAGAATTTCTCCCATCTAGCGGTGAAATTGTATATGACAACCAACTGAATATTACTTTCTTTTATTATTTATTAACTTTGGTCTTGTTGCTTTGGCTGTCACGTTTTCGTTTTAATTCTCTTTTTAACTTCCTTGGCGACTCTATTACATGTCCTCGAGAATAGGCGCAATCCTCCATTTTCAACAGGCTTTCAAATCTGCCAGGAGTCGCAAGTAATCTTCTCCCCTCCCTCCCTGGCATTCGTCACAGTCAGTGCCACTGAGTGAAAAGTGCGAAAGGTGGAGGTATGTCCCTCTTTGGCTAATGTATTTTAAAGATGGGAGGTGCAACATGACGGCCGTCATTGGAGCAACTCGCTCGTTTGTATTCCACCCATAGGAGAATACTTTGATTAGTTGGTGGAAGTAATTACACATGAATGAGCACATATTTGTGAAAGAACAAAGGGTTTTTTGCTAAGAATCAACTCAAAAAATTACACAATGGAGCTTTAACAGTGTGAATGTATTTGTTTTTTAAAGGCTTACTGCTTCTGAGTATATGTGTATATATGATGCTGCACGCAGTAGCAACATGGCACAATTCAACAAACATGGTTCATTAGGTTTGTTTATTTGTTGGTAGCCCGCAAATATTTGTGTGCAACCACCTGTTGTTTTGGCAGGCCTATTCTTAGAAATAGAAATATGATACTCAGTCCCTGAAGACTATAAACTTTATAGCTATACAGAAAATCTGATCTCTTCTTTTATTTAATTGATTTATGCTAATGAGTTATAATGGTTCAATACTGAACTGAAGCCCAGAATTGTTATAACAGCTAGCAACTCAACTCCAATTTGGACTTAATTTAAATTAGGGAGGAAATTATAGTGCCTGGCTGGACCAACAAGGTACTTTACCAAATCCAGGAAGGCTTTTTACGTCTGTTAAAGTTCCAGATAATGGGGTGCCACATTTTACTCAGACAGATTATCCAGATATCTCAGTAAACCTAATTCTTGGAACAGGCTGAGCTGTGTTTTTCGCATCCAGTGTCCGGTGCTGGGAGGACTGTCAACACCATATTGTTTTGTGCTTTGCAACCATTGCTGTGGCTGAAGGCTAGAAGGCAGCAAAATCTACCACTTGCAAAATGAAGGTAACATCTTTGATGAGTTAACATTAGCAAAACAACAAGAATTTAGCATGTAACCATGCCATAAAACTCCCAGTTAATAGCAACACATCCAATGCAGTTGTAAACAATATAAGCTCTCCTAAATTAGAGCCCTCTTTCAACATATTACTATGTTGACAAGGTATTAACAGGGCGGCCTATACTTATCAGCAGTACAGTTGCTGACACAGAGCTGTGACATTGGCAAAAGCCAGCAGTGAGGGACTGAAAAGGTGTGGCTAATAAAAAATAATCAGCTGCCTCAGTTGCCTGCATATGAGCCATACGATGCTGATATCATTAACATTTGTCAGCTAAACATGACACTTCTTCATATCAATAACGTTTCAGTTCAATAGGGAAATAAATAATTAGCCGCCAAACAAAACAAATCACATTTACCTGACCTGATAAATGCAGGACTCCTGCGCAACTAATACTCAACTTAGGTGTTATCTATTTTTGAACATGTGTGGAAACTATCTCAGTGAAGACTAATTAAATCCAATTACATTTTATTTATGGTATCAAATCATAACAAGAGTTATCTCAAGACACTTTACAGATAGAGTAGGCCTAGACCACACTCTATAATTTACAAAGACCCAACAATTCCAGTAATTCCCCCAAGAACAAGCATTTAGTGTGACAGCGGCGAGGAAAAAATCCCTTTTTAGGAAGAAACCTTGAGTTGTGAGGAAAACTTCCCTTAAGGGAGAAACCTCAGACAGACCCAGTCCCTTTGTAGGCGGTCTGACGATGCCGGTTTGGGGTGTGATGAACAGTAGCAATTATAGTCTTATAAGATAATGGAACTATGACTAGAAATAGTAGTTATAGTAGTTCATGGCGTAGCAGGGCACTGCAGGGCATTACAGTGTGTAGCAGGGCACTGCAGGGCATAGCAGGACATAGCAGAGCACTGCAGGGCGTAGCAGGGCATAGCAGGGTGTAGCAGAACCTAGCAGGGCATAACAGGGCATAGCAGGACACTGCAGGACTACAGGGTGATTTTAAGAATGTAACTAAACTGATGATTATACATTTCCATTCATCACCAAAACAACTTCAAACACACATACTGTAACTCTGGCAAGTTCTGTAATTAGTGTGATGCAAATTTTGAAATGCAGAGTTGAAATATTATATCTCTACCAACTTTTGTGACTATCCAATAATTGTCAAGACAACAATAACTGTCAAGTGCATTAATGACACCTACTGTAAGAGTGCATTGCCACAGATGTAAATCAATGGGAAGTCATTTGCTGAGCCCCATACGGATTTAGGCTGTGACACATTGTTTGATGTTTTAGCTCCCTACTGTTATTACTTTACTGAATATGAAATGACACAGTAATTATGAGGTAAGAGACTGGCAGCTTTAATTAGAGGTTATATTCATCCATGTGGAGTGAACAATTAAATAACTACTGTAATTTCTCATCCAAGGTAATTAAAACATCAAACAATGTGTCACTGTCCAAATACTTAGAATGCAGAGAATAATAGAGAATACACCAAAGCATAAACTCAAATGGCAAATGAGCTTTGTTACTGTGAAATTCAGACTGCTTCAGATGGATATTCTGAGCTTCAGTAGTGAGAAGTTAGTGACATGATGACTGCTGCTGTGATGTATCACAGAAACACAAAGTTGTATAGTTGTAGTGTCTATTGTCATGAGATGATTATTTTAAACATTTCAAGAAAACGCATCACATTCACAATTTCATATGATCGATATGATATAGTGATATGAGAGCATTACATAATAAGTTACATATCATTATCAGAGATGGTCTTCACCGTAAAAAACGACCTCATAAGCCGTTTGTACAAGCAGCTATTATGACCCATATTTACATTTATAGTGGCGGAGCCCTCTGTTGGCTGTAGTATTGACAGTAGCAAAGCAGAAGGTAACGTAACAAGTATAAGAGTGCCAAAACTCTGCATGAGGAAGTAGGGTGGGGTGGTGGATGGGTCAAACCAACGTGACGTTCACCCAGGAGACGGGTTTGTGTCCAGTTAAAAATAAAGTAAACAGCAGTTGTTTTTTTTACTTTATGGAACTAATGGAACTACGTTACGTCCTGCATCACGTCCTGCATCACGTGCTACACCATGCTTTACAAATGTAAACATTTTAACAAAAAACACATCTTTTACTAGACCAAATCAAGGTTTTGTGCCTAAATGTAACTAACCATTTCACAACGTTAACAACTTGTTTAAAACTGCCACTGTTACATTCTCTGGTTTCGATAAGAGGATGGAAAATGCTCCTGCCGGTCGTATTTCTTGCCACTGCTAGGGGCGTTAAACCATGAAACGCTCCTATTATGGTCGTATTAGAGGGTATAAATTACCTATGTCGTCGTATGGTTTAGAAGACTTGTTACATTATCAGATGTAAAGAGTGATGTGGAGAAAGGCAATGATGTGGCCACTTACCATGACAAGAATCAGAGGAACATTAATAAGGTAATAGATTTTTTTCATAGTGGATAGTTTTGGCTTCTCAGAGCAGTATAAAATAAGAACTGTATTCTATATAATAATGTAATGCAATATAATAATATTCCATTATATTTTCTATTTTGAATTGTAACCTGCCATCAGAATTTTGTGATTTCCTTGGCATAAATATAGACGTTTTTACCATAAATTTGTGTGTAAAAATCAGAATGCAGGAATTGAAGTCTTTTACCCTCAACATTTTCCCCAGAACCCCCCTGCTTTATGTGTTCCCCCCAAAGGCCAATTCTGAGCAAGGAAAAACCCTGAAGTATAAAAGTATAATCACAGACTGTCTGTCTGTAATTATATGATTATATATATATATATATATATATATATATATATATATATATATATATATATATGTGTGTGTGTGTGTGTGTTTGTATGTGTGTGTGTGTGTGTAAAGTTTGAATATATTGAATGAACCTTGAATATATTGAATGAAAGTCTGAATATGTTGAATGAACCTTGAATATATTGAATGAATTGAATATATATAATGAAAGTCTGAATATATTGAATTGAAGTCTGAATATATTGAATGAATGTCTGAATATATTGAATGAACCTTGAATATATATATATATATATATATATATATATATATATATATATATATAAATTAAAGTCTGAATTTATTGAATGGAAATCTGAATATATGGAATGAAAGTCTGAATATATTGAATGAATGTCTGAATACTGTATATTGAATGAAATTCTGAATATATTGAATGAATGTCTGAATATATTGAATGAAAGTCTGAATATATTGAATGAAAGTTGAAATGGAATCTGTCGTCATTGTCTGCCACCATCTTGTGTTGTGTCGTTGTGATTAATCCTAACCGAAGTGTGACACTATGAGCGAATCAGCAAGAAAGCTAGTGTCAGCAATTTTGAGCAATGAAGAGATTATTAACACACTGGCGAATGCATGTACGGGCCAAAACACTGGTAGCGGTAACCGTATCCAGTACCGTTCTCCCATTGCAGAAGTTTATTCACTTTTTCATCATGGAAGACTGAATGAAAGGAAACGTTTTTGTCAGGCAGGTCCCTTCCAGAAGGCTAATGTCAACATGCCTTTCATTCAATATATTCAGACTTTCATTCAATATATTTAAGGTTCATTCAATATATTCGAGGTTCATTCAATATATTCAGACTTTCATTCAATATATTCAGACGTTCATTCAATATATTCAGACTTTCATTCAATATATTCAGACTTGCATTCAATATATTCAGACTTTCATGCAATATATTCAAGGTTCATTCAATATATTCAGACTTGCATTAAATATATTCAGACTTTCAACTCAATATATTCAAGGTTCATTCAGTATATTCAGACTTGCATTAAATATATTCAGACTTTCAACTCAATATATTCAGAATGAGATTCATTCAATATATTCAAACTTTATATATATATATATAATTTCCTAAATGGCATGCCATAATATATATATATATTTCAATTGCAGAGTTAGAGAGTTAAAACAGATGAAAAGATGGCGAACCACTGTACTTATCGCATAGTATTGCAGGCTCCAAACTTGGCCTCCAACCTCTTCTCCGTCATTTCTCACTTTTCACTGATGTATTTATAACACCACATTCTTACAGATTGGAAGCAGACGTAGGAAGAGGGCCAAGCTGAGCTGGAGGCAGCCCAGGAGGAGCCCAGATCTGTGACTGCTGAGCTCTTTAAAATGAAGAACTGCTATAAGGAGGCTTTAGGTCAATTAGAGACCGTGAAGAGGGAGAACAAGAATCATACATCAAGCACGTTTTTCCTGTGGTTAACACTTAACTGTCTGTTCAAGTTCAACCAGGAGTCTGGTATATAACACACTTGGAGTCAATTTTGACATCACCCTCTGAATTAACAGATTCAATGTTTGTGGTCAAGGAAGCGCTATAGACATTTCTAGACTACTAAATCCTGTTTTGGTAATTAAGTAATATCAGGTTAGAAGACTATACAGAAAAAGAAACCGCAAAGTCCCAGGTGAGTATTTGGATTCATCATCTTTTGGACAAAACAAATCATGTTTGCATTAATTTGAGCCTACAGCTGCTGGACAGTAAATCCAAGGAGAAGCACTGGGTCCAGTTATGTTGAAAATGTATTTCCTATTATATTGGCTCATTTGCATGCACAAAATACGGTGTAATGCGTTGTTATTAACTGGTATTGCTAGCAATGGCTATCCTGGTTAGCGCAAACCCCACAACATTAATGGTTATTCCAACTTGTTGTACTAAAACGCGATCACCTCGGGTGTGGAGTCATTCCCAGCTCCGGCTTCCGACTTTGATGTAAATGGAATGCAGCATTAATCCAGGACGGAAATAGAATAAAAATTGTAGTCTGCTTGTTCAGTTTTTGTGTTAGAGCCAAACACTATTTTGGGGAAAACACTATTAAGAAGTCGTAACATAAAAAAGGAACTCCTATAAAGACTTCAAAAATGTCTTATGAGAAAATTAGGATAATAACTTTACATTTTATTATAATATAAAATGTGTCCCTTGCAACTTTTACTTGCATCTACTTTAACATAATTTCTTACCATAACATAAACATACCTTTTGTACAGTGGTCAGATGGTCAGACTATTTGAATTAACAACAAGGAAGAAATGTGCTTTTGTCTGTTTTGTCTGTCGCTGTCCCACATTGCAAACTATCAGTGTCAGTGGAACAGCCACATCAGGATTGCCGTATGCCAATGCGTTAGTAATGTACAATTCAATGCAAACTGACCAAAAATAACCTTATTTAAGAATTCAGCTTCAGCTGAACATAAAGGTCAAGGATGTGAGGCCAAAGGCTATTCCTATAATTTGACTCCATGTAGAGCATCCTGAACTCTGTGGTGAGGAGCAGGAACGATGCTGAGAGCATTAGGAAGAAGATAGAGGGAGACATGAATGACATGAAGATTCAACTGAGCCTAGCCAATCAGAAACAAGCTCAGAGATGTCCATGAACAGCTCAGATTACCTGATGGATCATTGATCTAATACAGCTCTAGTCAAAAGGCTCCAACCAACAGTTCAAGCTGTGATGCACAGTCATAACTTTTCAGTGAAGATACACAATTTGTGTTACTTATTTTCTATTTTTTTTTTAAGGATTATTTGTTTTTTGTTACTTTTTGTTTTCTGGAGGGCTATCTTACCAAACCAGATGAATAATCATTATATTACTAAGACAAACACCTGCATGTATTTGTTGAAGTGAAAAGTAAGTATCATGAGCAAAATTACTTTAATATTATAGCTAAGACAATCTAACTTGCTACCGCATGATCAGATCATTATGGCTGTTTAGTTTCTTTGCTATTGATACTGTAGGAATCAGGCTCATAGGGCATCACAGAGTCAAAGGTCAACAAGCAAAGGGCCAAAATACCCTTGTTTTAGTAATGAAATGTATGCATTTGGAGACATTGTTACACCTTCTCTACAGATCTCCAGAGAACACCGAGATGGACATTTCAACACTACTGATAACAATGGCATTTTATTCACTATTGTGGTTAGTGTGCACAGTGGACAAAGCAATCTTCTGGAAATAGAGTCAGTCACACATCAAAAACCAGTGCAATCATTCGCTGTGGACCTTTTCACTTAGAAACTGAGAAAACTGAGACACAGCAGTGGCATTAAACTGCACAGGCTAATTAGGGGCTTGATTTTAAAGGTGCCCTGCCACACAAAATCGTTTTTAGTTGCATTTTTTTAAATATGTTAGGTCCATATGTGTTTGTGTTATGTCTTGAATGTGAAAATGAACTGCTACCTCCTCTGTCAGCTCTAACCACTGAAAAGAAATAAGCAGAGAAATCAGGCCAATTACAAAAGCTGGTCAGTCTGACATCATGTTCCCTGAGCGCATTACTGAGCTCGCCCATTTGCGCTGCGTAAAGGATGCTGATAGCCAGGCTCTCATTGGCTAGCTGTTAGCCAATCAGAGTCAAGCAGCTTAGCTCGTTGAATATTAATGAGAACTGACTCAAATTGAGCTGAGTCTTCCTGCAGGGTTTCTAGACCACGCTAGAATGGCTTGAAACAAGGTAACCAAGGCATTTTTTCCACACAAAAAATGTTACAGAGTCCATGGTAGAACTTCAGACATTACCACAAAGCAATGAAATACGTGTGGCAGGGCACCTTTAAAACACATGACTTTAGCTAAGTGGGGGTTATTTACAGGATGTGTAAGCCAGAAAAAATCTGCAATATGGCAGGAATGGGCCACAATAGATACTAGAGCTGTCAATCTTCCTCTATAATACCATTCGAATTCCATTTGATATTTTTTTAATATTCAAATAATATTTGAATTATTTGAACATTTAATGCTCAATTGCAGCCTGTTAAATAATATGTACTACACTACTCAGGCTTATGCATGGTCAACACCACTACAAGCATGTGGTTGTTGTTACACTTCTAACATTAGCCTGGCCTTAAGGGGACCTGCACGCAAACAAGTGTAGTGAAGCGGCATTGTTGTAAAGGATAACGGTGCTTGGTTAGCACAATAACATCATGTTAGAAAGCACAGCCCAAACGAGGTAAGTAACAAATGATGCTAACTGCATTAATAACCAAGCCAAATGGTGCTGTCACTACTATTTTAGTGATTTATAAGCAACCTGTTTCTTGCAGATTGTCACGTTACTGAGAATACAGCTATTATAAGGTAATATATGAAGTCGAAGCTAACTCTGACAGCTGTAGGGCAGCGAACATAAACTCCATGAAGGTCCCAGCTAAGCTAACGTTACTATACCTCGCAATGCAGTTAGAAAACAAGAACGAGCTAACTAATGTTAACAAAATTATGTTAAAACTATTTCCTGTCCTTACGATTTCAGGGCTCTCAAGTGTCACGCATTGAGCGTGGAAATGTCACTTTTGCCTGTCTTCAAAACTTGAGATCCCTGCGATTTCCAGCCGCAGCCTGTCACTCCCCCTTGTGCTAACTTAACTCGGTATGTAACGTTAGCGCCGGAATATTTTACTAACTTTACTTGGTATGTAACGTTAGCTCC
The DNA here is from genome assembly GCA_023631565.1 of Gymnocephalus cernua. Classification (NCBI taxonomy): domain Eukaryota; kingdom Metazoa; phylum Chordata; class Actinopteri; order Perciformes; family Percidae; genus Gymnocephalus; species Gymnocephalus cernua. Next base: position 23,419,140 of record CM042429.1, read on the forward strand.
GTAATGTTGTCTTAGACCTCACAATGCCTTGTGTTTCTCACTCCCGCTGAGCTATTGTTCATAAGACGTGACATGAGGGACACATGCGGGTAGGCCAAGGCGAGAAGAGGGAGATTAGCTCAAGTTAGCCAACATATTTATAAAAAAAAATCACATTTGAATAGTCATTTCAGCATTTGAATAGTATTGATTTTGTTTTACTATTTTAATTAAATTTGTCTTTCGGTATTCGTTCCAACAGCCCTAATAGATGCCTGCAACTACACAAAGATAGTGATGCAAATTGCCTTAAGGCTGCGCTGTAGGAGTGAGAGTAATCTATTTCTTGTGTACAAGGCAGGTACACATACCGACACCCACACTTGTACAGTGCACAAAAATACTGACATTGATTTGTACACATGCACAAACACTCAGACACACACACATGCAGGCACACACACTCAATAGGTGGTCTGACAGAAGTGGTTTATTGTGCATGAATGCTCCTCAAATTTCACTGTGTTGCATCAGCCAGCCAACTGTGTTTTTGCTAAATTAGTTTGCCCTTGTTTCCTAGAGCAAATGAAACAGCAGAGTATGCAGTGCAAATGACATTTAGATCTCACATTTAAAGTGAAACATAGCTGTGCAATATATATATATATATATATATATATATATATATATATATATATATATATATATATATATATATATATGTGTGTGTGTGTGTGTTCAAGGAGTTTCATCCCTTGTTATTTCCCACACACTTGTTATGCCCTCATAATTTCTATGATATGTTTGTAATAACATCAAAGGATAATACATTTTTTATACAAAACATGGGAATAGATTGTTGAACTGGAACATCGTTTTATGGGTTGCCAAAGAGGAAAAGTATTGTCATATATACTGTATAACTGCTGTATAGGAGTTGGAGTGGATTTACCATACGCTATGAGTTTAGCTGGTTAAAACAGCTGCTTTATAATGAAAACAAGATCCACATTTTGCATTGATCAATTTGTGCCAAAGACTTAACATTTACACACACGCATGTACAGTCATTTTGTGGTGGATCATTTTTAGTTTTTATGCAAATTTTACCCTTCAGTTTGATTTAGCTTTGTGGACTTTTTTAATTAAAAATGATATTAACAAAAAAATACTGCAAAATTTAGCAAGGTACAGAAGTACCAGCAACACATTTGATACATAGGTTTGATTTTTATAGATCTTCCATCTAAATAAATATTCTTATTCATTCATATATATATATATATATATATATATATATATATATATATATATATATATATATATATATATATATATGTGGTAAATTTGTCAGAAAACACTTTCTGCACAAGTCTGATTATGCAAATATGGTGATGAGGCTTTGGAGCATTGTCAGGCTCTGACACGCGCTTGGTTTGTAGAACTAATTAAACGATTAATCATTTCATTACTTATTCATTTATTTGTTCATATATTTACCCATTTCATCAGTCATTCATTGGGTCATATAATGTGATACAAAGACTTTAACACCATCATACATTAATTATATTTTGTGGGGCATGATGTGTCAACAGTTTAGTTATGACAAATTAATAGTTGTGATATCTCACCATGGCCATGTTTCAGTCTTATGCACATAGATCAGGTAAGATTGTCTGTCTCCCTATTTTCTGGTGACAAAGTCAGATCTGCAGACAGAGTTAAACATGTTTACATTTCACACCCTGTGTTTTTAATGGTGCTGAAGTATAAAACAGGCCATATTATGTTTTGCAACAACAAGGGAGGGCCACGCACACATTTTGCTCATGTCATCTTAAAGTCAGGCGTGTACAAGCATCGGAAATGTTGCAACAGCACACGTATATTCTTGTCACTAACATGTCAAGCACTCAGATCATGAGTGAGCAGTTGAAGAGACAACAGGAGATCCAAGGCAGACAAATATATAAACATTTGAATGAGAACTGTAGTATGCATGGTATATGCTGTATATTTTGTGTAGAAATGTCAGTGGAATTCTTCAACCTAAATTAATTTGTTCTGAGGTCTTAAAAACATCTGGCAAAATGTATTCCAGAGTTTATACCAACACAAATCACAAATCAGTTATGCACGTAAAACCTAAACCCAAAATAAGTTTTCTGCCTACTAAAGTCATGTGTTGTGCCTCAAAAACTAGTGTTGTGTTTGTATCAATGTATTTTTATCAAACGGCTCTTGTTCTTACGGGTAGGTGATAGCTGCCACTGTAAATGTTTAATCATTCTTCCTGCCTCCTGTCTCAGTAACTAAACACGAAAACCTGTTTTCTTTTTTCATCTCACACAAAGCTAAAATTCAGCTGCTTGTGTGCATTCTGAGATCTATGCACAACACACAAACACACACACACACACATATGCACACTGCAGGCCTGTCAGGCCTAATTTCTTCAGTGAAGCTACAGACTGTCTTTCATCACAGTAAAGTGAATGTGTGCAGTGAATAGTGACAGTTTCACATACACAGCCACTGAGTTAGGTCCAACCCTACTGGTATTTTTAGCAATTTATGTTTTCAAACAAAATGTATCTGATAGTTACTTTGGGTGGTGCTGTTCTTGTATCATCTTTAATCCCCCTCTCACATGGTATACTGTACTGAATGCTCTTTTTTCTACAGTGCTGGGTTGTGTTGTTTTAGTCTGGTCTTATCTGCAATGCTTTGGGGTACATTTTTGTTTCTGTCATTTTTTTTATTTTATTCTACTTAATCCAATCATATTTTATTCTGTTCTATAGCAGCACAAAGGAAAACGTGCACCACATACTGTTACTGTTATATACATACACTACCGGTAAAAAGTTTGGGGTCACTGAGAAATTTCCATTCCACTCCATTACAGAAAGAATACCAGCTGAGATCAGTTGCATTAATCAGGGCAGCAGTTTTCAGTTTTCAGATGTGCTTTCATAATTGCAAACAAGTTCTTGACTGTTGTAGAAAGAAGTGGCCGATCTTTAATGCAATATCTACATTACCCGTTACCAGCAACCATTCATCCAATGTTCCAAAGGCACATTCTGTTTACTAATCTGATATCATTTTACATTGGAGAACCCTTTTGCAATTATGTAAGCACATAATGTAATCTGAAAACTGCTGCCCTGGTTAAAAAAAAAAAAGCAATGCAACTGATCTCAGCTGGTATTCTGTCTATAATGGAGTTGAATGGAAATTTCGAAGTGACCCCAAACTTTTGACCGGTAGTGTATATGTACAGTGCCAGAATTTAACCTCCACCCCTTCACATATATTTTTAACACGTCTGACAGTTTATCCAACAGAACCTGTCTTTGAGAAAGAGTAATGGTAAAAGTTGTGGTGAAATTTCTCCTTTTTGTGTCTCTCTTTTCTCTGTTCTGCTTTATGTTGCCTGTTCTTTTTTTAGCTGTTCTGTTTCTTTTCTTTTTACTTGTTTTTGTATTCAATTCCATCCTGCTTTCCTATTACATTCTCTCCTCTTCGGTGCCCCTGCCGTATCACATTTGTCTATTCTATTACATTCTATTCTGACCTTCCTGTTATTCGCTGCATTTTTAGTATCTCAGTATCAGGTGCAGTGAGTGACAGTTATTGGTCTGGTGTCAGTGGCTCAGGCGTTACCTCTCTATAAGGCTGATCTCATTTCCTGCACACTTCCTCTGTGGGGTTAACGGCTGGCAGACTCTCACACATCCTGGCTGAGGTACATACTGCAGGAAAGAAAACAAAATAGCAGCCATTGCTGTCATGGCAGCTAACAAGTGTAAGATACCAAGTGTGTAGTGCATTTTGCAGCATAATGTCCAATTCAGCCAACTGATTAAAGAGATAGGTAACAGGTCATAAACATGCAGCTATGATGATAATAATTATCCTTGAATTGTCCCCTAAAACCACCATTTCTCATTCTTGCTTCCGCCCTTCTACATTACGTATGTGTTTAGCTATAGTTGAGCAAAATAACTGCAGGTGACATAATATTTGCTTGCTAAATTTGGAGTTTTTATTTAACTTTGCAAACAAGCATTTTATACATCTCGGGAGGTAAAACGATTGTGCTGACTCTTTAAAACTTGAAACAAATTATATTTTGAGGGTAAATTATTTGTAGAGTGCTAAAATTGATGTTATTAATGAAATAACTTCCTCCAGAAAGTTGGAAAATAGGAACCAGTCCGTCTGTTGTACTGTCTATTGTGTATTTGGTCTTGAGAGGCCCTGTCCTTGTGAAATTAGCCTATTGTTGAATGTTGCACAACAAAGAGGCTGTAGCTGAAGTGGAGAAAGCAGGGGGAAAATGAACGGTGAAGAGCAGACGATGTTAGAATGGAATTGAGTCTTCAAAAAAAAAAAAAAAATATATATATATATATATATATATATATATATATATATATATATATATATATATATATTGTACGCTATGTTCTTCAGTTTCAGAAGACATGGTGCTCTTTTTCATTTACTACAGAACAAAAGTTGTAGGAAACATTTTTCATTAGTAGACTAATCTATAGCTTCTGCTTTGCCCTAATTTAAGTTAGTTTGTTATAAAGTACTGTATGCCACGCATACATATATTTACTTCAGTGGAACAGAGTACTCTACCTCACATACACCAAATATTAATAAAAAGTCTGAAGCAGGGAAACGTGAAACTATGCAAGACTGACAGAAAGTATGACAAACTGCCCTAGAAAATAATAAAATACCTTTACCTGGTATTTAGATTCATACTATGTAATGAAATCAACTGAATCACAAATGATTTATTAAACACTTTATTTAATAGAATTCAACTCCATACAGTTCCAACAAAATAAAATTCACAGCCATTCAAGTAAAATCATTTTACCTACCATTCAATTCCATACCATTCAATATGTATAGGCTCATTTTGACTAACTTTAAATCAATCCTATGTGCTATTCAGACATTTATGTTCACTTGTGAGGGCTGTTAAAGGAAACCCCAGCTCAGACCACCTTCATGTTTTGTGTTTACTTGTGAGACTTTAAGGTTATATATCATCAGCATGCTGTACAGTGCAATATACCATTTGCATTGTAATGGTATGTCCCGAAGTCAGACTGGCTGGAGGCCTGAATGGGGGCCCATGGCAGAGGGAAAGGAAGTGTGATAAACTGTCCATGGAAAACATAGGAGGCCCATATCTGAACACTGTAGCTGGGGTTAATAACCACAGACAAAGATGGAGGGAGACAGATAGGGAGGCTTCGAAACTGTTCACTGCAGGGGTTAGGTAGGGTTAACCCAGCTCTGGGATTTTGTATTCTCTGCAATTTGCTTTCTTATACAAAGAAAATGCGTGTTTTCTTCCATGACTAATTAAATATGACTGGTTTAAACGCTTAACGCTGTTAATTAGCCACGCAGGCAGCCACTTTGGCCCAGACTAAACTATCACGTGCAATTATGTGCAGAAATACATGGTTCCCGAAATACATGGTTCCCAGAGGATGATGCCTTGTGACTTTAATGATCCCCTGACTTTTCATCTTAAGGACAGCCACTCGCAGACAGCAGGTCAAATTGTTTACCTATCCTATGAAATATCTCAATATCTACAAAATGGATTGACATGGAAATATGTACGGATATTTATGATTCCTAGATGATGTATCCCACTGACTTTAATGATCTATGAAGTTGAAATTTGTGGTTTTTAATGCGAGTAGTGCAGTGCCCGTTCATAATGTTCGGAATGGGCCGATTTTTTGGCCTCCGGTATTCCGGTAACTGCTCATCCAAAAAAAAAACTGGACACTGTGCTTCCTTGGGTCCTGAACAATACACCTGCCATGACATAGTTGCATCCCGTAGCAATGCTAGAGTATATGAGTCAATTGCTATGTCTTGCTATTTTGGACCAGTCTGTTTCTGGGAACAAAAGCTTTCATTCAAAAAGTTACATCGCTGATGCTTGAAGTGTTTGAGTTTTTTACAATCCAACCTCTCTGGTCTCTCTTTCTCCATCTGTTTTTGAATGTACGAGCAACAGAGAGGGAGTTGTGCCCAGCATGCCATAACACGCTAAACAAAGATGGTGAACATGTATAACATTGGCATTTTAGTATTGATATATATTGAATATGTTAGCATGCTGATGTTTAGCATTTTGCTCAAAAGCATCGTCAAAGCATGCCTAGCCCCGTAGAGCACCTAGCATGGCTATAGGTGCTTAGTCTTGTTTTTATCAGCCCCATGTTAAGTCATCAAAACAATATAGGCTGTACAAGATATTACAAAAGAAGTAACCAAATAGTATTAATACCTGATGTAAGGGAAAATATAGTCAATAACATGCTGCATATGACAAGAGCTTTGTCATGAAAATATATGATGTTAAATAAAAGACAATAAATACATAAGGTCTGTGTGGACTGTAAAGTCAAAAAAGGCAACCACATGCTATAGTTGTACATGATGTGATGCTACATGAGGTACGCCTATTATTACTGTTGAAAGGGGCTTTCTGTCATTGTAGGTCAAACTGGATTTAGTTAAAGTTAAAGGATGTAAAGTAAGTGAACCACAAACAAACGTATAGTAAAACGTTTAAAAAGGCATTCACTTAATGATTTAAAATACCATTGTTTCTATGATACAATGCTCACTTTACATTTCAAGTCACCACCATCATTACAACAGCACCCTGTAGAAAACCACTCAACTCTTAGCTACTTAAAGGGCCATAAAGCACAGGTGTGGAAGATATTGTGAAATAAGAGGTACTCTATACACTGCATCATTCCTACACTGTTATTAAATCCTAATATCGCAAATGTAGTACCATGTTTCTTTGAGACTGAGTGAATGAGTAACCATTGGACTTCTTTATTACATCATTTATTTAACATTATATTACCTAGATGTTTGCAGTACAATACAATATTCATTAATAATCTATGTTGCAATGATAAAAGCAGAATGCTGTACATATATTGTAACATGACAGCACTGCAATCTGGGAGTATTTCTCCACAGAGCTTCACATATTGTTTGAGTACATGTCCTTAATGTTGTCGCTGTTCCCCTGTGACAAAATTGGTATCCTTATTTCTTAACAGATACAGTGCACATACATGAACGTGTTCTTGTATCAGACACTAGGGTTGTCAAAGCTGTGTAACTGTGAATCCTTAGATACATACATTGTTCTGGCCACATGTACATGAAAAGCATTAAGGAAAAGCTATGCCTTTTAAAGAGGAGCATGTGCAGAACTGTGGAACAAAATGTGTAGAGCAAATAAACGTATGTATCAGGGAACATGAACAAGAAAAGGCTTTTTCAAATGTATCATACACACATAACACATGGTGGTCCTGAAAATACAATGTCATTATTACAGAGCTTTATACAAAGTTATTATATCTTGAGATACAGAGACAAAACTTCCATTGATTCTCACCATGTGACACAAACAAGACAAACATCAATGCATGATGATTTTCTAACTTATTTACAGACAATGATATCTCATGAAAAGTAACACTTGTCAACCCTTGGTGATTGCACATCCTAAACTTCTTATTTAGACTCCAAAGCCACCCGATGTTACTGATGTATTAAAAGTTAAATACTTGAGTTGCAATCAAAGGAGTTAAATGACAACGGAGATGATGAACAATCAGATGTTACCATATATGTGACAGTTGTTGTTTTTTTCCATCAAGCTGTTTCCTTTTTATCTTCAAGTTTCTTCTCCATTTCCATCACTCACTTTACAGATGCAGACATAAAAAGAGCAATGCATGAAAATATGTCATATATATATATATATATATATATATATATATATATATATATATATATATATATATATATGTATATATTCTCCAAAAGAGTAATAGTAGAAACTGCACAGGTAAAATCAACTGTAATTTGTCATTGAAATATTTTGCACATGTTCCTGTTGATTGAGTATGTGGGGGAAACCTGTGACTTTATGTGATATTGCACACAATCAGCTCCAGCCACTGGTATTACACACGATCACCACAGACGTATTTGTCTATTATCTCCACTTGCTGTCAGCATTAGAATATAAAAGAATAAATATGTATTGACTGTATGTTTATAATATAATGCATTACAAGACAATGATTGTTTGAATTCGAGTAGCCCTAAAAACCCTATAAAATAAAAATGTAATTAAAAAAGACAGAGTCTAAGAGACTCTTGCGGCCCCTAGAGGTTGTGCTGCTCTTTGCACCCCATGTGAACAACACACCCTAACTACCTGACTGCCATCCTTAGCTCGCTGCACTGTTAATTGGAGACTGAAAGCCTTAAACAGAGGATCGACTTTGCCTGTAGGGATTCTGTCTGTCTCAGGGTCCCTAATGTTGCCTTCACTGTGCAAATAACAATTAGTGCACATTGACTTGCATTGCATTTGCGCTAAAGACCATTATCTATAGACAGGAGTTCTGGAAGACATTTGCTATTCTGGGAAACTCAACATGGGATCATTACTCAGCATGTAAGCTAAACCCTGAATCTGAGTGTCTATGTGAAATGAAAACGGCCTCATAAATCACCACTCTTTAATACTATATCATTAAACAGGAACTGACATATAAATCACTACAAGTCTATACTATCCCCAGGGAGTATGTGCGTTTGCACTGTCAGGCTGTCTGTCTCCCCAACATGTCAGTCTGGCAGACTTCACGTCTGGATCACTGTTATTATGACAATCATAACATTTAACAGGGCATAGTATTTTAAATATCCAACATTGAAAGCCAGTGTCTTGTCAGAGAGGCTGGATGTTTATATGTATGGTATGTTTTTAGACCTGAGAATATATACGAGGAACAGCTGACAACAGTGGCTTACACGTGTCTCACTAAGTGGAACTACATGTAAATACAATTAGTAACTTAGATGCAGCGTATGAGACTTACATATTTGACACATTTCTCAACGTCAGTGGGAGTTAAAGTGGTTTTATGTGAAAGAATGGAACGTGTAATGAGTGAATTAACTGGTAACAGCAAACTCATTTAGACTTGTGAGGAAAACACCGCTAGAAAAAAATTAGAGCCTCATCTGAAAAGGACCCACGGCTAAATATGTTGGTAAAAGAGGATATATTGTGGAAGTCATCAAACCTAAATAGGGTCAGATATTATGGATTCATGCTTAGAACAGCAAATTAGACAAAATTACCCACCAGACTGTCTCTCATTAGTCAGACAGTCCAACTATATCAGTGTGTGTCATCTAACAGGGAACACCGCAGTCATGACTCACCATGACACATCTGAACACACACACACACACAAAAACAGAACACACACACAGTTATCAATAGCTTGATTATTCTTGTCGATGAGCAGTTGTCCACAGTTTATTGTAACAGTCTTATCAAATGTGAAATTCTCCACTTTTTCGGAAATGTGACCCAACAATACGGTGGAGGAAATGTTATTGTCCAGAATATGTGCGCATGTGTCATCTCAGTGCAGTCCTTGTCATCATCTTTGTAGTCACGCAAGACCAACAATATCCTTGGGTTTATATTGAAAACGTGAACACATGGTTTCTTAATCACAAGTGTAAACAAGCAAAACAAAAGCAGTCACCAATCAACATAACAACACGTCAGCTCATACAATCATATACTAAAGTGAAGAGAACAGGAGAGAGGAAAATGTGTGTGAAGAAAAAGAGAAAACCCTAAACAAATTCAATTCAATCCTTATCTTCCTCTGCTTTCTATCACTCCCTCATTCTGCTCTTTTTTTCCCAACTCATTTTGCTGCCTCACTTTCTTTTCACCCTCCTCCCACTTCCATTCTTTCTGTCAGTCTCTGTCTCTCTCTCTCTATGAGCAGACAGGCAGAGACAGGGAGACTGTTGTTGTGCTTGCAGTCTGACACTATCAGCTCATAAATCCCTGTCAACAGCTTGTATGTCTCCTCTCTCTCTCTCTCCCTCCCTCTCTCGCTCTCTCTCTCGCTCTCTCTCTCTCTCTCCCTCACTCCCTCTCTCGCTCTCTCTCTCTCTCTCTCTCTCTCTCTCTCTCTCTCTCTCTCCCTCACTCCCTCCACTGGTGAAGTAGTAGAGGAACCCAATGACCTGCCAGTGAGGATTTGACTGGCACAGACACACACACACACACACACACACATTTGAGAAAAATAAACACACAGATGCATGCACCCATGGATGTACTTCAAATAATATAGATAGATAGATAGATAGATAGATAGATAGATAGATAGATAGATAGATAGATAGATAGATAGATAGATAGATAGATAGATAGATAGATAGGTACTCTCACAGAGCACTCTACAAAATTGAAAAGCTGTGATTCCTCCACCCTCTGTCTCCCTCTATTTTTTTTCCTCCCTCCCTGTCTATCTTTCCCTCAGGCGATGTTTGCCGGCAGACAGTCATCGCTGACAAGCGCTTCCTGTGGTTGGGGGTAAACACCTGGGTAATGAGGCCACACTGCACAACAACCCAAAAAAATAAAAAAATACCACCAATGTTTACAGCCCTCTCTCACTGCAAGTGACACATGTGGGCACACAGGGGCACACACACAGTCATACATTCATACACATGCACACAAATCCTGCAGAAAAATAAACACAGATACATGCATGCACACAAACACACAGAGACAGCCTTAGATGCACATGCTTGGCTCAGACTGCTAAACAAGCAGTGAGCCAACCCAGCCATGTCAGCCAAAACTCAATACCCAGACTGACTGCCGTGTTGTAGTGAGCTGAGGTGAGGGGGAACGAACCAAAGTCAAGCTTTTCTGTTCCTTCACCGTCACTAATAGTTTATTCTCCAAACTTAGAAACAAATCCCATTCCAAGTGTTGTCAGTGAGAAACTCCAAAACCATTTGCAGTATGCCTAAAACCCTGACTGACTGCATTGCAAAGTTGTGCTGTGGTGTAGTGTGAGAGCTGCTGCAGTAAAGTTAGACCTGTCAGTCTGTAATGCTGCATGTCACTGAAAGAGGTATTCTCTGTTGATCTGATGAGCCTTTAAACAAAAGGGGGCACTGACCAACCTTTTAGCCCTATGCACATGTCACTTATGGCAGTGATCTTCAACAGGGGGTCCTGTTTTATTGTTTATTACTTTTTTTGAAAGTTTTTTTCCCAAAAAATTCAAACAAAATATCAACATGAATCCAACATATTAGCAAAGATAAATAGGCCTATTCATGATAAAAAAAAAAATAAAAAAAAAACCTCAACAACACTGATGATGCGCTGGCCTGTAAGGTAGCCACTTTCACACTTCCAGGTTAGGGGTCCTTGGCCTAAAAAACGTTGAAGACCCCTGACTTATGACATGTTAATTAATGTATAAGTCAAACTTAATATGAAGTAAAATGATGGTCCTAATGATTTTGGTGAACATGTTTGTTATACCATAACTGTAGTCTGAAGATATGGTCAATGAGCATTGTTGCAATATAAACACATAATGAAATAAAACTGCCTAGTTATGCATGCGTTGGCAGTATCAGTTAATTCTCCAGACTCAGGATCTATTCAGACTGAATTAAGTGTCCTTTAGATACCTTTTTTAAACTTGTAAATTGTATTACCTGTAACTTGTTAGGTGGTGTATATGCTTATATTTCCTTTTGCTTGTCTTTGTTCTATGCTAGGCTAACACCATTCCATATCTACTGAATACATGTAAGTACATATAAAACTGAGGGTTTTGGCAGCACTGACAATTACTCTTCTTTTCTTCTTCTTTTTCGTATTCCTCTCATTTAAAATGTTAAGATGTACACACGCTCAAAGACAATTTCAGAGAATCATTTTGAGATAAAATAGATACGGCAATTTACGCAGCAAATGCAACCAATTTTACACTTTCAAACTGCTCTTGTTTTGTACAGTGTACTTTTATCCAAATTGATTTTGTCACAACAGAATTATATACTTCCGCTCCACTGCCTCAAAATATTGTATACATATCAAAGCTTGAAGAATGCTCCGTGTCAAAAGCACTAGAGTGCAAGTGATTCACTCAAGAATCATCTTATTGTGTTATCTCTGGACAATACGGCGCAGCCTGCATCTCATGTGTCATAAGAACAACAGGCTGGTGAATCATCAGCCCTGCCATAGCGGCAAAGCTAGAAAAGCCTTTGAGCACTTTTAGTTTTGCAAAGGTTTTAATGTCCAAAGGACATCAAGCAAGCTTTTTGTGTTAAGTGTTATTAACTTTAAAAAAAAAAAAAAAAAAAAAACTATGTATACTGTATGTGTGCAAACATGTGGCACAATGTCTGGCTCTGCATGTGTCCGTATGCATGCACGTGTGTGGCCCACACATGTCTTTGTGTGCAAAGGAAATGGCTGACAGTGAAAAATGTGACCAATTCTAATTTTAATTGCCAATGAAAAAAGGCCTCAATATGTATGGGTTCTGTCCAGATGAACTGAGGAGACGGTTTTAAGCATGAAAGCATATTCCTTATCACAATTAAAAAGTGCTTTAACATGACTGCAGCCCTTTGAAGTTAGATTAGCAGTAATATTGGACAGATCAGCCCTGACTTTGAACAATGGAAACTGAATGGGGAATCAGAAATGTTTTAACAGAGCCAAAGGTAATGCTTCCCTTTCAATGTTTCTTTTTTTTCCTGGAATTAGCCTCATGCTATTTTTTGATAGATTTTCTTGTGTGAAGCCACTCATTTTTTCTTTCTTTTCAACATGAAATTACTTCACGTGTACATGAAAAAATATGCTTGGAGTCTAACCTAGGGACTTGATTGAAGGGACCAAAGAAGAAAAGAAAAAAACTAATTTGACGACACCGTTTGTGATCCTTTTAAAGCAATTGAAAGCAGTGAAAAATGCAGTGAAAGAAAAAAAATCTTCCCGGTTGTATAGAAGGCCCAGCGCTGAAGAACTGTAATCACAATGAGTTTTGAGTCCACATTAGTGTCTTGATAGTAAGGATCTGAGACCGTAACTGTTTGTACCAACCATCTACACAGTGAAAGACACTCTCCACACACAAACAAACAAGTGGACTTGTGAGTTAAAATTACCATAATTACAGAAAAGAAATGTCATTCAGCCAGTACTTACATAAGGACATACAAACCCATGGAAAGACACAGGGCTGCAACTGAGAGCTGTGTAATTAGAGAGAGAGAGAGAGAGAGAGAGAGAGAGAGAGAGAGAGAGAGAGAGAGAGAGAGATTTACCCCAGGCACAGAAACAGAATGAGAAAGAGGGGGAAGGAGAGGTGACAAGGTTGAGCAAAATCAACCTGAAAGAGAAAAGAAAGGGGAACAAGGGGGACAAAACAGCAAACAGAGAGCAGCTGCTGAGGATTTACGTGCTGTAAATAATTCATGTAATCATCTGCAGGAGCACAGATATAGAGAGAGAGAGATGGAGACAGACAATAAGAGATTCCAAAAATCAGGGCTGCAGAGAGAAAGAAAGAGACATGGAAGAACACACAGGTATTGTATAGTGTTATAGACAACAAAGAAAGAATGAATGTAACAGTTAGCCTGATAGTCCTGTCTAGCCCAGGTGATATTCCCCTCTGACTCTCACTCTGCCACACCTGAAAAAAACAATAACTGTGTTTGCATGTGTTATTCTCTGGTTACATGCAACTCTTCAGATGTCTGCTTCCAGGTTATAAATGACAACTACACCTGAACAGGAGTGACTTTATATCTCCTTTGAACTGGTTGTCTGTTAGCTATAGACATAATGCTAGGACTAGGCGCTAGTTGTTGCCACTAGTTGTTGTCCATACACTGTTCATTACATAGCCATATTTATTTATTCTGCTCTTATCACACTGCAATATATGTCTTGTCCTGTCTATGCACAGCCTGTCTATACTTGAATATCGCATAGCACTTTTCTGCTTTTTTTTTTTTTTTTTTGCACTTCTGGTTGGACGCAAACTGCATTTTGCTGTCTTTGTACTTGTACACTGCACAATGATAATAAAGTTGAATCTAATCTAATCTAGTAATGTTCCGTATTGCATGTATTAGCGCATCCTACTGTACCGGGTGCAGTACCACGGTGACAACACTGACCTTAAAAACTCCACCTGTTATCACCAAAATGGCACTGTGTCATAGTGTTGCTGTTTCAGCCCAAAAGGTTTCAAACTTTCACCACAATACAGGAAGAATATCACCGAGCTATACTTCCCGTCGTGGGGATAAGGGTGCACATGCCTCCAGTTTTGACTTCTATCATACTGCCTGGGGCATTGCACACTGCAACAACTAAAACAACTGAGTGAGCAATGAAATGCAGTGTCTGACTCCTCCATAAGGTATTTATATACTATAGCTTCATATGCTGCTTACAAATATCCCTGCTGGCAATATTCTGAATATTATCACGGGAGCTGAACTAATAGCTAACAGCAAACATATTACATATGTAACAGAAATTACATGTAACAACAGCTCATACTGTTTTGCATTTTATTTGTACATTAAATGCATGGCAAGTAAATGAAGTATTGTATCAAAAGTTCTGCTGGATTCATCTTAATGTCTATATTATTTACTCTTCTGCTTAAGTTCAAATGAAACCAAACAGACGAACAGCATGAATGTATGATCAGAGAAAAAAACTACATCAAATTTTACAAAATGTTAATTCCAAGTAACAAAACGTAAAACAATTAGAAGGGATTTTTACTCCAGTATGATCTGGTCATTTAGAGTCTGACTAAATGATGTCACTACTTGTATTGCTCTCCTTTTTTTCCCCTGTCACCCATTTTATTGAATCATACAAAACACATACAAATAACGACCTCATTGCACTCTTTCTTTGCTTAGTTATGCACTGACGCCCAGGAGCTTTTTGAGAAGATGCTGATCCACAAATTCCCATGGGTTTGGTGGACTGGACCGGAGCCAGTGGAAATTGCAAACAAACGCTGGAGCTTTCTGTGTCTGATGCAAGCACAAACAACCTCAACGACCTTATTCTCACACATCACATCTGTGTGTGTGATTGTGCATGTGTTTGGGTGTGCGTGGAGACAAATCAAGAGAAAGTGGGTGAAAGTGAGATTGTGTGTGTGTGTGTGTGTGTGTGTGTGTGTGTGTGTGTGTGTGTGTGTGTGTGTGTGTGTGTGTGTGTGCGTGTGTGTGTGCGTGTGTGTGTGCGTGTGTGTGATTGCGAGGCCTAGAAGGCGTTTCAAAGGCATTTCAGCAATAGATTTATGAGGGCATTCACAGTAACACTGGCAATTAAACAAAGATCCCAGATCCTGTCAAAAGTTCATATTAGGTCTTACTGTGGCGAGAGAGTGTGGGAGGAAGGGAGAGAGAGAGAGAGAGAGTGTGTGAGAGAGATGACGGAGGGTAAAGAAGGAGGTGAGACTGGCAGACGAGAGAAACAGAGAGACAGAAAAAGAGTTAGAGAGCAGAGGAAACAAACTGAAAAATATTTCAAAATGGGTGGAGAGAAACCTATCATGACAGGCCAAAGGCCAGAACGGACACAACAAACAATTCAAAGAGCAACCGAGAGAAACTGCTACCAGCTCTCCCCTCCCCTCCCCTCCTGTCTCTCCACCCCATGGTTTTAGCGGCCAAGCCCACACCACATTATGGGTCCCTGGGTTTTCTATAATGGCTGGGTGTGTTCTGATCCTGCACTAAAGTCATCGGCAGTTAAATCCCATTCCTAATTAGTGGTGGGAACCAGAATGAAAAAGGGAACAAGCTGATCGGTTGAGGAACAATTAAACATCAGTGAGGGAAAACAATATTTTATGTCACTTCAGCCACACCACCACATAAGGCACATAACATGCACTCATGACGCTGTGGATTTCAGCTAATGACTGAGAAGATGTGTTTTACCATTCTCTACTTGATGCAGTGCAGTTGTACAACGCATTCTCATGAACGGGTCTGTATGATATAGTACGAAAATCTATGCACACCAAAATGTAAGATATCCTACGAAACGACCCGGCTGGTCACGTGACGCTGGCTACAGTGGTCGGCTACGAGCGCCATGACACAGAGAGCTTTGTGACGCCAGCTACTGACCTCCGTCACAGCTCGGTCGTATCAGCGGCAGTTATTAAATGTGTTTAGCCACTACAGAGCTCTGCGATGCCGGCTACAGTGCTCCACATGGTGCTGCGCATGGTGCTCCGTCGTATCAACGGTAGTTGGTGGTTCAGTTAACCCAAGAATAGGTGACTTTGAGCTGGGTACAGAGCACCGCAAGCTGGCGCTAGTTTTGGCGGACATTACGTTAAATTTAGGCGACAAAAAGTGACCGTTATGCGTTGACGAAAGTTAAGTTTAGGCACCAAAACCACTAGTTTATGAAAAAGGTAGTGGTTTGCATTAAAACACTCCAAAGGGTCTTGCATTTCCTGGGTAAAAGTCTTTTGCTTTCCCCTGGAAAGTGACCTGCACCATACCAGCTGGGTTCTTATACAGCAGAAAGCCACTGGGGTGCATACAGCAAAACAAAAAATGTGGAATGCATACGAATTACAGTGCTTAACTTTTTGTAGCTTTATGAATGTATGGTTCATGAGAACAGGCTAAGTTTAGCAACAAGTCCTTCAAACCATCCGATGATGCGGTACATTTGTGTCCATTCCATGATGTCAAATGGCATTCCTGTTACTTAGTTCAGCGCATTCCATTCTATATCACATTTTTGCCTAAGTAAGTGTGTTTTTACAGTATGACACTGAGGGCCAGATGTACTAACGCTTTTGCGCCCACTTCATTCATGGGTGAGTACGGTAAGCGTAAAGTGCACCTTATTATGTATTCCGCGGTATGTACAAAAACCGCCCATGAAAGCGCGCCTCTATTTTTACATTTCCCAACCACTAATGCCGAAATAACACGCATTAAGCAGGGTTTCTTTGCCATCGGCCATTCAATTGCGCTTTTAAATGCGCGCAATTTACAATATAGTGGGCGGAAAAAGGCACTGATTACCCAATGAACTGCATGTTTGGTAAATACGACGTAAGCTGATGTATCACAGCGTGCGCTTTCTGCGGGTTGGCCATGGCGCTGATAACGCTACTTTTGCAAATGTACGTACATCTGGCCCAGAGAGTAATTCTTGCAGATAAATGCACCGGTATAAATAAGACTGTAACAGGAATGCATTCACACTACATTTTCACACTTAATTACTATTTGAAATGTGTTTTGTGATAAATATTGTTCTGGTCAAAGGAGAGCCAGACATAAACAGCATTTTACTGGTTGCACGTTACAGTTTTGCCATCTAGACCACTTCTTCTTGCCCTTCTAACCAGGACTCTTGATATTTCTTTGCCTGTTATTTCTTCATGAGCCACTATCTATCACAAATTAAATGTTTTTGGATTAGCACCGCATGGACTTTTTGTAGCAAAATGCTAAAAGGTTCCCTGACTGCATAGCACTGCACTTCATAACATAACATGTGTTTCTCAGTACACATTGCCAAAAGCAGAAAGATGCACATGCTGTAAATCTCACACGACACATGAGATAACATTTGAGCTTGTGAAACTATTAGTTCAAAGACAGGCTCTAACATGTGGCACAGTGTTACAGCAATCTATCAGTCTGCTGCATACAGACTGTGGCAGTGAGCTATAATGTTTGTCTTTGTGTTAATTCATCTAAGCTGCAACCATGCATTTAGCTTTTAAATGAATGTGAAGCAACAAAGTTAGTTTTGGATTATAGGTCGCGCACCCCATTGCTTGAAAAATAAACAAGTTTCTATCCCATTCGTTCATTTCTCTCTACTTATCTGTCCATGTTTCCTCTCTATAAAGTGTTTCTTCTTGTCAACACAGTTTCTCTCAGTGTTATGTTAGAAGCTAAAATGTGCTGACTCGCAACACAGCCGTGATGTCAACACACTGGAATGCACCTCCGTCTCTAGAGGGGTGGAAAGGCGAGTTTATATAAGATTGACAGCTGACGGAATGTGTGCTGAAAGCAAGAAAGAAAGCAGACAGAGACAGAGGGAGATTATGCCTGATTGACTGTACCTACTGAGCAATTAGACTGAGATTAATTGGTTGGTTGTCACTTCATTGGACTGTTATTAGCCTAGCTGCTCCTCTCTGGAAACCATTTAAATGTGAGCTAATTGACATAATTGTTCTGAAGATGACAGAACTCCTGTGGTATTGCAGAACACACTTCGCTTTTCCTCGGTGGGTTAACAATGAACTAAATGGTAATTGACAAAAACGTTGCAATTCAGAGAGAGAAGGCAACAGCGAGAGAAAACTATGAAAGACAGCAGGAAGGGAGAGAGAAAAGAAGACAAAAATCAACAAGAAAAAATATTGTATGTTCGTGTATGTGTGTACAGTGTGTGTGTGCATGCTCGAACAGCATGGAGTTGAGGTCATGGAAACTTAACCGCCTGTGTGTGTTGGCCTCTGGATTAGCCAGGACATGCCTCTACTGTGGCTGGAATGCTTCTTTATCTCTCACACACACACACATACACACACACACTTTTGCATGCACAAGGTCAGGCTTGGAAATTAGAGAAGTGAGGCTACTTCTATAAACTGGTTAAAGTTTATAGGATTTATAAATAATCCATCCAAAGCACTAACACATATCACATCATATGTAGCTCAAGCTCATTGTGTATTCATGATCTCACTAACTCACACTTTAAATGTTGATACTGCTTTTAATATTTAAATGTGTGTTAAATATTTGATTATGTGTGCATAATTAATGCAATACATACTACATTATTATCAAAAAAAAGTCTTATTTTTAAACATCCATATCTTTGTATTTTTTTTACTTGCCTGATAGAATATTAACAACGTGCAACATGCATATCACTGAAGATCAGGAGTTCGCCTCCAAAATAAGCTGTCATGGAGATTAGATTACATCAGTAGCATGCCCGAGTTTGCAATAGCATTCATGAAAGAGACATCAAATGATATGACAAAGTGATAGCGAGCCATGTGTTTTTCAGAGATGTGACATAAAGCAATTAAGGATAGTGTCTTTTCTCACCAAATCTCCAAGATGATCAGCCTGATAAACCACCAGTAGATGCACTTCACTTACATCTACCGCTGAAGGAGGATTTTTCACAACTTCAAGTAAAAGCATCTTCTGTGCTGTGTTTACAACCCAAAGTCAGACTCTTACCAGATTAGTTTTAGATTCTGATGATCTAAAGAAGGGGCTGGATGAGTGCACATATTTCAAACATTGTATCTAAAAGATGCAACTAAAGTGCTTAAATAAATGCTGAGGATTGACAATACTTACTAAAAAAAAATTCTCTCCATCTTCAAACCACTGTTTCAGCTTTACATTCAGCCTCCAGGCTTACACATCTACAAGATGGAGCTTATATTTACTTATATTACTTTAAAATGAGTGTATCTATAATTGCATGCATGTGCCATATTAAGACAGGATTACCAAATTAAATAGTGTCCATAAAAGTCATACCACATATCCTAAAATCACAGTAGAATAAGCATACAGAGATGATGTTTTTAGATAGATGTTTTTAGTAAAGAGATGTGATATTTTCTCGTATAAGCTGTACACAGTTTGCATGTTTTAAATAAATTAAACCAGTAAAAACAAGAGTTTAAGGGACTGTTAATTGCTGAGCATGTTTCCTTTCGAGTACTGTACATCCTCTAAAAAGATTGTTTTAAAAATCCACCCACCACCTGGAAAGAATTACTGCATTTCACAGATGGGGCATATCTTTCCCCCAGTGTACAGGAAATGGCTTATTTCTCCTGAGTAGACCCTGTCCCAGCTAGGGAAGTGGCTTACCACATGAAGCTAGTGTGATCCAGTCTGTTTACACACAGTCATTTACCCAGGTGAGCGAGGATGGGCTGCTGGGGTGAATACAGCAGAGCCTTGTTTAGTCCTGCATCACTGGGGAATGGAGGTCGTTTGAAAAAGTCATGAATTCATTTTATTCATTAATCCCAGACTAAGGTTTGTTCAGGTTTTAAATCACTCATGGTAAACAAATATTCTTAAACAGTTCAGTTTTATCAATAGAGTTCAATCGAGTTGTTTCATGGTGGGAGAATTACTGTAGCATCAGCAAAATACAGCAATTAAACAGTGTGGACTTCCACCCACACAAAATTAGCTTACAATGTCTTCCTCTACAGAGCCTGTTTGTAACCGGTAGGCTACCAACAACATGATCTTCACCTGTTCAACTGACTTTATCAGGAGTTTTTTTGTGATTGTTGCGGGCGAAAATCCTTGATTATGCGGCATGTTTTCTTAAAAAATGCGACGGAATATGCGCGATATTTATGCGGGATATTTATGCAATTTTATGCGATGAAATTGCGGGAACTTGCAAAAACTGCAGTTTGATGAAAAAGAGAAAAAAATAAGTGATTCCCCCAACACCGTGTTCTCACTAGGCGAAGGGACGTCACTTCATAACGTTCCCATGGCAACAGGGGAAAATGGCTGCTCTTGTGTGAAGTAAATGCAACATTTTTCAACTTTCTGCTGAGATATTTGACTTTTTTTGCAACAAAAATACGGGGATTATGAAATCATGCAAGCCCCGCATATTTTGCGTGGAAATCGGCAATTTAGGCGGCGAAAGTGCGGCGTAATATAAAAAATGTGGCCCCCCGCATAAATAAGCGGACTTTGGCTGATTATGCATTGAATTCTGCGATCGCATAATCGTGTTTTTCTGGAGGGACTGGACAGGAGGCGACTGCCCTGCTGTTATTACAGACATGTGAACTAACCACAGACAGTTGCCTTGTGCATGGACTCATGGTGGTGTGCTGCTGAGAGCTCGGGGAAACACTGGAGTGGATATTTGGCATTTTTTTTAAACAAATGGGAAACACTCATGTATGAAACTCAATTAGATTCATTTACTTATTAATCGAAGGTGCCGGAACACCGTTGCGGCCTACTTTAACCCCTGGCTAAAAGGGACTAACAAACTAAGTGGTAGAGCGGTTGCCTGTGGTTCGATCCCCGGCCCTGCAGTCCCATGTCGAAGTGTCCTTGGGCAATACACTGAACCCCGAGTTGCCCCTGATGCTGCGCATCGGAGTGTAAATGTGTGTGAATGTTTATCTGATGAGCAGGTGGTACGGCAGCCTCGGCCACAGTGTATGAATGTGTGTGAATGGTGAATGGTTCCTGTAATTAAGCACTTTGATTGGTTGTTAAGACTATATATATATATATATTTACATGAAATAATAGAGGTCTCACGGTGGCTCAGTGGTAAGCACTCCCTTCAAAGCAAAACTGTCAAGGGTTTGATCCTGACCAGTGTGAATGGGGCTTTTTATTTTGGAATTTGCTTTTTTTTCCATACGTACGGAAGCTTATAACCAGGTGTTCCAGTGCTCCAAATATATTTCAGCTGAATAAATCATAGTCACACTTTAGTGAAAAATTATAATCATTTGTCTGTTGGGCTGCGGTTTTAAATGAAGCTTTCCATTTGCGCTGGCCTTGTTTCTTTTCTTGGCTTTTCTGTGGACAAGTGGTCAAGTGTGTTGATCAGGTCTGTTGCGTAGAAGGCAAGTCTTGTGATAATGTCGTGGAGCTGTCGCTAGCAGGGCAAATACACAGCAGTGTCAGTCTGACCCCGTTTCATGGGCCTTGGAGCGACACAAAATGACAAACACAAATACACACAGACACACAGACACACACACACACACACACATTTGTGAGCATTCCTCCCACAGCTCTAAATTATTCACTGGTCTCTATATACACTAGCCTCATTGAAAACATGTTATCTAATCTACGTATCCAAAACTTGTAGAAAGTAAAATTCCATGCATCTTTTTAGTTCACAGCCTTTTAAATCTTATTACAAACCTCTTCATATTTTGTATATCACTTATTCATTCTTCCTCTGTGTTCTCTATCCTTTCATTTACCCTGTAAAGTTGCTATGGGTGGGTACCTTTTTTTTCCGTCAATCTTTTACTTTTCCTATCTTTCTATTTCACTTGAAGGTTACTTTATTCTGACTTTCTTTTATCTTCTGCATAATAACCAACCATCCATCCTTCTTCCTCCTGTCAGGATTTGCCTCTGTTGTGAGTGGTGGTTGTGTTCAGACTTGTTTACAACTCTCCAGCCCTCTCTTCTCCTCCAATCATTCATTCATCCCTCATCATCGCTGATAATCCATCACTGATACAGCCATTCCGCCATCTTTTTTCATCCGTCTTTAGTGGCGATTGTTTATGACTTGACTCTCCGCCATGCTGTTTACTGACCGTCCTTGCTTTTTTGGACTACTCTCCTTCAACTCTTCAGCCTGTTCTATTTATTATAACTTCTTTCATCCTTTTCCATCCATCCATCTATCATTTCAGAGCAGACTTTTTGAAGCTTGCTATCTATAAAAAAAATCACCGCTTTCTCTCTCTCTTTCTTTCCATCCCTCCATCCAGCGCTTTCACCTTTGCCCAAAGTTAGGTCCTGTTTTATCTCTTTCATCATCCCTCCCTTCCTCCCCATCTCTCTCTCTCTCTCTCTCTCTCTCTCTTTCTCTCTCTCAGACAAGTTATTTGAAGTCATGTCGGTTTGTTTATCTAGCATTTCTAAGCCTCCCTTATTCCCTGCTGGTTCACTTCTTCGTCTCCTTCTATCATTTCTCTAAAAGTTAATTTGCAGTGTGTATGCAGCTTGCTCTTTCTAACATCACACACAGACAAGTTTCAGTTGTGGTCGATGCTTATTTCTCTAAGTTGAAAGGCTGTGGGAAAAAAAATCACAAATATCTGACCACAACATACCAGGCCAGACAGTCCACACCATCCCTGCATGATGAGAGTCTATGTGTGTGTGTGTGTGTGTGTGTGTGTGTGTGTGTGTGTGTGTGTGTGTGTGTGTGTGTGTGTGTGTGTGCGTGTGCGTGTGCGTGTGCGTGTGCGTGTGCGTGTGTGTGTGTGTGTGACACACAAACCCTGTCAGACATCCATCTCACACTTTTTTTCCCCGGCTTTATTCATGCAGCAATACCCTTTCCAATCCAGCTCGCACCCATTCCTCTGACTGACCAGCTGCCCTCTGTTTCTTTTCAAAGTGTAGGATTTCATAGACCTTGAGCAAAAATGGAAGAATGGATGAGCGAGAGCGAGAAGAAACACAGCTAAGGTAATAACCTGATTTTGCCTCAGTTGGTTTTGATTTAAGGAAGGAAGAGCGTGTCAGAAAAACAGCAGGCGCTCTCCTGTCTCGATTCCATGCCAGATATTTGAAGAGAGAGGCGAGAGAGGGATGGGGGCACAGAATGAAAAGAAGAAGAAAACTGAACAAAGAGAGATAGAGACAGTGAATCACACCCCATGCCAATAACGTGAAGTGAACTGACACAAAGATACAGAGATACCATTGAGAAAATGAGCGCTACAGAAGTAGACAGGCGAAGGGAGATGGAAAAGGACGAGTGGGAGGGTATTACCAGTGAATGAATTTTTAATAGCACTGAGATCAGCCACACAGCTCAAACTGAAAATGGAAATAAATACCTCGCCTCCATAATTTAAACCTCTTTTTATAAAAATGTAGCTACAGCGTGTTTCTTTCTCCTACCGGGACGGTTCCTAATCAGTGTACCTGACACCAGAGAGCAAGACAGGCAGGGGCAGAGAGGCTTATGGGTAAAAACAGCATTGCACGCCACTAACAGCACATACACACAGCCAGATGATTAGTCCCAGGTGTCTGTATTCACACATGAGGAGCATTTGAATTTTAAACTCCTCCAAAAACATGTGTCAGCCATCACCCATCTGTCTGTCACCGCGCAAAGCCCTGACAATAGCACAAGCACAATTAATGTAAAGCTGGTTGGATGTGCCAATTTACCCCCGATTTTCCTGCTTACAGCCTCAGACTTTTCTTTCAAATGTGTATGTTTTTAGCATAATATATGAGGCGTGCCATTTTCCCTGCCAAAAGCATCTGCATATCAACGAAGGTGTCCCAATTTGCCTATTTTGAAGAACATCCCAATTCTGTGCTTAAAGCATTACAATTTTAGCAACTACATTCAAATGCACCCCGACACATGAAGAAGGGTCTTCTAAGGATATTTTAGTCCAGAAGGACAGTACTTTTCTATGCTACTGTTACATTTTCTTGCAATTTTGTTTTGTATCCGCATGTACAGTATATTAAAACAAAAGATAGTTCTCATTCCAGCAAAGAAATTTTTGCTACTAACAATGTCAAGTTTTAGTGTTTGTGCAAAGGAATGACTAGAAAGATGTCAAGCTGGGAAATGTTCAGCCAACATCTTCATTCGTTTTTATTCCCTCTTCATATTGCTTACATGAATTTGTCCATTTTGCTTTCTATCCAAGTTGCACTTTAACTTAGCATGGTGTGGTTTGTTCAAGAGGATGTAGAGTGATGTCATTAAAAGTTATGGATAAACAAGAGTTTTGTTATTATGAATACATTGATATGAGAGCAAAGTTAATATAAATGTAGGCTACAGCATAAAAAAAATGAAAGGGGGCAGATTCAACTTTGATTTTGTTGCATTACAATACCTTCCTTCATTGACATAAACATTAACTGACTACGGAAATACAATATTAATCAAGTGTCAACCCTATCTGCGTTGTTTTTATGTAAAGGCATTTCTCGCTTGTCTTGCACTGTTTGTTATATGTGACATGTGGGATAACATTTCCAGTGATTTTATTTGCACTAGTAACCTTTGTCAACTTAAAGATGAGGCATAGAAACATTCTCACAGTCCCAAAGTGTGGCTCCCAAATGTTTTTTAATACATTTGGGAGGCGTAGAGAAAAAATGTAAGCCTGTGGAATTCAGCAGTGATTCTCCATTTGGTTTCAATGAGGTTGAAGTAGAGCCAAAAGCAGAATGATACAGGTCTTGTCAATTCATATCAATGACGGAATCCAAACAATTTGCATAAGATACACCACTGGAATTTCATGGGAAGGCGTAAAAATAGTACCGAATAGTAAGGACATGTTGTGTGTCATGTCTACTCATTTTTTTTCGCATGTCATTTAGCACTCAGTTCTCATTCCCACGTTTTAATTCCCATGTTTTAAACATGTTAATGTGTGGATTCAAACAACTACTTGCTTATGTTTAGACAACAAAACTACTTGGTTAGGTTTAGGAAAATATAAGTATGTTTGTTACATTAATTACAGTAAGTTAGTTATGTAAGTTAGGTAGTCAACATAACATTGACTTTGTCCAGTGGTCTCCTGCAAAATGACTTAAGAAGTGTTTGAGCTTCCCCTCTGTTCTCTGGGACTTCTGTTGAGTTTTCTATTTTCATTTCAACGAAAGGGATTGATTAGAATTCAAAACCAGCAGTTTCAGAAAAGCCAGTTCTGAAGGGCAAGTTTAACGATGTGGTTTTAATAAGTAAATGGATCAACAACCACTGAGATTTTAGTGTTTGGTTGTTGTATTCTCTTTCCCACGGAGATAATGCACCACACTAAACGTGTGCAAAATATAATAAATCCAACTTGATTTCATTAACGTACAATTCTTCTGTGATCAGAGCGGCTGTCATGTTTCTGGTAGAATGCCCAAAGAGAAGAAAGAAACCGAAGATAATGGCTTAAAGAAAATGTACAGTGCGGTTCTGTAGGCCTGCCTTTGTTTATCCATAGTTATGCTGAAATCCATGGTTCCATTGTTGCCGTCAGGAATGGTAAACACTAACCAGCTCTCTTTTCCACTTCCTCCCTGTATCCAGCCATCCATCCATTCATCAAGCTTTCTTCACATTGCTGCAAAAGTTCTTTAGGCCAATCTCCCTCGTTGTTTTCTGCCTGACTATTGGCCCCTTTCTTTCTTTCTTTCTTTCTTTATCATGGACTTATTTAGGGAGCAGACATCACAATATGTAGGAATTGGGTGCCTTGGTGTATATGTGTGCACATACTATATATTACTATACAGTAAAAATATTTGCCTTACTCTACTGACTTTATGGATTTGGTTTTAACTAAATTTGCTAAAATGATCAAAGTATTGATTATACTTGTATATATACTTCAATAATAGTCATGGTAAAAGTAACAAAACATAGCAGTAGTAGCAGTAATTAAGTAGGGTTGGGAATCAGTTTAGCCATGCTGCTTACTAGGTATTTGAGGGGATAGTCTGCCATATTTGTTGCCACCTGTTATTTGTCTACATAAGCAGAGAATACTGAGACAAGCAGCGTGGAGTAGTGTTACTTAAGTTGGAAATGTTCATGAGTTGTGTGAGGGACCAAGCAGTAAGGCACGAGGAGTCACAGGTAGATTGTAAAAAGGAAGGGCTTTAGTTACCCCAAACATTTCAAAAATAACTGTTTACAAACCAAAGTAAGGATAAAGTGCCGGGCCAACAAATAGGTCAACTAAACAGAACGTCACTTAAGATTTGAATACATCAAACTCGACATACAACTGACATAACAAAGAAGAAACAAAGGGGACTGCATTACATAACCCTTATTTGATAGCTCCTCGATTCCTCAGTCCTCAGCTGAACCGGAAGTTGTTCTGTCCCTCCTCAGTGAAGGCCGTCTTAAAGCTCTTATTTTTTGCCCTGAGGACCGAGGAGCGAGCATCCAGGAGCTATAAGCGAGGATACACGAGAGAAGTCTTCCCGGAAGGCGTGCAGCTGAAGGAAGAAGCTAACTCTGCCCATACAGCTGACGAATTCATGTGACACAGAGGAAAAGGCGCCTCATCCCTTTAAAACACATTTGCTTGCGTCTCTCCCGTGCCTCCTTGGTGGGAGGGACTAAGACGCAAGGAAGGGAGGCAAGTGTAGGACTCAAGGAGGCAATCTAAGGGTTATGCGATGCAACCCATTTACTGCTTGATCAGACCAGTTCTGACACACAGGATAAACTAAATTAAACTACAAATAACAATCAAAACAAAACACTTATTCCAAAAAATGGTAACTTGGTTAACTTAACATTAACCAAAACAAAAATTATTGATATAATGTAAATCAAGCAAAAAGTACTGTGAAGAAAGAATGAAGCTCCCCCACGACATGGCAAGTAATGGTAGTGTCCAATTAGGCCACCTGCCCTATAAAGCAGTTCTTGCTCCAGGATCCTCCGTTTTGCCCAGCAGACTGCATGGGTCCTTCTCACAGTGTGAAACCTCTGGCACTGGTAAGCCTAAAAGATCAGAATGTTACAAGATAGAAACAGACAATACAGAAGTAACTAAATGTTCAAGCTACAAAACATACTTGTAATGTTATCTGAATAAATAAATGTGTGTGAAACCGTGTGTCCTGCAAATTCTTTGTAATTAGTAAATGTTCGAAACAAATGCATGCATGTGTTTGAGAAATTCTATGAACCAATCTTAAGAAAAAATAAGAAAAAAGAAAATAAAGTGTGAGTGCTCGACTTTTTAAGATGGCTGTGTTGGCCATCACGGGTTTGTAATGTCTGTAAAAGTGTCTAGCTGATGCCTTTCACCTTCTTTCACTCCTTTATTTTACTTCAATCAGTTAAAAATAGACTTTTACGTGAATGAGACAGACCGTATTCATTAACACGGTAAATGTAATTCAGCTTTATCTTGGTGGGTAAGAGCTTCTCCCGCACTAAAATTGTACCATTGTGTTTCAGTGCAGCTAATAACAGACCACAGGCTCAGTGCAGTACAGTCAACTAGCTGCCAACAAGTATGGCTTAGCTGTGATTTTACATAACACCTTCCCAATATGTAGCAATAGTAATAAAAGTAGTAAAGTAGTGGTAGCAATACTAACTGATGATGTAGTGGTGACTATGCTGCAATAGCTGCAGTAGTTCTCACAGTGACAGTCGTTAAGTTCCCCAGTCTTTAAAAGCTTCTGTATGCTCATTTTCAGTCTGACACATACACATGCAGTGTGTCATTGCAGTTAATGCAGTAGTTGAAATGTACAGTTGTAACACTTAACAATATCACATGGAGGCAGTGGGATTCTTTCCTGCACTTATTCTTTTTATCATGGGCACTCACAATGACTCAAATTAAAAGTCCCATTAATCCGACAGTGTAATCCCTCTATTGCATGGAGCAGCCTATTCAGCCTGAGTGTGGATTAGAGAACACTGAGACCCTGTGTTGGTGGTCACTGGTGTAAAACACCTCATAAAGATAATATTGTGTGTGTGTGTGTGTGTGTGTGTGTGTTGCTGTGCTGGTGGTCAGTTTTGTGAGCGCAGAAAGCTTGTGTATGTGTGTGTTGGGGGGTTATGTTGTACATGTGGATAATGTGCTTCTTTTCTTTCTTTGTGGTTACCTGGTGAAGGGGAAAATCCCTGTGAGGTGGTCTTCTCGCAATGTGGAGTACGTAGACGGGGGCCTGTAACAGAGGAAACAGTGAATTAATAAAATAAGCCCCCCTGAGTCCAACACTATTTCAAGTCAGAGGGCTCACAAACAGGATGGAGGGGAGAGTTTTAATGGATAAAGCAAAAGGAGGGACCAAAGACAATAAGCCACCATTTACAAGTGTTCTAACCATAGAAATAGAATGAGTAGAATGGACAATGACGCGTTTGTTGTGTTCATTTGACTAGCTCAAGAGAAAATGGCAATTGCTAATTGTTATGGTAACACACATCAGTAGGGTTGTAAGGTGTGCCACACTCACTAGTTTGAGAACTACGCTTTGGCCTCCCGTCCACACTTAGCCAGCGTTTTCCTTTTTTTTATTTTTTTATCTGCAATCCTCAATTTCCCTCGACAAAGCGTACAAAATACACCTCTCCAAGCTTCGTACTACTCCACTGCTTGTTGCAAAACCTCACCTCAGTGAGTCCACGACTTGTCGCAAATCATTTTACATGGAAGTTTATGCGGAAGTTAGCCTGCTACAATGGTCACAGTTCTTTGCAATGGGATTGGAATGGGAATGTCCTTTCTACTGTCATTGTATTCCTATGGTCCTTACCTACCAGAAGTTTACACATGTGCTCTGTAGTTAGTAGTAATGTAGAAGCTTAATGCATGCTCACCATATTTCATGTTATCTTTTAACTTATTTCACATTTTGTGATTTTGGGGTCATCGCCCGAAATAAGCTTCTCTACTCTAACAAGGATTAAATTCCAATCAGCCTCATTTCAATTTACAAGACATATTTTTGTCAATCACCCTCCCTCCTCCCCCTCTCTCCAGCAACTCATCATGTAGGTCTCACTGTGTCCTTTTATGTGTACATACAGTATCTATAAAATCCTAATTCCAACCCCTGCAGTGAAAAAAGAGAGCAAATGCACCTCTTGACAATCACATCTCATTCCCTGAGATCATTTGTTAAACGCAAATTGTGCTGCTGTATGGGAAAATCTATACAGTACAGCCTTCATACAATCATGAAAAGGTATTGGTCAGAGATGCACTGCTGCACAGCTCACATGGGAGCTTGGAATGAATGTATTCATCATGCACTGTTGTTGTATCCCAAATGGGGATAGTCTTAAAAGGTGGCCCTACATCAAAACCGTTTATCTTCATTTGAAGTGTGTGTGTGTGTGTGTGTGGTGGGGGGGGGAGTCTGCATCTAAGAGATGTACATTATGTATATATCCATGGCTTACTTTTATAGCCACGGAAACAAGGTGGTAGACTACAGTAGTAAACAAGCAGACGATATTCCATTTCATCACCACCATGAGTTTATAGCTCAGTAAAGCTGAGTGTTGATATTCCGCCAAGTCAACTGTGTTCAGAACTGAACACTATACATACTCGGTAGTTCTAGTGGTCTGGTGTAAAATAGCTATAATAAGCTGTAAGATAATAACAGGTACTAAACTGATGTTCAACTCTAAATGGTAAAAGTAAATTGATTTCATGTTCTTTTCATTTAATTGGACTATCGTCATTTTATCATACTAACATCTGTTCCAAATGTTATTTATGTCAGCAACACTAACCTTTGATTTGGAAATGTAACTATTTGCTGTTACTAAAGTCCCACTTGCTTGCTTGCTTAGCTGTCGCTGCACCTCTGAGATGCTTTGCTTGTGGAGTGGCACCAATCTCTTTCCATTAGATCAGCACTTGTGGTGCACCTTGTGTCATTTTCTACTGCAGCCATTCATCCATTTTTTGCGGGCCGGCTGGAATGTTTCCCCGGCCTACCAGGCCAAACTACTTTCAGAAAATCTGGCTGTATTATTGCAGGATACATGTACCCTGGTCATGCTGTAAAAAGCATGGGTGGGCATGCACAAAGTGTCAGGTACAGTGCAGAACAAAAATCTCCTAATCCTCTAACTCTTTGCTATTCATTATTATTTCACAGGGCAGCCGTCCCAAATACATAAGGCCCCTACCCTGCTCAGCCCAGTCTGCCAAGCTCCAACTCTGGTTTGATGTTCCTCCAAAATCCAACAGGGTATGATTATTTCATTCCTTTTTTAACATAACACATCAATTATTCAACCTTTGCTCGACCAGATTTGATTTTTTGGATTTAACAAAAATGACTGCGTGTGCATTGAGTGTGTGTTCAGCCATTTAAAAGGAGACTGAATATAAAATGTTCCGCAAAGATAATGCCTCATGCCTTCGATGATTGATGGATGGTGAAGGTGTGGAGTAGATGAAATGCAAGTACTCTGGAATAAATGACTGCATTAGCATAGGATGGCAAATGCTCATTTCACTCTACAATAAATTGTCTCCCATCCTCAAGGTGAACTGTCCGCACAAGTGTAACTGTGACAGTGTGCGTATATGTGTCTGTGTATGTGCTTAAAGTAATTCTGCTGGATTTTTAGGTAGTTCAGAGTGCAGTAGCAGCACTGCATCAAGCAATAGAAAATATTTAATTATTATACATTGATACCTCCAGGTTTTGCAATGCAGTTAAGTCATTTCAAATACCCACTGGGTAGCAATCGTAAACTTTTGCTCTGTAAATGAGATGAAGTCATAAAACTTAATCCCTAAAGCATTTCATTGTTAGATTAATTAGCTTGCGATGCACAAGCCTCTCATTAATTCATACCTTTACAAAAATGATTCCTTTATCCTTTGGCCTCATTTTTTCTTATCACTCCCCCTTTCCCACTCTATCTGTCTCTCTCCCCTGCCATTCCTCTCCTCTCCTTGCATCCTCATCTCTGCTAATGAGCCCACTTAAATCTTTGCCAAAACACAAACAGCAAGAGAAGAAGAAATGGGTACAGTGCTTACTAGAATCTCTGTTTGTTAAAGGATTCATCATGTGAGCTGTTTTCAATAAATAATAAATGCAAACGCTGACTTTTGTCTGCAGACGAGACTTTGGCGCATGAATTATGCATTGTTATTCCTGGATAGGGCGATACAGCGACAGAGTGGCAGTGTGTGTATGAGTGCGTGTGGTAGATCCCTGGTACACGCAGGGAATACAGTTTGTGAGGCTTACAGTCATGGCACTTCTGTGGACACAACATACTGTGATTACAACTCTTAAGACATTGTTTTGTGTGTAAATACATACGCGGTCCAAGCTCCTGGTGGCTCATTTTGACTTTGTGTTCAAAGTTGACTCAAAAGGATCACAAACTGCAACGTTTAATTATTAGTTGTAGTTTATCTTAATATGCTAATTGTGTCTCTTGATTGGTCAGATGATGAAGAGCAGGACGTGTGTGTGTGTGTGTGTGTGTGTGTGTGTGTGTGTGTGTGTGTGTGTGTGTGTGTGTGTGTGTGTGTGTGTGTGTGTGTGTGTGTGTGTGTGTGTGTGTGTGTGTGTGTGAGAGAGGTGGCCCTACCAGCCCATTTATCTTTACAGATTTTTTTTCTCATTTGATCTCTACTCTCTTCCTTCTCTCCTCTTTTTCCCTCCTGTTTCCTACTCTGTAATCATTACAACAACAAAGGATGCTGCGTTCCCGCTAGACAGTGGAAATGTTCCACTAGAAATGCTAAAATATATGTGGGGTTCTTTCTTGTCTGTTGTCACTGGGGAAAAGGAGTGGAAAAACTTGATTGAAAATCAGGGGGAAAAAGGGAATAATTACAAAGAGGAGAAAGGCACCCATCCACCCACAACAGCAATCATCAGTGATCTCTGCTGTCATTTCATTCCACAGTAAATAATTCATCAAAAGAAACAACGGGGAAACAAATATGCAAATAAATCCCGAAAAAGGGCAGTAACATCGGCCTACTGCAACATGGGAAGAATAGTAGTGGATTATTATCATGGAAGGTTATGACTGTGATGAATCTGAATTCCTCTTGTTTCATCTACCTTGACAGGACTGAAGTCACACATGCACAGAGGGAAAAAAAATAAAAAAAACCTGGAGGGATTTGAGGGTTTGATTGAGGAGGGAGGGATTAAGGACAAGAGGAATGGAAGGATTGAAGGAGGGGGGAGGAGAGGCAGGGAAGAGGGGTAGTCGATATTGGAGGGAAGAAGAAAGAGATTTGGGAGGGGAAGGGAGAAAAGGAGGGAGGGAAGCTTTTGAGGGTGTATTCGACAGTACTGTGAAAGGTAGCCATCAAGAGCTTTGATGAAAAGCGCAGGCCTTCTAAAGCTTAGCAGTGACAGCATATGATTTGGTCAAAGCATAAACCTTTTCAAAAGTAGACATTCTTACCCCCTATTCATCACTCTCGGGTTCAATGTAACTTTTGGGCTGAGCTCCGGCAACATTTTGAATTGGTTTGACTGATTGACTGCATGTGGTATTGTCAATGTGACTTGTGGACAGTAGGCTGACTGGAAATGTAGACATCCTGAAATGAAAGGGAATTGCATGTAGTGTTTCAACAAAGTGTCCTAAATCACTAGTGCAGAAAGCAACATTGTTATTGAGGAAGTGACAGAAGATGTGCAATTCTGAATGCTTAAAAGAAAACCTCTATCATTTCTCTTGGTTCTTTAATGACAGCCATACAATAGTGCTTAGTAAGAGTTCATGAGCTATGCATGGGATCATTAGTGAGAGAGTGTTTGATTTATGCAGTCCAAAAACTTGTCTGTTAAGACATCCAGCCGTCCCGACTTCTTCCAAAAACATATTTCGAATTCTATTTCAAGAAAAAACACTGAAATTTAGTAAATTTTACACATTATGAAATCATCTTTTTCCTTCCCTCATTCTTCAAACGCATCCTTATGCACGGTATATGTGTTTCCTGCATTTGGTAACACCTTAACACATGGCCACTGCTGTGCAAATAGCCACCTAGTTTTCTTGGAGTGGTGCTCGTGGCTTATTAGCAGTTTGGCTCGGTAACAGCAATATGGACAGGCTTTCTGAGCCAACAATCGTTTAAACTGAGGCTTGAGGTTTACAGTCCCAGGTCAGTGGTAACAGGCAGGCTGTCGGATGATACCAGTGTGTCATTTTCACACACACATACACAAATACATTATGCTGAAAATAGCATGCAATTTAACACCTACGCATAGAGATGGACAAACATGGACAAAAATGTCTGGTTCCCTCTCCATCATAGTGTC
This sequence comes from Gymnocephalus cernua, assembly GCA_023631565.1. Taxonomy (NCBI): domain Eukaryota; kingdom Metazoa; phylum Chordata; class Actinopteri; order Perciformes; family Percidae; genus Gymnocephalus; species Gymnocephalus cernua. The sequence goes on from CM042429.1 coordinate 23,452,710, forward strand.
ACACACACACACACACACACACACACACACACATACATACACATGCACAGATAATAGTGTCTAATTTAGACCCTCATATCTGTAGAGTTCTCCAGAGGACTAGACCTCATCAGGAATATATTGGTGACCTACATACTACAGTAGGAACACACACACACACACACACACACACACACACACACACACACACACACACACACACACACACACACACACACACACACACACACACACACACACGCCAGAATAACTGCAAATGCTTCTATACTGGAACACAGACATCTGCAGTACTTACAGGCACATGAATGCATGCATGCAGGCACAGGAACATGCCTGTACTCCTTGGGTATAACTAAGTCTCCATAATCAGATACACACACAGATATGCAGGCTTGTAAACATGTCTATATGCGTTATTATGTGTCTGTGGCCACCCACTCCACAAAATATACACACAAAATTATATTTTCAATATCTTTTTAGATGAAAGTGTCACATTTAAATTAACGGTAAATATTTCCAAGGCCTTCAGCTGAATGACTGATCTGGTAATGGGCATCCCAGCATTCTGTTTTTCAGTCACGTAATCACACACTCTCCTGTCAACCTCTTGCATGTTTAGACGGTGTATCATCTCCATGACAACGCCTCGTTGTACTTCCATTCTAACTTCCGACTTTTAGGCTTTTTTGTAGCTGATATATCATTTGTTCCGTCTAAATATGAATGTGGATAATGTTAGTGATAGTGAGATGCTTGCTACAGTTACACTTCTAGTCGGGGACGTGCACAGACATTTGGAGGGGCTATTGTTCTAAACTGGAAAAAGGCAAAGACTTCAAAGATGGAACTGTCTCCAAAAGAAATGTTATAATTTTGAATAAGTTCTATTATGTACCTTAAATTAAGAATACTATTGTCCGCAGCATGTATCTTTCTCCTTATCACCCTTTCACTGACATGGCCTGTTTATAGGAACTCCCCACCCTCATTATGTAGCTGTCTGATTTTTGAGTGATGCTCCACATGCTCTTCCTCACTCTCTGGTCTGGGGCCTTGTGGTAGGACCTCAACATAAATAGAATTATTAGAATCAGAATAAAGTAGCTTGCAGTATACTTTGCTTTTCACTGCTAAAAAACGCAAATAGCTGACTTTACCAGATGACTTCTCTATTGGCTGTTGAAACAGGTGACCTCCCTTACATCTTAAAACCAGCCTCTGCGACTTGAACAGCTGAGTCGCAGCGCGACCATCAGCTGTCTTGAGTCCAGCTGAGACTTTGTTCGAGACGATCACTTTGTCTCTCCATCTTTCAGGCTCTGGCAATAGCTAGCTGTGAGGGACTCACTTCAGTTAGGAGGGCAACGCGCGTTTTACTTGTTTCGTGATGTTGGCGACATCTGTTGTTGTGGGTGTATTAACATAGAAACGTCTAGACCCCAAATATAAGACGACCCCACTTTTTCAGACGTATTTCCAGGGGGGAAAAAAACATCTTATGTTCGGACCAATACAGTAAGTCATAAGACACTGACCAAGTGAGAGATAAAGAGACAGATATATGGCCTGAAAGAAAGAATGTAAAGGAGATGATTATTACTTTGAGCATAATATCTTTTAATGACATAGTGTCAAGATTAGAGCCAAACTATATTCTGTGGCAGGTTATAGAGAGGTCAAAGAGTGGAGACATATGCAGACCTTTATGAGTGACTGTCTGCTCACCATGTTTATATATGGCCAAAAGAACCTGACTCACACACAGTAGTGGTAGCTACTACGTATAAAGGAGAAGGAACTGAGGTTGGCCCACAAATGATTCAGAAATAGGCATTTGAACCAGCATGGAAACACATTAACTATTTTCACGTTTATGGGTGATGAGAGGGACTCGACTCATTGGTGAAAAGATCTGACTCATACATAGTGGTGTCCTTACTTAGCACTGCTTTTTGAGCTGGTGTTGGACCACGACTGATGGAGCATTCAGTGCAAATGCATTAAAGCAGACACACTGCCTCATCCATAGTATCTTAACAATAAGTGCTAGTAGATTGTTTGGATTTATGTCTGTCAATAAAGACCAACTAAGGACGACGTGGGGATTGCATGAGTGTGACAAATTATTTGATGTTAAATGACAGACATTACACATGGGCAGTGTCATAAAAGTCATAAATGTTTCACAATGTTTCCTGGTTCAAGTGAATCTGGGGCCCGTTTCAGGAAGGAGGTTTAACAAACTGAGTCTAATCCTGAACTCTGAGTTGATTTACCCAGAGTTTTTGGTTCCAGAACAGCTGATTTGAGTTGGTTCAATCAACTCAGAGTACGTTCACTCAGAGTTAAGCGCGTGCATCACCACAATAAAAAGGCAGCATGAATGGAGCTTTGATAGTATGATTCACCATGGTAACAACCACAAACAAACTGGTTGGTGGAAATACTCATGCACACATACAGCGAGTTTGAACATTCTGTATATTTCGTTAAAAAAGCAACACAGCTGCTGCAGCAAAAGAGAGAATTTGCGTGGGAGAAATTTGCTGCAAGAGTAAATGTGTAGGTTCCAATATAGTGTATCAATATCATATTTAAGCATAAGTATAATATTATTGGTGAAATTGTATTGAACCTATAATCTATTTCATTTAGGTGCAATCCTGCGGGTGAAAAAGTCCTAGGTCTACTAATCCCGTTCTGAGGCTGCAGCACCAATCATTAACAGAATTATAATTCATAATCTTTTATTTCAAAGGGTTTACATCATTCACCTGCAATACTGTGGAACTCATTTTTACTGGCTCTTACTGGTTTGTGTCCAGGGAACACTACAGTGTTCACATTCTTCTGACGGTGCTTTGCTATACAGTCGCTTTACTAATATGCTCCGCATCACCAACGTTGTAAAGAAAACTGCTGTTTGCAAAAAACATAATGTGACGAAAGAATCTGCTGGGATGTAAGAGCATGTCCACGATGGGTAACATTAGTGATATGAAGACGGATAAGGTTATGTAGGCTACATAACTGATAGATTGGGAAGAAAAGCGATACCGCTCAAATAGGTAGGCTAGTATCTGGAAATGAAAATGCATCTATAGTCGGGGCCTCAATATCATCTCCCGATGTTTAACTCCCTGCTAAGTAATTCAGCTTCTTCATCAACGGGATCGTCGACAAAAGGAAATGACATGTTTTGAGAAAAAAAGTTTTATAGTCTGCCTAACAGTTAATAAGCCAACGCTGTTTTATTTTATTGATAACAAACTGCGCTAAAATGCGCCTGATACAGACTGAATGAATGAATGAGGAAATATGTGTCAGAGGAAGGAAACTGAGAGAAACTCAAAGTTTATTGAAGAAAAGCTGCTCCCGACCAGGTTAGGTTCACAGGCTCAGTTACCATAGTAACTGACTCTGAGGTTAAGTTACCTCTGTTTCTGAAACGGGCTGGAGTTACCCCCCTCTCTCAGGTTTGATTAACCTCCCTTTCTGAAACAGAAAACCCAGAGCTTCCCTCATCTCAGGGTTAACAAACTCAGAGTTTTCGCTAAACCTGCTTTCTGAAACGGACCCCTGGAGACGAGAAAAGTTGATCCTGCTTCGCTCAGAGAATGCGCCTCGAAGGCAGCACCAGTCACTGATTGTGTAATTATCTGCTGCTTCAGTGAATCAGGCGCTTATTACAGGCAAATTCCATGTGCAAATTGAATACAATTTGAGCTGTGCTTTCATGTACGTAAATCTGGCACTTAGAGGCAGGAAAGTTGAAAGTTTGAACTCAGTAAGTTGATTGAGATGTTCACTGAATGTCTGAGTATACATATACATACTGACACAAGGATGCCAGTAGCTGCCCCCAAGGAGGACCAAATTGATATCTACTTAAGTAATTGTAAGCAAAAATTCAGCTCATCTGCTAAAAGCAACACGAAGCCTCCTCTCATATTTTACATACAGGACTGCAGAAACCAATAGCGCAAGAGTAGAACAGTTGACACAGCAGTCTGCAAGTTCTACTTATGCCACAATAAAACAAGATGGAGAAAGAAAAAACATATACAGTATTTTCTATACACATTCCAGAAACTATAAGAATAAAATATGAGCAAAGTTGTGAAAAGGTTACTCTAGACACAGCCTTGCCAGAAAATGAAAAGCTTCCTTTTCTATTGGGGGAACACAGAAGTATGACAGGGCAGAAACTCAGTTTGTCTCCTGCTGCCTTGAGGCAAGAAGGAAAGAAGACGAATCTTCCGTGAACCTGACTTACCTGTCATACTGTTATGAACAGAAGAGACGTATACCGGCATGGAGAAAAGATACATACATTTTTGGTTCCGTTCTGTGTAACATCTAAAACCAAAACGGATTTTAATTGATTTTAAAAGTTAGGCCATGAGTCAAGGAACAAGTGATTGTGTTTTGTGAATCATAATCGTAATAACTTTGGCAATCCCATGATTTCTACCTTGCACCACCATCAAGTCAAACTCTTAATTGATCCAATACTTTTATAACCAATACCTGCAAAACTAAGGTTGACTTTGTGTTTATATGCCAATTAGCAAATATTAGCATGGTAACACCCTAAATTAAGATGGAAACATTGTTAGCATCATACTTGCTAAACATCAGCATGTTAGTGTTGTCATTGACTACGTTTACATGCACATAATATTCCGGTTTTTGCCATAATTCTGAAAAAGACGATATTCTGACTAAGCTGTTTACATGGCTAATGAAAGTGAGTATTCCACTAATATTCCCGTTTACATGTAGCTGTGCAAAACAGGATTCTTTTCTTTAAGTTTACCAGTGGCGGACTTTTTGTACCGTGCAAACACAGCGTCCCTCTTTCATTCCCTCAACCTGAGGCCTGTACTACGAATCAAGATCAACATGCCCTGGATTTCTTTCAGTTACCCGGCTTCACCTAACCTAACAACCGCGGCCCCTGAGCTGTGTCACGACGGTGGTTAACTAGTTCAATCAACCCAGGGTTTCCCGCACCGAGCTCCACCACATCTTAACAACGGTACCTCGTTAATGCCAAACCTTGCTTCATGGTAGGCCTCAGCTTCATGAAAAGGTTGGTGTAGCGATGTGTGCGTATATCCATGTGTGAGCAGGTTAGCATGCTGACACTAGCATTTGGCTCAAAGCACCGCTCTGCCTAGCTCACAGAGCCACTAGCATGACTGGAGATTCTTAGTCATGTTTCCGTTCCCATCTAACAATTTCTACCAGTTTGAGTTTTACTTTAACTGTTTATTCACCATTCTTCCCACGTGTTTATTGTCATTTTAGCCAGTTAGTAACCTGTGAGCACTTGCATAAACATGTATTGTTTTCTTGAGGATTTAGGTATTAGAGAAGATTTGTACATTTTTATAGTTACACTTTATTTTGTTTTACTGCTTGTATACAGCTAATTATTATGTTACCATTATATTTTGTTATGCTCACTCTTTCTTTTCCTGTATCTTCTATTTCCTTCCATGAATGCTTTAGCAACACAAATTTAACATGTCATTCAAATAAGGCAGGTTGAAATTGAAAAAAAGAAATGAGAGTGGGGGGTGCAGTGTGATGGTGATATGTCTCGATTGCATGATGCTATTTTGATAAAAATGACACAGAAAGCGAAGGAGAGGCAAATGTAAAGGGACAGAGAACGTATGAATGACAGACAGAAACGGTGTAGGACGAGGGCGAGCGGAACAGACAGCATTTTGTAATCATACATTCAGTGTGTGCGACCACATTCATGTGCAAGCCATCCTCTCACTCTCAACCCATTGGGAGAGTTCATGAATGACCCATATGGTGGACTGTCTACTATCTGAAACTCATCTATGGTAAACAGAAACACTTTGAAGAGTTTATTGTGCTATAGGCAGACGGATATCAAAACCCAGAGAGAAAGACAGATGTGCAAAAGAGCAGGGAAAGGGACAACCTTTATTGGCATGAATGGACAGGATCATATGTTGCCAGAGCAATTAAGGTTATATTCAAAACCTTAAGGGAAAAAACAGCGAGGGGCATTGGGGGGCAAAGGAAGAAGACGGACAGAAAAGATAGGGTATATAATGAGGAAGGGAGGAACAAGGAGAGAGACCGGGATCAGGCAATAAAAAGACAGATGAGATCAAGAGACAGCTCTGACACGCTCAGGCAGTGTATGCTTTCTGTGAGCCTGGGAGCAGCTGAGCTTACCACACACACACACACACACACACACACACACACGCACACGCACAAATGTTGTGATGTGGTTAGCTGTGACTTTGCCTCTGACTGGGTGTTTATGTGAGATGTTTAGAATGGGGCTGTACTGTAGGAAGTTGTGCCAGATCACAACACCACACCCCACCATCATAACAAGAAGGGGACTTAGTAGGCTTTGGGCTTCTGTTGTGGTGTCTTTAATTCTCTATCTCTCTATTTTCTGTCTCTGACTCTCACTCTATCCCGGTCTGTGCCGTCCGTCTGTTTCTCGGTCCAACGCTCTGTTTCCCTTCGGCTGTTTCTCTGCACTTTCTTCTCTCTATATCCATCAATCTTTCTCTCATCCTTAACTCCTCCATCTCTCACTTGTAGAGGCAATACACGTTCATGAAAAACATTTGCAGTGATCTTAATGGCAGGATATCTGCCTTTTAAGTGGGCAGTGTAAATGTCTCTAGCTCAGCAATGTGAGAAGAGCTTAGAAAGACTTGTAACAGTGTGTACACTGGGACACTATGGAAGTGTGAGTTGGGGAAAAGTCAGATCTGTGTCACAAATGGTTGAAGAACCAGATTTTTGAGGCATGTGCAGGCCTAAGTGTTGTAACATGAACACAGAAGGAGTTTAGGGATTGTAATAAGTATAGGAACCTCCTGCCAGATAAACCGCACCTCTCTGTGATCATGAGGTGGTGGGCTACATTGAGGTTTAAGCCTTTAGTTGTGGTCGCTTTGTACTTCAGTTCTCTTCTTTTTTTTTCCCTAGAGATTATCATGACATTCACTCAGCATTTCTCCATCATTCAACCTATGTCTCTCTCACCACCAATCCTTTTTTTTTTCTCCTACAGAGTGTTATTTCAATAACCTTTAATGACTCAAATATGATATGTACTGTACAATAACCAGCGCTACATTGCGCGCTTTGATTTTCTCAGACTTATAGCTGCTCTTATAGTTTCTTCCCTCCTCCTCCCTCCTCTTTCTCTCTCGTCATACAAAAACCTTGCTTTGTCTCTGAAGAAAAACAAACTCATTTTAACTTGAAATAAATTTTAACCTGCCTTCTGTGTCACTATTGCCACACAGGCTGGATCAAGACTCTTGAGATTTAAGTAATCAAACATCCACACACACACACACACACACACACACACACACACACACACACACACACACACACACACACACACACACACACACACACACACACACACATATACACACACACACACACACACACACACACACACACACATACACACACACACACACACACACACACACACACACACACACACACACACACACACACACACACACACACACACACATATTCACTCCACCACACAGAAATCTAGACAGAGCCCTGGGTGCACATTCACATACATGGAACCCAACATTCAGATTTTCCATCTATATAAACACACACACACACACACACACACACACACACACACACACACACACACACACACACACACACACACACACACACACACACACACACACACTCTTACACACTTACCATCCACCCCCACACCCTTTCTCCCCCGGTTTCCTAACCCTCAAACACCCACACACTGCCTCTTGATTCAATTAAACCACAGTCAAGTCTGAATCGTGACATATACCCCATGGAGGGAAGTGGGAGGTGTGTGTGTGTGTGTGTGTGTGTGTGTGTGTGTGTGTGTGTGTGTGTGTGTGTGTGTGTGTGTGTGTGTGTGTGTGTGTGTGTCCTCCTTTGCCATGACCCATCCAGCCCATTATGGTAATAGCTAAGTGACCTTTTACCCCCTAATACAATCTATGCCTGCCTTCCACTGCTGCTCCCTGTGTTTCTCCCCTACCCCCCTCTCCCCAAATCTTTTTTGTTCTCCCCCCCCCCCTCTCTGTGTCTGTCTGTCTGTCCCTCTGTCTCACTTTCAATCTCTCTTCCTTAATGACAGGGACTGTCCTCCCTGTGGAGACTCACTCACACACACACACACACACACACACACACACACACACACATATTAACATACAGACGTAGACTGCACACATGTATACACATGGCGATAGGACACATGCAGACATGCACACATCCATGAAGATAAAAGATAATACCCCCACCTCTACCACCACACACATTCAAATACACATACTGACCCAGAAAGCCCATCTCTATTATGCAGAACATCAGTTAGCTGATGGTGGAGCTGATTATGCAGCTACCCTCTGCTAGCCCACAACTCCCTGTTGGATATCTGCCTTTAAAACCCCAATCCCAAATGTCTTTTTAGCATATCAATAAAGAATTATATATTCCTAGACTTGCATACATATAGCTTTTCACAACTTTCTCATTTCATCATGTCACAGTATGATCCTATTTCAAAAAAGTCAAATTTAGGCAAACATTTCACACTAAAAGCATCCCAAAGTAACATTTAGCTGTCCCGTTGATGTAAAGATTACAGAGGTTCCCCGTCATAATTTCTTTCTCCATCTATCAGCATATACTCTATAAATATTGCATAAGATATGGTATTTTCAGAATAAATAATGAGAAATGTTGCTGATGTTTGACTTAACCATTGACCAATTAAAAATCATTCACAATTACTGGCTCTAGTGCTTTATGCCAACACTACGTTCAATGACAGCAAGTGAGTGGTATTTTGAAAGAGAGAAAATAGATAGCTTTTCAAAACTAAATGAATCAGAATCAGAAAAGGTTTTATTGCCAAGTACATTTTTTACGCATACAAGGAATTTGTCTTGGTGTTGTTAGTGCATGTAATGATAAAATATAAATGGTAAGTAATGTCAATCTATCCCATGGAAAATGTTACAGGGGGAAGGATTTGAACACTCCAGCACTTGGTGTGGCTCAGCAGGTAGTACAAGTCAGCCACTTGGAGAATCTGAATCAATTTCGTTTAGGATTTCAGATAATCTCTTGATCAATTTAACAAGTGTGGTATATACTGTAGTATGAAGTATTGTGTTTCTTAGCATCCAATTGTTTGCCTCTGACTGACATATTCTCTATAACCTATGCTGCTCATGTGTAGTGTCATATGCCGTGCCACTAAACATTGGCCCCCTGTGCCGCCTCACTTAAAAAATCCTGGAATCACTCCTGCCGGTGTATGATGTATCCTGTTTGTCACGTTGTATATCCATATACTGTTTGTCCATAGTGGTAATGTTAAATATAGGTCTATGCATGTGTAAGAAAAGGAGACATTTTTAAAGAAAACCATTTAGAACCTATTATATCATTTTGAAAATATCCAGGAGACAACCATGTTTCTGTGTTCAAGGATACTGCAGTTAATCAAAGGCAAAAACGTGATTATAAAATGTGATTTTACAGTGAAGAAATAATGTCTACTCCTTCCTTCCACTCCATATTTCATTCTCCACTGGCAAATCTTAACTTCTGAAAGGTCCGTTTTCTTACTTTAGATATTCCTAATGGCATGTCGCACTAGTGCTGAGAGTAATCGTAGCAAATCGGAGAAAAAATTGCCTCCCATCACATGGATGACTTACAGTAATGGCTTCAGAATCACAAACCTGACAGTCTTCTTTTGCTGCATACTGCATTTATCTTAAATCTGAAACCTCTGGTAAAATGTGAACCAGTCAGCAGCAGCAGCAGCACAGAAACTAACTTCAGATCACTCTACAAATACCTTGACTGGGTCCCAGAGGGCTGGCTTCATAGATTGGTGCAGTGCAGGGGTTAGGAGTGGTGACCCCAACAAAGATTGCTTGCTAAGCAAATAAGCAAAGTAATCTGGCTGTGTGTGTGTGTGTGTGTGTGTGTGTGTGTGTGTGTGTGTGTGTGTGTGTGTGTGTGTGTGTGTGTGTGTGTGTGTGTGTGTGTGTGTGTGTACACCATATGCTTGTGTATTTGTATGTGTGTGTGTGTGTGTGTGTGTGTGTGTGTGTGTGTGTGTGTGTGTGTGTGTGTGTGTGTGTGTGTGTGTGTGTATGCATGCCTGCCTGCTCACAGCTTAGAATGTGGTCCCTGTTGCATGTTCATTGATAATGCCATATATTGCCATTCTGCATGTTTTAGTTTGGTAATTGAAAGGCCATCTGTGGTCTACTGGGGAGGTTTAGTAAAGGGTAAACTAAGAGGCTCATTATTTTAGGAGAGGGTAGCCCTTGGAGGCCAAAACAAATTAATTTGTGTCCAATTTAACCTTCAAGAAACTCAATTATTGTAGGTGAGGTGTATGCATGTGCAGTGTTCATGCATGTTCTTTAGGAGTTTGTGCACCCTTGCATATATGTTCTCAAACAACAGTAATAAAACAAAGTCAAGCGAACCTGTAGTTCTGTGTAGACGAAATGAGCTACTACTTTGTCAAACAGACAATGTTGTCTTAGCCAAAACTTTGTCCAACAGCACACAAAACAAAGAAAGTTGATTACACATAGTGAGTGTGTATGTGCGGGTCTGCCTTTGTAAGTCTGCTGGGTCCATAAACATGGAAACAGACATGACCTGCGTGTCTCAGCAGTTTCCTGTGTAAGCCGAGCTCTGTGTGTGTCCCCAATGGTTCTCCTGTCACTCGTCAGGCCTGTAGAGCAACGCTTTCTACTCTATTAGTGTGTCTCAATGTCTGCCCACCAGCACATGTGTATCTGTCTTTAGGCCTACATGTATGTGTTTCTCCATCTGTCTCCTGTCACCAGCAGTCCTCTCTGCAACATTAGGACCTGTTAAGATCAAGGGTCATTTCTTTAAAGGTCAAAGTTCACCCTTCAAAAGGTAAAAAGCCACCAAGGTCAGGTCTGGTGTGAGGTGACATTGAACAAGCACTAGTGATGACGAACTGACCGAAGAGCCGGTTATTAACCCGATTCGTGTCTCTGAGCCGGGAGAATCGAGTGCCATACGTCAATGAACCGACTCACTCCTGTTTTTTACCTCATTAGTGGTAGAATCAATCAGGAAATGGGCTACCTCGAGCAGCACAATTCATTGGACCGAAAGAGTTGTTAAGAGAGTTGTAGAGACCGTGCACCAGGCTACTGACCGAGACCGAATGTAACCGTTAACAACCGCTTGAGTCTATAAGCAAACGGTTCGTCTAACGGTTCTCGGCAAGTTTGAGTTATTAACCAAGCCTTGTTTCTGGTGCATCTTAGGTGATTGTGTTCGGAAATTCACACATTATTGATTGGGAAGGGCATCACATACAAATACACATGTTATCTTAGTTATGTTAAGTTAAATGTTAGAGAAGTGAATGTTACAGGTTGTCACGAGCAGACCGGGCGGGCACCAGGCTACTGCCGAGACCGAATGTAACCGTTAACAACTGCACGAGTCTATGTAATCAAACGGTTGTCTAACGGTTCTCGGCAAGTTTGATCCCAGAAACCTTTATTTCTCATGCATCTTAACAAATACACGCCATGTTATCTTGGTAGTTATGTATAAATAGGGTTGAAAACTGGCAACTTTCCCTCTTTAGCGTTTAGCTTAGCGCAGCGCCATTGCAACCATAAACAACACTGGCTTGGCTGCGTCATCCTCCCCAGCTTACCCTCTCGTCAAAAATCGTCACATCCAGTGGCAAATAAATGAGATGGCGGCGCCCGTATCGCCAAACTCAAAAGCTTCAAAATGGCAGTCCACAGACCAATGGGTGACATCACGGATGATTTTGACCTAAACCACTAACTTTTCCCAAGCCTAACTGAACTGTTTTGCCTAAACCTGACTTTACCCTGCTCATTAAAAAATGACGCCAAAAGGGTACCTAGAGAAGCTAAAACGTGGCGCCAAGGGGTCCTGACCAAGCGTCCTTATGTGTTGAGTTGGAAGTGATAATGTGTTAGGCAATGCATGCCCAACCCTCTTCCCTAAAAGATCCAACCCAGGGACACTAGCATGACAGAAATAAATTCAATACATAAACTGCACTAAAATGTCAATTCATTTCTACAAACCAAAACCTAGGCCAACGATATTTTTTTTTTCACAGAACATGCTTTAATACAGGCTGTAGCTGCCCTAAATACTATCTAATATAGAGTTATATCATAAGAACAATAAACAATCTAAGTAAGGAAGGAGGAAGAACTGCCTGAGAGATGACTCATTTAAAAATGTCTCATGTCAGTCTGTGTTGACAAAAAGACTTGAAAGGGGAGGAAGCCCAAGTTCACCCTGGAATTAAGGATAGGGGCTGTGTGGCTTACATACACAGACATCCGTTAACATCCACACACAAACACACCCACACCCTCGCACGAAAAGACTCACACACACACACACACACACACACACACACACACACACACACACACACACACACACACACACACACACACACACACACACACACACACACACACACACACACACACACACACACACACACACTGCCCGAATAAATAATTCACCCAAGCACCAAGTCAACCCATTCACCCAGCCACGGCACTTAAAAACAAAGTTTTCCCCTCCAGCTAAACTCAAGTCTGACCATAATTGAGTCTGCTCTTTCAAGTGATTTTATTGAATTCCACTTCACTGCTGTATTTTTATTGTTGTTACTTTGTTTTCTATACTGCTGCACTCTGTTTTATGGTGTGTGTTTTAATGTTTGATACCTTGGGAAGACTCTCATGAGGATTTTTGCTGCTATCACTGCTGAGAGATTTGCAGTGGTTAGATATGGGTTTGACAATGTAACCACAAGGTTTAGAATTAGTGTATTTACTTAATTCAAATCTGATCAAAGCAAAAGCATAACCAGATTAACCATTTATATTTGATCAATAACAATATAACCTAAACTTCTGTCTGCACTGTTGCTTTATCAACGGTGGCTATAGCTGCATAGCCAGGGGTCTGGGTTGGGAAGAATGTAGCTAAGAGATGAGATAAGAAGTAATAGTCAGTCATTAATGTGCTATAAAAAAGACATGTCTCCTTTTCTTACACATGCATAGACCTATATTTAACATTACCACTATGGACAAACAGTATATGGATATACAACGTGACAAACAGGATACATCATACACCGGCAGGAGTGATTCCAGGATTTTTTAAGTGAGGCGGCACGGGGGGCCAATTATCAGTCAGGAGGGGCCCAGGGGATTTTATCAGAAAACAGCATAGGAAATATTGGATAGGATAGAACAACACAATCTAATTTGTTAAACAAAACACATTCGCTATTAATTTCACGTGTTTTTATTTTTAACAAGTTGTGTATCCAATTACAATACACATTTTCTATGGGCTTTTAAGGCAAAAACTTGGATAGTCATCATGGAAACATTAACTGGCCATGTGAAAAAGGCTTTTTTCACAGAACTGTATGAAAATGAAGTGCAATACACTTAGAATAAACTTGCCTCAAACTTCAACAAAGAAAACCTTGCAGTACACAGTTTTCAGATTATAGGAAACAAAACAGAAATAAAATGCAATACACAATTTATTTCTTACAGCAACAAGTGCTCTACAGCAAGTTTAATATACTTCTAAAGTCAATTTCAAGTACATAGTTGCCATACAATGTGTGTTTAAAGTATCCATTTACCAAATGGAAGAGCAGTGTTTGGCAGAACAGGCAGCAAAGTGACAGTAGTCTGATCCAATGGAAATCAAATGTGTCAGATTGCCAACACTCTAGCCCAATGGATTGGGGGGGGGGGAATCATATTTCAGGGGGGGGTGCCACCCGGGCTCCCCCTCTAGACCTGCCCCTGTACAACAGTGCTACTGCCCAGTACGCATAGACGCACAGACAAATACACAAAGCTTAGACAGGCATAATGAGGGCTAATATGAGGCTTTGAGTAGATGTTATCACAAAATAATGAAGTAATGTAATCCAGCAGGGAAAGAGCCTGGAGCTTCTCCTGCTGCTTTTTTAATCCTTTATTGTATTGGCAGGAAAGGAACCTTGGTTGCCAAGGCAATAGTTCGTAGAAAGTAATTTGGAGTCATTTTGTTGAATGAACAAAATATCGGTGCATGCAGTAATCAATAAATGATAATGTTATTGGCAGTAATCATCAAAAATGTCATTCTCCATTCCACACAATGTCTATCATGGACCACTGCCTCTTTCTGTGTGTCTCACTCTTCAGGGTAAATCATGTTTCTGCACTGTTACAAACTCCATTGTTAAAATGGTATAAAATAGATACAGACAGGTGTACAAGGTATAACTGTTGAAATATGAGCTGTAATAAAGCAGAATTTCGCCTGTCTCTACCTAATGTGTACTGTTTGTCAAAAGCATCTCTGAGTTCGATCAATTTTGGGAACATTCCTTAATAATCCAGTCATATGTTTCTACCCTAAACTGCCCACATTGGTGAAATTGCTAAACCTCTGAATTTACTCCCAGCCCAGAAAAAACCCTTTAACCCCAGGGTGTGTGTGAGTGTGTGAGGGAGTGTGGGTGTGCATATGTATGAGTGTGTGTCCATCTTCTCTCCAGTTGAACAGGATGTGGGAGGTCAAAGGAGAGGGTCAAAGGTCAAAGCCTGACTAAATAATTACCAGATACTCTTTGCGAACACACACACACACACACACACACACACACACACACACACACACACACTCTCTCTCTCTCTCTCTCTCTCTCTCTCTCTCTCTCTCTCTCTCTCTCTCTCTCTCTCTCTCTCTCTCTCTCTCTCTCTCTCTCTCTCTCAAACAGCTTCATGACTATATGGGTTGTTATTTTTGAAATGTCTGGACAGTGTCTTCCTCTGTGACCCCCTTAGCTTGTGCACACACCTTCACCTATACAAATACACACTTGAACGTGCTCTCTTTCCCTCCCTGTCTCACTGGCACACACACACACACACACACACACACACACACCACCCTCTCTCTCTCACACACACACATAATGTCTGAGCCTGAGCACTTGTCCACATGACAGGCTATCAGTCAGGAAACAGAGGGGAGAAAAGGAGACGAGAGGCGGGGTGGCTAGATTTAGCCTGTCAGTCACAAAAGGTCAAGGGTCGCACTAAAAGCCCATTGACATGTATACACACATGCACATACGTATATGTGCACTCACACACACACGTACAACGGTGCTCATCAAAACAAGGTCAGAAGTGGAGGGCAGACAGCTGGCTAGGTTTACAGAGAGAAAGAGAGAGAGCAGACAGCTGGGTAGTTTTACTAGCGTCTGCCCTTTAAATAGAGACTGGAAGAAAGTTTAAAGAGGGCACAAGTGAATGTTTACGGCAGGACAAAGAGATGCAAGCACTTATTTCAGTTGTTCTGAATGAACTTAATATTAATGACATGCCTTCAAAAATGAATGAGCACATTGTAAGGGAATAATTTGTTTAGTGAAAAGAGGAACACTATAATGTAATTGTATCAAAGTTTTGTCTTGATATTTTTGTCACACAGCTCAGCCCTCTTTTTTCTGGCATCCTTTGTTAACTGTTAAAACAGAAGAAGGAAGCTGGTAAAACAAAAACACTCCCCGTGCCAAATCCTATGTTTTTCACTCTACTGTATGTCATTGTGGCACACATCCAGATCAGACACGTCAGTTCACCTTCTCTCTTTGGACAGAAAATCTTCTGTCCTTTTGAAGTCCACACCCGGGTAATTAGCGCTATAATGAGAAGACATTGGCAAAGAGAACTGGGCGGAAAACAGGTATATCTGCACACAATGTCGTACATTTAGACAGGTAAGGTTATACACAAAGACATGCACTTCCCCCGAGACTCCCACTAACCACATGGCCTACTGGTCAGGTATTTGTGCTCACAAGCTCTGGCCAAGACAAATTAGACCTTTATTGTCTCTGACTGCTGGAGAATGTGGCTATGAGGGGAGCGATAAAGGAGTTGAGATCAGATGGAGAGAGAGGATGAATCATTTTGTAGTAGTTTCTGAAGGTAATGAAGGTGTTTGTGGTTAATTCTCAGGGTGGGCTTCTGATGTTATGCTCTTTATTAGTCAGTGTGCGCTGTGCAGCACCGTTGACATTGCTTACTTTCATTTTCTTATAGTATCAGTTAAGTCTCTGTATGTGGTGCTCATTGCATGATCTGTTCAGTGAAGGTGATAGCCCATGCTGTGGACACACAGATGCCAGAAAAGACTTACTTGACAGTAGATTATTTGAACAGAACATTTGAAATTGTGAAGTTGGCACTGGTTGAATCACTACTATAGAATATAAGTTTGCAATTGAGAGTATCAAAATGCATTTGTATGAAAATGTCCTGTACGGCATTTTGCATTTGTGTTGTCTTCATGGTAGGATTTATTTTCATGGAGTACCACTTTCACCTGCAGGGACCCCACATGGGGCCCCAAACCCCAAGGATGAAATAGTCTGAATAATGTGACCATTCAGTGCAACACAAAAAGGCACAACATGGGTGGTCAAGGTAGAGTGGCCAGGTGGGTTAAAAAGGAGGACCCGGGGAAAGGAGAACGGAGTGGAGCATGTGGTCAACACAGTGGGAAACCCAGTGGTCATTTCACCCATGGACACACACACATACACACACCAATTGATAGACATACAGATAAAATGAAAGATGCATGGTTAGCCAAACATGGAGACAAACAGTGAGGCAGGCCAGAAGCCAGATGAACAGATAGGGATGCATGCAAGGCTACAGTCACACACACCCTGACACACACAAACACAGACAAACAAACTGGTCAACCTGGCCAGAGAGGCTGAGTTTCCTTTGCCTGTGGGGATGATCAAGGGTAAGCTAGGATAAGCAGTGATTTGTCTTTGTCTAATGCCGTGCTGTCTGGGTCATAAAAACTACATCTTTCTCATGTAAGAGTAATGCTTTCCTTGTAATTTTATACTACCATCTAATCTCCCAACCCACCATTGATCATTTGTATGTCTAGGAAAGGTGAATAATAAGTGAAGGTGTGTGTTTAAAATATAACCAGACATAAAAGTCCACAAGTTCGATGCAGTGTAGCTATAGCATTGGTATAAAGTGAATATAAAAGCAATGCTAGGGTTAATATTTCATTTGCAAAATCACTTACATTTTTTATAAGGTTGTGTCAAATACAGTACAAAAGCCATCCATCTAACAAGTAATTTCATCTCACATTCAGCCTTCAAGTCTGTGTGGGACTATTTCCAATGCCACACCTGCCCACAACAGTTTCTAATAAAATTCAGCCCAATCCCACAGGACAAATGAGACACATAACATTATGGATGTTTTTAATCTAAAGAAATGCTAATACTCGGTCCTATACTGTTTACTAAGCAACATTTAGAGGACTTATTAGATGCCTTTATAAGTTTTAAAAAAAAGCAGCAGGGTTCTGATTTGGAGACTAAGAGGACATAAAAATGACAAGGTAATTACCTCTTCTGAAGAGTCCATCATTTTTAATCCTCCATGTCGACCATGATATGACGGGTTAAACGCTACTAGCAACTGCATGGAGGAAGGGTGGGGGTGGTGCGCCATTGCCGAAGGCTTGCGTCATGCGGATGCGCCAACAGTGTTGTTGTCATTCCTTAGAATACCTCATGGTGGCGACATAAACTATGCTCTATAGCTTTAAGGCAATAGAAACTAAAAGTTATGCATCAGTGGTCCATTTCAGGAAGGAGGTTCAACAAACTTTGAGTCTAACCCTGATCTCTGAGTTGATTTATCCTGAGATGGGAAACTCAGAGTTTTCAGTTCCAGAACAGCTGATATGAGTTGGTTCAATCAACTCAGAGTAGGTTCACGCGCGTGCACCACCACAATAAAAAGGCAGCATGAATGGAGCCATTATACTACGATTCACCATGGCAACAACCACAAACAAACGGGTCGGCGGAAATACTCATGCACACATATGCGAGTTTGAACATGTATTTCGTTAAAAAAGCAACACAGCGGCTGTTGCAAAAGAGAGAGAATTTGCGTGGGAGAAAATTGCTGCTAGAGTAAATGCGTATATTCCAATATAATGTATATCATATTTAATCATAAGTATAGCCAAATATTACTGAAAATCTATTTCATTTAGATGCAATACCTAATCCCGTTCTGAGGCTGCAGCACCACATTAACAGAATAATAATTCCTAATCTTTTATTTCAAAGGGTTTACATCATTCACCTGCAATAGGCTACTGTGGAACTCATTTTTACTGGCTCTTACTGGTTTGTGTCCAGGGAACACTAAAAACGTTTAAAACACGTTTCAGAGCGATCTCGTCTGACGGCGCTTTGCTATACAGTGGGTTTACTAAAATACTCTGCATCACCAAGGTTGTAAAGAAAACTGTAATGTGACACAAATAATCTGCTGGGATGTAGAGCATGTCCACAATGGGTGACATTAATATGAGGACGGATAAGGTTAAAATGTAGGCTACATAACTGATGGACTGGGAAGAAAAACGATACCGCTCAAATAGGAAGTTACCTGGAAATTACAATGCATCGGGGCCTCAATATCATCTCCCGACGTATGTTTAACTCCCTGCGAAGTAATACAGCTTCTTCATCAACGGGATCGTCGACAAAAAGAAATGCCATGTTTTGAGAAAAAAACTATGTTTTAAAGTCTGCCTAACAGTTAATAAACCAACAATGTTTTTTTGTTTTTTTATTCATGCCGATATAACAAACTGCGCTAAAATGCGCCTGATACAGACTGAGTGAATGAATGAGGAAATGAAGAGCGCTGTGTCAGAGGGAAGAGTCTGAGAGAAACTCGGTTTCTTGAAGAAAACCTGCTCCCGGCCAGGTTAGGTTCACAGGCTCAGTTACCATAGTAACTGACTCTGAGGTTAAGTTACATTTCTCTGTGAAACAGAATACCCAGAGTTTACTTCATCTCAGGGTTAACAAACTCAGAGTTTCCACTAAACCTGCTTTCTGAAACGGACCCCAGGTCCTTATTTTTCAAAGTTCATATTGTTTGCAATAGCAATAAATACAAACCTGATGTTAGACTATCAGATTTCAGAGCAACATTGTTAGTTTAACTTATCAGAATGAAACCATCTATACACAATACCTAAAGTACCTCAGCGGCTTATTAGATTTAGATAGATACATTTTATGAAAGACAATGCATGGTAAGGGAGAGACTGGAGGTTAATAACAATAAGAGCCTGAATGACTGGTGTATTCTGTGTTCAGTCAGACAGACACACAGGACCGGTTAATATGTTTCTAGCTAGCACACAGTTAACATCTGTACAGTTGGTATATTGGCTATCTGGGGCAAATAAACACAAGCGGCCCAACGTGCGAATGATGCAAAGTGCGAAAAGTTGCTTAGCATTCTGTCTGAACACATGTTCAAACTCCCAACAATGGCTACCAGTGTACTTGCATGTGTAACCCTTTATCCATCCTCAAAGTCTTTCTTATGTCTGCTTTTGTCTAATTCCATCCACATTCCAGTTATGAGATATTTCCCACATTTCACATTCTTTCTGCACAGCTACTTCACCTAAAAAGAAACAAACAGCACCAGTGCAAGACAGACACAGGAAATGGAGAACTGTACAGTGGCCACTAGCTAGAGCAGTCTTTTTCTGTGTATTCATCTGAGCCAGACTATAATAGTGCATTATCACGACACGGGGTGACAATCCAATCTGATGGCAGTAAATGCTCCACCAAACCACGTTGGGAGTGGAAAGATTTCACGTAAACGCCTTCTGTCTTGCTGAACCATGCGAAGGGAAACGACGCGTTGCACAATGCCTCTGTTGTATTATTAGCCCCTCAGAGGAAGCTACAATTGTCGGATCAGACTCCCAAAAAAAAAAAAAGAGTAAAGTAAGTCTGGGAAAATATCAGCTTCCTGTCCATGACTTCAGGGTTTAGCCTGAGTAAGTGTTTGCCTCTGCCTTTCTCATGCTTCACACACTTTCTGACCTTGTTTCTTCCCCCCCACACACACACACACACACACACTCTCCCCCTTGCTCCACAGTTATTTGGCTGGCTCCTTGTTTACTCAGATCAAACTTGTCAGGGAAAACCAAGAGAGTTTAAATAAACAGGCACACACAGACACACACCGATCAAAATTACCTGGCATTGAGGCACCACACTGCTAAAACACCAACTGCACCATTCTCATATGCTAGACCGGAGGTTATAGCTGTAGTTTATGATGACATAAATACATTGTGTGTGTGTGTGTGTGTGTGTGTGTGTGTGTGTGTGTGTGTGTGTGTGTGTGTGTGTGTGTGTGTGTGTGTGTGTGTGTGTGTGTGTGTGTGTGTGTGTGTGTGTGTACATGGGAGATGGAGAGGGAGCCTGAGAAGGAGTGTTCATGAAATGAGAGACACACTGTACTTCATGTATTATCATTATTATTTGCGCTAATGGTCAGATTTGGTTTCCCAGGAGCTCTTCTTAGCTTCCAATGTTCAGTGGGATCAACAAGCTCTCCGAAGTGTGAGAGAAAGAGAGAGAGAGAGAGAGAGAGAGAGAGAGAGAGAGAGAGAGATACCAGGACATGTCCTTCCAACTTATTTGGTTGGTAGCCAGCCTATATATCCCTGGGGCAGCACACACTGTCTGACCTCAAATGAACTCAACTCAAGTGCAACAGTAGTCTCAGTGCTGATGCTGTGGAGCTGAAAGAGAGGGGGTTTGAAGAGAACTAAAGAGAGAGAAAGAGAGCAGGAGAAAAAAAACTCCCTTTACATGTTTCTGGTGAAAAGGCAAAACCCAAGTAATCCTCTCCATTTAACTGCTCTAATGACATTTGGTCAAAATTGATGCAACTCAAAGGTCTAAAACGACTCAATATTCAAAAACCAATTGAACTAAACATCAATTTGCTGCAATGCTGGAATTGCACACCATCTAAAACAAAATTCTGTAAATGCTTGATTGAGAATACATTTTAGATACATACGTCATTAAAATGATGGGTGAAACGGAGGCATTGTAACTAAATGCATGGTCAGTTTGGATCTACAGAATTACATTGCCAGGATAGGCCTGTCAAGCCGGACATCCAGCGAAGCACCTATCTGTGTGACAGGTTTTCTCTAATAAAGCCAATGAAGCATATATTATGTGGCAAAAGGATTAATTTGAAAGAGACCGAGAGAAAGAGAAGTACAGATGGATGGGAGGACACGGAGAGTGAAAAGCATAAGGAAAAAAAAGATGGCGGAAACAAAAGGAGTTGAAATCCACTGCTGGGTAATGGTAAAAGGACTGGATGAAGTGATTGACATGACAGAGCGAGAAGGATAAGGAAGGAAAAGGAGAGTGGGTGTCCATAAGCAAAAGACATAGTGAGGGAAATGATGGAGTTGGCACCAGGGAGCAAAGGTAGAGAAAGGGAGTGATGAGTTTGGAAGAAGAGTTCAGCAAAGGCCATGGATCCAATCATCAGACTGTTTTTGAATCTGTTTTTCATTTCACCTAAAATAATGTTTCAATAGTCCCTTGCTCATAGCTAAGCACCAACATTGGTCTTTGAATGGGCTCTCGGTTTGAGCAGAACACTTCTCTGTGGCCCCATATGAACTGAGCAAACTCACTGCAGCTGTAGCTTGGGGAACAAACCCTTGCTGGATTAGCTGACCTTTCACTCCCAAGAATTATTCAGACTTTTGGAGATGTGGTTTAGAGCTAGACACTTGATTGTTTAGCATTGTTTAAGATATTTAAACCCAAAGGTGGCTGAAAAGAGATGCTTGTTGTTTTGGTTGTGTGAATATTTAGTAAGGGAGCCTTGCATCAGTGAACCACATTATTAATGAATTGAATGATCAATGTTATGTTTACATTGAGAGTTTAGTAACAAATATTGGTTGGTTAAGTTAGACAAGACTGGCATGCCATCATAAGTGAAAGCAATACCAAAGGTAATTTATCTAACGATAATAGTTTCATTAGTTGCAGTGTCAACTATGCACAGGAAATGGCATCTATACTGTACAATAAAACACTACATTTGTCATTTCTATTTTCTTAATAATTGAAATCAATATGTATTACCCATTCTGTAGTTGTAGACTAAAGGACTGACAACAGGGAGCAGTATGCTATTCTCTTTGCATCCCTTGTAATTTTAGGGTAGAATTCTCATTAAAAGCTTTAAAATAATGCTATGGGACACTGATGTGAAAGCCAGGAGGTGTATTGGTAGCAACCATCATAAATATAGGATATGTTACTACAACAAATTATAAATGAAATTCCAGCTCGGCCCACAGCAATTCTCATAAGAAATAAATTATTGATTAAGATCGATACAGAGATAGTGTGAGTAATACAAAGAAACAGAAAAACTGAGTTTTACAAACTGTGAGGTCTCAGTGGTAGCGGTGTTTACAAGAACTGCACAAGAGGCACATGCACACAAAAAAAATTGCACGCAGATACAGTACTCCATAGTCACCCGTCATTACAAGCACATACAGAAGTGTCTGACAAGCACACATGGTCGCATCAAATGCACATATTGAAACCACCATATGTGTAAAATTCCTCAGAGACAAACTTGTTTTTTAGAGACAGACCAAAAATACTCAACAGCAGCTGAGTGTGCACATTTCCTGCGAACACATAAACACGAACATAACTTTCCTCCAAAGACAGAAACAAACACAAATGTGAAGTTTCCCCAAAAGCACAAACTCGTAAATACACATGAAGCCTCTAACAAATTCAGAACAAAACCTGCATGAATCAAGCTTTTCACAAACTCATAAATATATGCATAAAGTCTCACATGCACACACGTGCGGCAGTCTGCCTCCCACATGCAGTGTTTGTGACGCATAGGAAAAGTCATTAGACCCACACTTCCTCTCTAAACAGAGAAAGAAGAAAAGACCGTCTTACATGAAACACACAGGAAATGTGTGGGTGACTGCCTGTATATGTGTTTGTGTCCTCTTGTGTATTTGTGCACATGCATGTGAATGTCCCCTGGTCTGAAGTTCTGCCCCGAGGGCTGGTGACCAATGTCTTGTAATTGCTTGCTTTGATTGCTTTCATTGAGTAGACTACAGCTACAATTACAGCCAATTAGTACACACAGCTAAGGGTTGGCCTGTTCAGCAGACAAAGTTGATCTTGTGGGTTCAGCATTCCAAAGCCTCTCCCCCCAATTTCCTGAATTATATTTGATCCGCAGAGTACCCACAGTAATTATTTAATATCTAATACTTTATTGGAATAATTACCATTTTAAAATATGCAGCAAAGATGGACAATGTACGATTATTCTGCATTTCACAAAACTGTCTGGGCAGGCTGTAACAGGATGGCTGATTCACCTGAAAATAATGACAAACTGTGAGTGTTAAAAAAAAAAACATTTTGGTAGGTAGCTCTTATCTTATATTTTGTGTGCTGGATCATGTTGGACTTGTTTTTCAAACAAGGCAACGACATGTAAAACATCTTCACTCATATCTGGCTTCAACTGACTTCACAAGTTTCATTTCTCCCTTTGCAAAAGGTACAAACAGTTAGAGCTTCTGCTTTTTAATGGAACTTGTCCTAATTGTGTAACTAATCACTTGACATATATATATATGTGTGTGTGTGTGTGTGTGTGTGTGTGTGTGTGTGTGTGTGTGTGTGTGTGTGTGTGTGTGTGTGTGTGTGTGTGTGTGTGTGTGTGTGTGTGTGTGTGTGTGTGTGTGTGTGTGTGTGTGTGTGTGTGTGAGAGAGATCCTATACAGGAGCTATGCTTTTGCATAATATCCAAACCAGCACTTCCTAGTGTTTCTGACTGTGTGTGGGAGAATGATTATGTGTATGTGCGTAGTGTATATGTATGTTGAATATATACTACATGATCCACTGCAGCAGTTGGTGAAAATGGGTGAGACAAAGCATCAAGGAAGACAGGAAGAATATAATGGAAATAGGGGCTCATAGACATCCAAAGCAACAAAGACAGAAAGAGGCAGAGGGTGAGTCCTGGGGTTTGGACATCTGCTGAAGCTTCAGGAAACTCAATCACTGCATAGCTGAAGGTGGGAGTGTTACCTGTCTAGCACTAAATCATCAAGATACAGTACACACACACACACACACACACACACACACACACACACACACACACACACACACACACACACAATGTCGTGAAGGCAACAGACAGGTGAAGGACAGCTTTTCTGACTTCCATGGGACAGAATACTTTTCCTCGCACACGTACACACACACATACCTCATCTCCTTCATCTCTGGCTTTTTCTGCCATGAACATCTGTCACCTCAGCAGGATCCAAACTGCTAATAAACATGCAAAGGCATGCTCGCGTTCATGCGTACACACACACACACTCACACACACACACACAATCTCTGTATCTCTCTCACTCTATCACATATACACACCTCCTTCAGTCAAAATAGATGGCTCAATTTGGCCCACTCTCCATGTGTTACTGCTTCAGTATTTTATCACTGTCTGTCTTAATACACACCTGCACCCTCGGCCACATCAGCATAGCTAAGACATCCTCATCTCTGGTTTATTTATTGTCTCTTTTTCACTTTTGGGAGACAGAACTATCCATGTTCATACAATAAATCCCTACTAATCCATATGCAATTTAAATTGCATTATGTCGTAATAACTAAGACACCTGTTTCCCTTAAGATTCCTGGGGTATAACTTTCTTCACTGCTAACAGACAACAGTCACTCAGGTGCTGTTTATTGGCACGTAAAAAGGGAAAAAAGTCTGATGGTGCAAAGTTCACCTCTAAATGTTCCACACAGAATTGGAAATCCCCCACACACAGCAGACACAAAAACATGCAGGTGTTACTTACTGTAATCTTTACATTTCCAGCTTTAGGGTAAACCGTTTGCATTGCACTCTTCAAAGGGACTGTTGTAGTGTTTTAGGTTCTAATATTTAAAATAGGTTTGAAGGGTGTGTGTGTGTGTGTGTGTGTGTGTGTGTGTGTGTGTGTGTGTGTGTGTGTGTGTGTGTGTGTGTGTGTGTGTGTGTGTGTGTGTGTGTGTGTGTGTGTGTGTGTGTGTGTGTCCCTTTGCATCTTGTTGTTCTATACTGGTATCAGTTATTCTTGAATTCAACTACCATAAATCCAAGTGTACAGTAAATATTTGTCAAAAAATACATGACATCCATGTGTTCCACATCCCCAAGTGGTATTTTAAAATTGCATTCAGAAACAGATATAATTTCTGTTTAAAGAGATAATGAGGGGAAAGTTCATTGCAAAGTGCAAATGACGGAGGTTGATAAAATACCACCAAAGTTAGGCCTAAAAGAGTGTAAAGCCTGTAACACTTTTAACATTCTATATATATATATATATATATATATATATACATACACACACACACACAAAATCAGTGAGGGTAACTATGGATTTGTTGAACATTTAGAAAGTTTTCCTAGTTACCCACTCCAGGCTGCTCCAGGCAGCTGTGCTAAGTGTTTCATCTTCTTCACTTTCAAACTTGGTTTTGTAGGATTATGAAATTAATAGGTCATCATTTCCTGTTTCTAATTGTAAACAACCTACACAAAGGTATGGTGCATGTATCATTTTGTGAGAACTGTTGCAGTTGAAATGTCAGTGTTGACTGTGGGAAACTGCACATAGTTGGATGCACAATAAAGGGGAAGTACAAACAGAGGTAACCCTCTGTTGCAATTGTTCTTTTGTCAGTTTCTTTGAGTAGTTTTATATATTCTGGGCCAGTATAGCTCTCCGCCCTGCAATGTATTTATACATTTACTTTACTCCCTATTCCTCATGTTGCAATCTGGTAATAAAACAACTAATTAAGGTGTTTACATTTAACGTGGTGTTGTTATCAGTCATTTATCTAAAACACTGCTAAATTACATTTTTTATAATATATTTATATTTATAATTTCTATATGTTTTTTATGCATTCAATAGTACCATTACTGCAATTTGAAAGGTTATTAGTGTATATGGCCACTAAAAAACACATTAGCTTACTGCCTTACCTTGGCAATCCAATTCCCCTGTACATTCCCATTGTAGAGGTCTGGAGCCAGTGAGGATTCCTCCGGTGTTAATTAAACCGTCTGTCTTGGAGAGAATTAAGGTTGTGATCTCCCAGACCTTGCCACTTCCACACTCCCTGAGAAGAAAAGAGAGAAGAAAAAAGACTTAATGAAGAACTAAAAGGATGAAATGACTTAATGAACCGCCAAACGAGGCCTGCGGCCGTTTAATAAGGGCTTATTAAAGCTTAATTAGAGCAATAATCCAGCCTGTTTGGAGTCACTCAGTGTTGACTTGTGGCTGATTGCGTTTTTATGGCAACTGCATAAACAAGGAAGCATTGTCATTCCACGGGAAGAAAGACAATTTCAGCAGTGTGCTTGTGGTGCAACAAAAACTTAACTCCAAAAATGATTAGGTGAGAGCTTCAGGTGACCTTTCAATCACATGGAGGCCCTTCAGTCATCGTCTGATCACATGTTGAAGTCTGATTCAAACACTCTCCCATCTCCCCCTGAAAATTAAAACAACTAAACCCAAATGAGACATAAATACACACAGTATATGGACTATAAACATGTTGCTCTGTGGATATCAAAGTAAACCCTTTCGCCAATACTTAACGGTCAGATTTTCAGCTTCTTAAAGGCAATCAGCTATAGCTTTGTCATACATGATACCTTCACATCCCCATGTAACAGCCAGAGCTCAAAGCACCAGGCAGTTTTACAGATCATGTTATGAGATCCGATACAAGGAAGTTGCTTTATGGACCTTGGCAAATGAGTCACGTGGTTTCAGCCAGCAGACTCCCTTCCTCATCGATTCAAAGACAATACACAATGTTTCCTCTATCGACATCAGCGTGACTCACATGAGTCAGAGACCCAGCTGCATTGTGCCTAAGGACACATCTAAAGAGAATGTAAAGTATACAGTGCACTTGAGGCTTTAGATTTTCATTATTCAGACAGTGATGCCATCACCCCTTAGAAGACTGAGTCAACCTCCCAGCATGATGTATCCTACTTGTATGGGCATGCCAAACTGCTCTTATTACTATAGCTCTCTGCTCTGTCTTTTAGAGTGATTCATTATATATCAGTGATTCAGATTTATAATGCCCACAGGCCCTTGTATGGTTAGCGATATCCAGTGGTCCCAGCAATGAAAGGTGTTACTCATCCTTCTTCCGGATCATGTGAGAACTCAACAGATGACCCTGTCAACCTGAGCCAAACTGTATGTTTATGAAATGTTGATTCAAATGAACTAGATGACAATGTGGCCACCCAGTACTGTGTGTGCCTGAAAGAGAGGTAGTTCATGCAGATAGAGGATCTAGATAGCTGTTCACAACTGCCCCTGATTGTATTGACATTAATAGTATGCTGCAGGGTGGTGTATTATGTAAAAAGCAGGCCAGGAAAAGAGTGACTACAATAAATTCCAAAGACATCATCATATGAACTGTGACCTGTATGGAGCTCATCAACTTCAACAGTAGACCCTCATGATCAGGACTTGTAGGTTAAGAAGCGGGCACTTTCTCTATCATACCAACCCATAGAGCTAACAGGTATGATTGCATCTTTGAATGCAAGCAGCATTGTGACCCAGTACCAACGTGTTAGTAGCATAATCAAAATGTACTGAAATGGGGTGGGGCCTGGTTGAAGTGACTAGCAAGTTGCAAACAGCACAGCCGAAAGTGATATGCTCAGACTACTTGTCAATCAAGCTTCCAATCATAGCTCTCTTACTAATATATTCTCACCATTACTATGTTTTCCATATCCAGTCCAAGACAAATATTAGAAGGAAAATGATCTGTTGAGACTGTAATGTTGATTGATTTGACTTTGTGTATAAAGGCAGAAGCAGGGTTTCCTCTCAGCCTCTTCAATACAGTAGTTTTCTTGGATTCAGCATCTAGTGGTCATTAGAGGAATTGCAGTAAGGAAGCAATTAGCCGAATACAGTGTGTTTGTGAGTGGGTATGCTGTATACGTGACTCAGATGGCAGGCACGTGTTGACTTTTCTGATAAAATGACTTCTATGAAATCAATAAAAGTGACAGGCAGAGATGGTCACTGTGGTATTATTATGAGTACACACTCCCACACCCCACACCCCACACTGACACATTAAGTAATGTGTTTTGCCAGAGCTAGATTTAAGCAAGGTGACATCACATAGTTGTCTGTGAAAAAACACCACGTTGCTATAGTTGTGTGTGTATGTGCATGCATGAGTGTGTCTCTGGCGTTTGGGGAATTTGGCATTTCTCTTCCAGTGGCACATCATCTACCACATGTATTTACACACACACACACACACACACACACACACACACACACACACACACACACACACACACACACACACACACACACACTCACTCCTTAGGAAACTGCTGACAGCTAACAAACACACACCTTTCTAGCGCTGTGGTCATCATTTCCCACCATGCTGCCACTTTCAGGGTGCTAATCCACCAGAGGAGTCCTACACACCACTATTTAAGTCAGTTAGCATTACCCCAGCCAGTAGGATTTAACTCATTTTGCCTGTAGCACTTTTGGTTTTAGTTAAACACAGCTGAATGATTCCATCAAGCACTTACGGCAGATGACTCTCTGCTTCCAAGTTTTACTAATTTACTTCCTACAATCAAAACCATTTGGAGGGTGGAGGAGGCTTTAAACTCTGTGTTTAGATCCAAACATGATGGGTTTTAGGTTTTTAACCTCGAGCTCTCCAATGTCGTTATGATTAATCATATGCTTTCAACCTTCTCGTGTCCCCATTTTTTATATCGGTTTCAAGTTTAACAATATGCTCCCAGTGTCTGGGAATTATGTCATTTACTCCAAGGGCAGACTGAAGTCACACTCCAGAGGGTCATTAACTGATTTTAGACTTTACAGCGTAGATACACGTGGAACATTGCACAGAGATGTATGACAGCATTTCACAAGGAAGGTTTGGACCCTTACAGTCACAGTTCATGAGCCGTGTCTCTGGTAAGTCTGCTGCTCTGTTAAAACACTTCAATCCCCTACATTTATTTCCAGAACGCCAAACAGCTGACGATTATTGCAAAAGGGCCAACGATTTCATTGTTGTCATATATCTCCCCTCTTCCAGACATATGTCAATTTTATGTCAGAGGATTAGGCATGCCAGTTATTGTTCTGCGGCATGAGAATGATGTCAACTTTCCTACAGGGCCTTTTCTGTGCAATGTAGACTGCAAAGCAGCTGGCAATTCCTACAAAAAATGCCAACACATCACATCATTTGCAAAACTACTTCCCTGCGCTTCAGCTCTGTCAGTTGTACCCTGGAGAGTTATAGACAGGGAAAAAAAGAATGATGTCATCTTTCCAACAGGGCTCTAAATCTCAGCGTATTATACTAGTGCGCTGAGCTCTGGAAGATGATGATGATGGTGGTGGTGGTGGTGTTGGTTAGAGCAGTGGTGATGATGATGGCACTGGTCATGGTGGAGATGACAATGATGAGGTAATCTTCCCTAAAGCCTTTTCTCTTTTAGTTTAACAAAATGAGCAGTTCACCACGTCTCTCTTGCTAGTGCACTGTAGAGGAAAAACCAGCACTCATATGACTTCAGCTGATTTACCTCTTTTAATCAAAACCCCATTGCTGAGTGGGGCACTACTACTCCTAATGTCCTCAGTAATGTATCTATTAATATTACTATCATTAATGTACCATAAATTGGAGGGGAAATTAAGTGTGCTTTGAATTATAGCATGATTTGTTGCTCTTATGTTCACCAGAAAATCCTATCCCATTATCAAAATCAAATGTCTAATATGTTTGAAACACACGCAGCAGTAAAATGATAGTAATCTTAACGAGTAAATCATTTGGTCAGTTGATAATGTAATTTGGTCCTGTATTAACTGAATATTATTGTAATACTGAGATTTTTTTCAACTAATTGTTGCTGAAATGTATATGAGCAATATTGTAATAGGAATAATAATTAAACTCTTTCTGCAATGTTACATCATCAGATAACACACATAGTATAGTATATTGTATATAAATTCAATATAAACATTTTTGGAAAGTTATGGCATTGTTAGGCAGTTTTTACATCACAGTTAAAACATGTCTCTCTTGGGTGTTATTAATATTTAGTATGTGCTATCATATTTTATATTGTGTTATTTGTATTATGTTTACTAAAATAAAGTCCTTTTGGTTTTCAGAAGGAGTTCCTTCTTTTTAAAGCTGAGCAAGAACATACGGGACCAACTCTCTAACCCTAACCTTCTCAATCACGAGTTGACATGATGGAAGACACTCAAATTATTAGGCTGTTCTAGTGTCATCATTACTCCACCCCCACACTGTGCTCACTATTTGTATTGCCGTCAAAAACAATTACTTCAACATGCTCAAGGTTCAAATGTGAGTGAATAACTGCATATCATCATGAAGCCATACCCCAGACAAACTGTAGACATCATTGTTTCCATTGTATTCAATCTTTTTTTTAATTATCACTTATTTCCAAAGATTCCCTGCTATTTTCCTATTCCACCCCTGTGTGTTAGTTCTAAACTATAAATTATGTCACTCACTCTGCCACTGGGCTTCTCGCTCATTATGGCTAAACTGATAACACATGCAGAGAAGCTTTTAACTGTTGGAACATTTCAACACTAAACAGCTATGTCAGAGCTTTTAAAGGGTTAGCACATCAAAAATCAATTTGAAGCTGAAGATCAATTTCTTTAGCCATGCTGTAGTAAAACACATCAGTACAGGCCGCGGGGTTCAAAGCTCTTACTAAAATTCAAATCTACGACAGTCTGATACAAAGATTGGAGTTATCATCCCTACTTTAGTGTAGTTTTGCACCTTTCCAAATGGTGCACAGAAAAGCCAAGTACTTTAAAACAGTTTGTGGGCATCTTTATCTTTGTTTGTTTCCATTGGTTTCGGTTGTTTTCAACAATCTCTCCCATTTCCTACATTTTCCCAGTTACACCCTTGTGTGTTAAACTATATCTACTTTTACACAGGGCATGATGTCATTCTGCCTGCGGGGCTTTCCCACATTTGTGGCTCAGCTGATAACACATGTGGTGGAGAACTGTTAAAACACATGGGTGTGTAGCAGTTTTGAACGAATAACCCATGTCAACCTTCCCTGAGAAACAGAGTGAGTAGGGGGTTTGGCAAAGAAAACAGGTCCCTTTTTCCCCCCACCAGCAACCATCAGCTTTAAAGCTCATCTAGATTGTGATTACCTTGGCAGAATACGGTAACCAAGCCCATGTTGTTCCAGGCAGGCTACAGCTGTGCCTCACTCCATAAACACCCCCCAAAACCATTTCATAACCATTCCCCTTACCTTGCTGATTTACAGAACTACAAGCTGCACTTGAATAAATCTGCAGGAGTGCAGGGCCTTTTAAATGGCCAGGGTGAAGCTGTTGAATTCCACACACTGTGGTGCCTGAGAGTTGTTTGACACCAGTGTAAGTTGTGGTTGCTCACTTTATCCACCCTGCAGTACAAACCAAACACTGCTCCACCAGGAACCCAGTGAAAAGTCAGATACTTTAAGTCAGTTAATCTGTGCCGTGAGTCAGGTAAACTAAAGTAGACATACAGGTATACCATCTGACTCACCGAACTGGTTCTCTGTGGTTCTGCAGCACACCAGAAGCCTATTGTTATTCCGTGTCAGACACTGTAGAACCAAAGACAGTATGGTGAAAATAGTAAATATAGTTCCATGCAGCTGTTCAACATTAATACAAAATGATACAGGGCTTAGCTGTGTATGTGGGGGAGGGAAGGACACTGAAATGAACTCAAGTCCCACTGGGGCACTCACAGGATAAACTCAGCTGATAGGGACCCTTGAGAGGAAGTTGGACTTGTTTATGAAGGAAATGACATCCTTGGGCTTAGATCAGACAGTGACCTCATGCTGACAAGATAATGAGAGAGAGAGAGAGAGAGAGAGAGAGAGAGAGAGAGAGAGAGAGAGAGAGAGAGAGAGAGAGAGAGAGAGAGAGAGAGAGAGAGAGAGGGGTTTAGCTTGGTCGCAGGAGTCACATGTACAAATGAAAGGTGACTGAGTGCACCAGGGCTATTTAAAACCAAAGTTGAATGCATAATAGACTTGGCAAATGGCTCCTAAGCAACATTGGCTGATTTGAATTGGATAATGTCAGATTAATGGGCTGTCTTTTGATTTGCTGGTCTTAAACAAATATTTTAGGTAAAAATGGCCAAATTGTCTCACTCTGGAAGAATGTGAGGAATGTGTTGCACCAGTTGCCTTGTATCTTCAGTGCAGTGCATACTGTGAAGTCTGACTATGACAGGAGGACAGAAAATGAGCTGTTTTCTCAGCAAACATTCCACATTGCAAGCATTAATGCGACACGTGGTAACGGTTTATTAGCACTGTACAACCTGTGTGTCAAAGCCTCAGATCTCTGATGCAATTTGTGGATTGAAATGATGAGCACAAGCAATAGAAAGATGAAACTATATTCTAATCAAATTTCTGAGTTTCAAGAAGACCTGGTGAGGAATTTCAATGAAAGTCTACGCCAAAGATTTAATTTTCTTGGACAACCTTGCATCCTGGGGGATTTAGATAAACAAGATTTTCCGGAAAGTAAAAATTATTAAAAGATAAGCAACCTATTTCTGTTTCTGTATTGAACAAGTTTTTTTATTTTATTTTCAATGCTGCTGTTCCAAGCCTATTCAATTACACAAGGGACCAATACAACTTTCCAAAACAACATTTTGTTGCTCTGCACTTTCTATAAACTGCTCTGTGACGACCTCTAATTGTCCCGGGGATTGGGACAGCGAGATTGAAAATAAAAATCCTTCACGCCAAAAAAATCACTGGAGGGGTTTTGGAGATGCTGTTGGACCTCCCAAGAGCAGAGCTGGACTAACGCCCAAAAACAAAGCTTGCTGCTGGGTTAAGGATGTTAGAATATGCCCAGGATTATAGAGCCAGAGAGCCAGAACATGCCCAGGGACAGTGGTGGAAAACTAATACTGATTTTGGCTAAAGAGGGATACTGGGTTGTGTGAGAGGCAGTTTGTTCAGTGTTGTTAGGATAATGACAGTATTCAGGGCATAAACATAATGGATTTTAACAGAGGGAGTTTACTGTAAGCCAACAGTAAGTTTATAGTGCAGACAACTGTTTTCCCTGCATTTATCCATGAGTGGTAGGCTAAGATAATTAAAAATGATCGCCACTGCTAAAAGAAAAAAAGTGTTATATGGTCCATTTTTTGCTAGAATAACCCCAGTGTTTTATAAATCAGAAGTTCAATTGGTAGCACAGTAAGGCTGTAATGATCAAAAGTTAAAAAAGCATCAATGATGTCAAAAAAGGAGTCATGTTTTATGGAAGATTTACAGGGGCTGAATGCAGGCCTTTTAATAAATGTAAATCACCATAACAGCACAAAGAAGGTTTCAATAAAAAAAACACACTTCAAGTGAAATACGAGAATTAAAATAATCACTGAAAATCTGAATTTGTATTTAAAGGGACAAATAACTAAACATAGTTACACTACATGGTCACTAGGGCAGATTGCTTTCAGTAACTTTTAGTAAAAACCTAATACTTTATAGTCACACCATATAAATGAAGTGCACCACAGTACGGCATTTAAAGTATGAGGTATAAGAACAACAAAAAATACTCAACTAGACTGTTGGCAGAGGGCAAAGAAGACAAAAATGGTGGATCTACAGTATATCTCATGGGAAAAAACAAACATTCAACTGAGTACTCAAGGCTCACAGACTCAAGTAGGAAATTGCTACTTATGTGCATGTGTGCGTACAACCCTGTCTCCTAGAAATGACGTTTACGTAAAACTAATTTGCAACGGCTAATACCTTTTGGAGGAAATATAATGTCGCCCAGATCAACTTTTTTTAATCAACACAATGAGGAAATGTTGGTCATTTATGTAATCTCAAAATGATACTGAACGTACTTCAAAAGTAAAATCTTAACAGAGCATGTATTTCATTTGTTTTCTGCCATATTACAGAATGTTACGATAAGATACAGTATCTGCTCATAGTGACTAAAGCTTTTTCAAACAGCATTAGGGAAAGATAAAGGTTTTGGTTTAATGGAGAGAAAGTCAGCAGTGACTTAAAGTAAGAGACACGCAGAGTTTACTTTACTGAGATTCAACAACAACCATATTTTTTGACTTCCCTTGACCAAAGTGGATTTGTTGCCTGAACCTGACCACAGGCAGGTGTCAGAGTCCTGTGCTTTGCATGTTCGTCGTCCACCCCAACCGCCTCCCTAAGATGATGGAGTTGTTTAAGACAAAAAATAATATAAATGTAATTTAAACCTTTCAATGTGAGAAGGGTTAAATAATTATAAAGAGGTTTCACAAAACACTTAGCTTCTTTGGATAATAGTGTAATATTGTTTTACAGGAAATGGTAGTAAGCAAATACCTTTAGGGTATTAGGGTTATACGATTGTATTACATTAATGGGCACTATTGTGATTAGCAGTAAAGACTACTTTGTTATGGACATGCACTAGCCAGTCACAGGAAGGCTAATGCAGGTTCAGGGTATTGAAGTACCAAAAAATAAATGGCATGACTTAATCAATCAATCATTATAATTCCTGGAATGCATTACACATCACATACTGATGTTCATAGTATGAAGGTATCCAAAGGTGGATTTCTTTGTAAAGTTGTGCACTTTCATTTCTTAACATTCATTGTTTTTAGCCAGTATATTCCAGTGTATTTATTATGAACACATTCTTAAAGGCCTGTCAAGGATTATCTTTCCAGGTCTTACGACAAAGAAGTGGAGTGAGTTAATTCACACAAACAGAATGGTCCCATCTGGCCTGATTAACATACTACATTGCTAATGCTAACTTTTAATGGTGTGATCATCTCACACGCTCATTTTCACTGAATCCTTAATACAAAATTAGCATATTACAACAACATATTGTCTCTCACTAGCCCAGGGGCCCGATGCAAGGTGGTGTCACATTCCATTTTTGTCTCAGTGTAAGCTGTAATTTGAACAATGAACAGAAGTGTTCATTCAGACACATTGAAATATATAAAAGCATGTGTGCTCAGACAAGAATTTAATTTGATTTGTGGCTTGTTTGGCATAATTGTCAAAGTCAATCAAACCAGTGATGCATTGCTGATGTTTTCTCTTTAGAGTACATTCAGAATCAACACAACAGCAGTTATAATGTGTATCCAGGTGAGTTGATTTTATTCCCCCTGTGTTCTGTTCAATATGCCTAGGAGTATCAAAATACATTTTGAGTAGGCCTATATTAAAATGGCATGGTTTTTTGCTCTCTTTAAAACAGCAGAACCATTTAACTTTTCTTTTTCAAAAGCAGAGACCTTTTCAGGAAAGGTATGATGTGAGATTCGATATCTAATCATTGAAATGCATGCAGCACAGACTACAGTCTTACTGATCCGCCCCCTACACACCCACCCGTCTACCCCTACACACACACACACACACACACACACACCCCAAAACACTGTCCTCTGCAGAAACTGTCGCACTAATAATAAGTCACAGCATCTCTTCGTGCAAGGAAGAGGAAACATAAAATAAAAATGCAAATGCCGGCAACAGCCTTTTAATGTTGCTATAAATCACGAAGGGCCATCAAAGGTAGCTGGTAGCTGTAGTGGAATAACTCCCTATGTTACACACATACACACACACACACACACACACACATGCGCACACACACACACATAGATAGATAGATAGGTAGATAGATAGGTAGATAGATTGGTAGATTTTTGATCATGCAAAACATGCAATTGGACAATATAGTGCCACTTTGACTAGCCATGCCGAAACACTTGTTTATGAACTTTTATATTCAATGGAAAATAATCCCAAAAAGAAATAGCACAATGTGGTACAACATACCGCCGGGAAACGCAGTGTTTTTAAGCCAGAGAGTGGAGTTGACTTTGCAGCGAAAAACAAAATACTTTCACCCAGGAAACACTCCTTTGTTCCTCTGGAAGGTTTTAATCCAAACCACGATCTTTTTCCTAAACTCAACTAGTCATTTTGGTGCCTACACTTATCGCCGCATGAGGCTCACTTTTTCTGGCTAAACTCTACTACCGTGGCTCCTGAAAGGACCGCCATCTGGCCGTACCTGTATCAGCTAAACAACTGCCGCTGGTAGCCGGCGTCCCGGAGCTGTGTTGAGAAGACAACAAGCAACTGTTGATCGGATTTTATCGTTCTATGGCACTATAGACTGTTCACGTTACAGCACTTTATGTAGTTTAAAACACTTCTATTTTAGGTAGGCTATATAATATATGGTCTTTTGGTGAATTAGCATTGATCACTTTGAGGGGGACATACATTTTAGATAGATAGATAGATAGATAGATAGATAGATAGATAGATAGATAGATAGATAGATAGATAGATAGATAGATAGATAGATAGATAGATAGATAGATAGATAGATAGATAGATAGATAGATAGATAGATAGATAGATAGATAGATAGATAGATAGATAGATAGATAGATAGATAGATTCGAGCTTTGATGAGTGTATAGGCACATGCCTCAGCTTAGACCACCATTGGAGCCGATAATAATCACTGAAACAGAGACAGACTTTCTTTTCAGCCCAGATAACTAGGTAGAGAGAGAGAGAGAGAGAGAGAGCAGAAGACAGGTGATGAGAGGGAGGAGGGAGCCAGCATATTTCACCTCTATTCACCTGCTGACATGGCCTCTCTCAAAGAAACCTTTCATTAGACCTTCAGAACAGTCAGCTTAGTATGTCCAATGCCGTCAATTTAGCTGTCATATTACACTGGCTCACTTTCTGCTCTTTCATCTCGGGGATTTTTCATCTCATGATTTTCATACAGCAGGATTGGCAAAAGAGGTGCATGTGCGAAAAAGCCTCAGAAGTCCAACCATCTAATACATCAGTTAAGTGATTTAAGATTTGTATGGTTAACCTGTGCACACCTGAATCCACCCTAGCAGAAAAAAGTGCTTAAGGAGGTAACACCTTGAAAGAGAGTCTTTCTGCGATTCATCAATTTAAAAAAAGGTGACTGCATTACTTTAGCTTTTATCATTTAGGCATATTTGATCTAATACAATCTGTTACTCTTGGCAAAACAGCTTAAAAACACTTCTGCAGGCAGTGCTTTCTTAAATGTGTTACAGTGCTTAAAATGGGCCATGACCCATATTTTATTCAAATATTTTTAGCACTTTTGAGGGGTTTTTTTTCAGGTTAGGATTGACAAAGAGCTAAACAGCCAATGTGTATTACAGTTTGGGGGCTTTTTGGTTTTGGGTG
The DNA here is from genome assembly GCA_023631565.1 of Gymnocephalus cernua. NCBI lineage: Eukaryota > Metazoa > Chordata > Actinopteri > Perciformes > Percidae > Gymnocephalus > Gymnocephalus cernua. The sequence continues at coordinate 23,490,356 of CM042429.1, forward strand.
GGGCTAGGCTCGATCTGTTGAGCTTTGCTGCAGATATGTGTGGTTCACATATGGGATCTCAATGGGTCCTTTCAGAAGGTGATAATTTAATCTGCCAACACCTTCTTCTGAATCATTAACTTTTGGGAAAGTTAGCCAAGCCAGCTTATTTTTTCACATAGTTGTGCAGTGAGAGGAATGCTCCATGCATACACAGACACAGGGATAGAGGGAGTAAGAGAGATATATACAGTACAGAGAGAGAGACTCTCAAAGCTCTCACCTTTAAATAGAGCACATCAATAACCTTCTGATGTTGATGTAAGACTTGAGAGGGTTGGCTGGTTTCCCTTTCCACAGAACAAGCTTAAACTACCCTCCTGTCTCTCTCAAAAGTGTTTTAGGCCACCCACAGATCCTATAGAGGCTCTCTATATACTCAACAGCTAAATAGTGGTGTCAGCAACTTCTCATACCATCCTACTGCCTACCTATTTCACTCTGTCTCGTTTTAAACTGACCTTCACAGCTTAAAACCATTTTACGTTAAGTGTATAGTCAATAATGGAACACACAACAAAATTACCTATGCAAATATCAACTCATGATATCTTTATCTTAACATTTTAGGCAGACTTCAGTTTCCTAAGAGTTGCCCACCTGTGACCAATTTCAACCCAGAATTTCACCGAAAGGCAATGACTTTGGAACTATGACTGTTGTTTTATTCAAACTGAGCAGAGCTGGTAATGCAGAGACACCATAAAACCTGGCAGCCCCACTGTTTTACTGAGCTCTGGTTTGCACAAATATCAAAGCTTCTTACTCCAACAACTGAACAATGTTGCATACAGTAGCCAAGCTCTAGCGTCATCCAATAATGAATGCATTGTCACTCAAAGATACCAAAATCAACATTTAAAAACTTTACCATGTTCCTCAAAACAGCTAAATACTTTTTGCAACTCAACCTGACATCTGGCACGGAGCCACGTGCCGGATGTCAGGCATTACCCCTATGCTTCTGCTATCTGTGTGTTACCATTTTCAAACGCCCTTGCTACAGGAACAACAACAACCTCAAAAATTTAGTTTGTGCAATAGGCAGGCCTGTTTTGTTCTTTCAGTAAATGATTGTAAGATTTACAAAAAAATATGGTTACGGCATTTACTATCTAACAGGGATGTGTTAGCATGTTTGCCCATCGGTTATAAAAAAAAGTTTTATTTTCCAAGCATGGCCTATGGTTTGCAGTGAGCTAGCAGGGCTAGCATGCAACGTTAAACTCAGAGACATGGCGTAACAATGCCATGTAGGTGGTTGTGTCCTCCTTAGCCGCGACAATGGGGGACCAGGTGAAAGCTAAAGACAATTCTGCTGGTCAATTCTTTTCATTTAATATTTTAAGTGGGTTTTTTTTGTGAGGAATTTGCCATTCCAGAGCTCGCCTCCCTACGTGCCGATGTTCCACCAAAACAAGTTCCTTCCCTAAACTATTTAGCAGAGCCACCGTCCCTGCGTCCAGAGCTTAGCGCCACCCAAGACAATTGTGATTGGTTTTAATAAACACAAACAAGCCAAAGCATTTTTTCTCCTATCCTAGGGTGTATGTGTGGTGTAGACCATACTCAATCACTGACACAGCAGATAATGTGCAACACACAGGGGGCATCAACTAAATGGAAGTTTTAATCATTTAATTCTTCTTCTTTTGTTACCAACTGTATTCCAAATATAAATAATAAATTTGATGTATGAATTATACAGTTTTTTTATCTTTGTTAAAATAGCCATTATTGAAGGACAGAAGAATAAAAACTCTAAATTAAAACAGCTGATTCCAAACCTTTTTTTCCTCTGAGTTTAATGTTTCCACTCAGCATCTTTTCCATTTCTGTTGCATTATTATTATTTTTGGAAATGGGTCAAAAATACAGCATATCAATTAGGACGGCTGGATTTAATCATAGGCTCGAATAAACAACACAATACTACTTGCTGTCAGAGCAAAAGAGCAAAATCAAAAACCAATCCCAATCATTCATTAGCCGTGCAAAGATAATGTTGTCGAACAACAAAAGGCAGTGAAGGGTTATATTGCGACACCCTCTGCCTGTCCTGGCAGCGGTGGTGCTGTTGCCGTAGCTAAGCTCAACCTTTGACCTCAATAAAAACAGAATATACGCACAGGGATCAACAAAGCATCATATTATAACTGCCACAACACATTCAAACATCTTTAAAAGGAGCCTTACAGACTAATGATCTTGATGTGAATGCAAGTCAGTGAGTTTATCCAATACTCATAAAGGCCTTCATACAGGTATGAAAACTGTGATAACATAACGATGGCAGATACCCCGTAATGTGTTTTCTTTTGCACCCGTTCCTGTATTTGTATTGATTAGATTTATAGGTGTTATTCTCCCTGTGATTTCCAGTATTTTCTTTCAAAGCTGTTGAACTGCACATGCTGTATCAGCAGTGTATTTTTCGAGCTAGTAAGAGTAGCCACAGTTGACATTACAGAAAGCATCATATAGCATTTGTTTCTGTTTAGACAAAGTTGATTAAAATCGGAGTCATGTACGGTGGAGTAAATACAATCTGGGTCATGAAAGGTCGCAGTGTTGTCACAAAACGACCCAACATTCATCCACAGAGATGCAAATAGACAAACAAAAACCAACATAGAGGCCAAACACACACATGCAGACAGACACGTACAAACACACACAGGTTTGGCCACCCAGAATGTGTGTGAGAGATGGAAACTTTAACTGTGTTTATAGCCTAACTCTGGATTATAGGGTAGACTGAGAGAGAGAGAGGTAGGGAGTTTCAGTTACTCAGCTGTAAATAATTAAAATCCAGTCCCCTACTTGTTCTCTCCTCCCCTCCATATCTCTCTCTCTCTCTCTCTCTCTCTCTCTCTCTCTCTGTCACACAGACGCATTCACAAACACACACACACACACACACTCATACGCAATAATCCTTATTATCTTTATTATGACTTCCCTTCCTGATATATTAGTTGTCGATTTTACAGAGAATAAGCGCAGCAGGCTTTTCTTGTTAAAACACAAGGGGTGTGTGTGTGTGTGTGTGTGTGTGTGTGTGTGTGTGTGTGTGTGTGTGTGTGTGTGTGTGTGTGTGTGTGTGTGTGTGTGTGTGTGTGTGTGTGTGTGTGTGCGCGTGTGCGTGCATGCATGCGTGTAAGTCTATGTAGTTACAACTGTCAGGTAGAAAGGAATGGCTGTTCTGCCACTGCTGATAAACACACGCATGCCGTCTTCTCCAACAATAGGTCATACTGTTTGCAAATACTTGACTTTACAGTGAACTCGCTAAACTCAACAACCAAAAGCTGTCATCACATGGTAATTTACCGCTTTTTTTTTACAGTCTTTTGAAAATAAATGATAAATGTATATGACTATTTCATTATTTGAAAAGCTTTTTGCTAGCTCAAGCAAAATAATTTGTCTTGCTGTTGCCTTTAAAAAAGTGTACTCCTGGTCAAAGACATAACATTTGAATGGCTCGGGAGGCTTAATTACTTTGAAAAAGATTTCATCCAGTTACATGCAATGTAATACTAGTAAAGCCCCAGCACCAAAGTCATAAACATGGGGCAGGCTGACTGACACACACCCAGAGTGGAGGTCAGCAACCTTACCCCACAAAATTCGCTTTGGCTGCAACAAAAATCATTTTTGAAAACTTTGAAAGCCACTGTGCGTTAATGTCAGCTGCAAACCATTTACTGTGGAGGCTGCACACTAGCTGCCAACTCTTAAACAGCATGTCTTATTGGCAGAGCTAACGCACAGCTGAAAGTCTTATACTTATACTGGCCTGGGGCTCATGAAAGCATTTGTAGTGTGAACAAGGCTGGGAAGGATACTTTTAGAATGTAATATCTTAAATGTAATAGATAACCTGTTGTACAGTACCTGTTGTTGTTTTTGAAGATTTTTCTATTTTTTTTAAAGTGCTCATATTATACTCATTTTCAGTTTCATAATTGTATTTAGAGGTTGTACCAGAATAGGTTTACATGGTTTAATTTTCAAAAAACACCATATTTTTGTTGTACTGCACATTGCTGCAGCTCCTCTTTTCACCCTGTGTGTTGAGCTCTCTGTTTAAGCTACCGAGTGAGGCATCACACTTCTGTTCCATTATTGTTGGGAGTAGCACATGCACAGTAGCTAGTTAAGGACTACTAGCCAGTCAGAAGCAGAGTATGAGGGCGTGCCACGCTAGCAGCTAGGCGAGCATTATAACGTGTGTTACAAAGTGATGCGCGTTTGTCACGGACGTAAAGGCTGGACTACAACAGAGCTGTTTGGAGCAGTTTGTGAACAGTGTTTTCTGTTGGAGATGGTAAGTCCCTTTGGGGTGGACTTTGGGCTTTTTCACTTTGTAAACCTGCATAACATGCACAAAAAAAGATATATAACACAATAAAGGAAAGGGAAAAAGCCAAAAAGCATAATATGAGCACTTTAAGGTGAATAAATCCAACTCAAACCATACTAACATAAACTATACCCACCTAGCATTTACCCAAACACACACAAACACACTATTGCTCTTTCCTCAGTAGCCTGCCGAGCAATGCAGGTCCTGAGCCAAGTAGTTGTACTGCTAGGAGTTAAGGGTTCAGTGCATGTCAGATGTGCAGATAAGTAGAAACATCCAAATACCTATATATTAACATTCACACACAGAGAGATACATACGGCCCCATTGGGCATGTCCTTTTGACCCTAAAGAGGCTAAAGGGTCATGAACTCTCAAAACTTTAAAGACTTGAGCACCATGTACTGCAATAAGAAACAAAGTATCATTAATGTCCATCTGTTACATCTGATATAAAAGCTAACTTTCACCTTTACTTCCTGTCCACTGTATTTTTATGTTCTTTTTCTTCTCCTTTTCCAACATTTTACACTCAATGTCACCCTGAACGTCAGAACATTCTGCAGTCCTCCATGTAACAAACTGGTATTTCAGGATGAAACTAGTCTATAGCCACGACATCCATTGCAGACGGAAATTCTGCCGGATTTCACTCATTTAGGCCAGATATCCGTTACCTCCGGCTCTCTTTGTCTTGACATTTTAAACTCCGGTGGATTTATGAGAACTATGGTTAACCTTTTCTCAGATCTCTGCAGGGTAAATCCAGACAGCTAGCCAGTCTGTCTAATCTGAGTTTTCTGTTGCATGACTAAAACAACTTTTGAACGTACCGTACGCATGTTCCACCTAAACAAGTTCCTTCCCGAGGCTATTTTGCAGAGGCGCCGTTATTCCGTATGGAGCTTATCGCCGCTCAAGACGATTATGATTGGTTTGGTTTAAAGAAATGCTAGTCTTGCTTTGCCAGACCATCCTCTGCAGTGCAGAGGAGGGTCTAGTCCACAAAGCATTCCGGGATGGGAGAAAACCATGCTCTGGTTTACTGGCATTTCTTTAAACCAATCCCAATCGTCATGGGTGGAACGTGTACGTTCAAAAGTTGTTTGTTCGTGCAACAGAAGACTCAGATTGGACAGATAGTCTAGCTAGCTGTCTGAATTTACCCTGCAGAGATCTGAGGAGCAGTTAACCATAGTCCTCAGAAATCCACCGGAGTTTAAAATTCCAAAACAAAGAAAGCGGAAGGAAACGGACATCCGCAAAAATACACGCATCCGGCGGAATTTCCTGCGGCACCGGAGCAATCCCGGAAGTCAAGGATGTAGACTAAAGAAATGGCAATAAACCAGAGCACGTTTTTCTCCCATCCCAGAATGCTGTGTGGACTCGACAGACTCTCCTCTGCAGCGCTGTGGCGGAAGGTCTGGCAATGCCAGACTAGGATTAAACTTTCACCATTGTCTTCCTCCTCTTTTTGCTTCCTGTTGTTCTGATGTTTCCTTTAGCTTTCCTCTTTGTCCCTAGTTTCCTCACTCAACCTCTCTTCACTTTGCCTTTAAATCTAAAACCTCAACTTTCCGTTCATCTCCTTCCCTCCTTTCCCTTTAATTTTCTCTGCTTTCTCCCCCTCAATAGCAGGAAAACAGCCTTGAGAAGGATCCCCACAGCAGGGGCTCATTGTAATAAATAAAATGCCAGTAAAAGTAACAAATCAAAGTCATTGGAATTGAGTGATAAATTCTCTTTAAACAGATAATAGAGGCAGAATACCTGGACATTTGAGACTGACCATGAACTGAGAAAAACTTGATACAGACTGTCAGTAGTAATGGGGAGAGAGAGAGAGAGAGAGAGAGAGAGAGAGAGAGAGAGAGAGAGAGAGAGAGAGAGAGAGAGAGAGAGACCCGGCAGTCAGGGTTGCAGCCAACCGTGTCAAATGACTGACCTTACTGAAACCTCTCGAGTCAACCTGACCAGCTTGTTCTTGCTGCCAGCTCCCTACCCATCCATCCCCCCCCCCCACACACACACACACACACACCGTCATTCATCCCATGCAACTGTCTGTATGCACACTCCCCCCTTTCCTCTCCTTCCTTCACTCTTATACCATATATCTAACCTTAGCAATGTCAAGTCCTCACTTTTTCATTACGGTTACACAATAGACTTCATACCCATTTTACTCTTTGTCAGGCAGCAACAGTAATGATTACAATCTCAATCTCCTAAATGCCCTCATGCAGGAAATACTCAATTTCATTTATAACCTTTAATTTCGCTCTCAATCGCCATAACCTTTCATTTGGTCCACAACAAAAGGACTGTTATGTTCACGCTGGCCTGACAAGGATTTATAATAGGCCTTATCATCACAAATAATGAAAATGCTTCACTTTGCCCTTTTTACCACGTTTCATACCAACTGATCATAATTATGATTAGAACATTTTTGATAACCAGGTAATTCACGGTAATGTTAAAAGAAAATACTTGAGTATGACAACTGGTAGATTTAAGTTGTGGTCTACATTTGGGGTCGGTCAGTTCATTTAACATTCCCTCAATCCATCTTGAAACCACAGCTAGTTGTACATAGTATCCACTTTATTACTTCTGTATTGTCATATCTCTTAATATAAGAACATTTAATGATAACATCTTTTTTTTTTTATTAACCCTAACTATGTTTCACAGGTTCAATGTTGCATATTGTGTCAAATCAAAGTGTCATTGAACAAGCCACTGATTAAGTAACTAAACCATAACTATAATTTGTTAACATCAAAGAAAAATACATAAAAGTTGCCAACAATTCAGTGAAATTCAAAGAGGGTGATTTAAACAACGCTCATTGGGATAGCATGTGAAGTGTGTGTTTCAGGGTGTACTTTCTCAGTAGGAGGTGTTTAAACTGCGACAAAATGAATCATTGTAACTGTCTGCGACACCTCTCTCCACGTCTGGCAAAAACGGATCCTCTTTCTGCGCTCCCCTTATCTCTGCTCTAGCTAACCTTATCTCACCAATGGGCCGCATAGAGACACATCATCAAATACATCAATGGCACCAAAGTGGACAAACACACACAACGCACACATATCACGCACGTTAATGGCACTGGACTTGATCTTTGTCCATTCGCGGTGAAAGACACAACACATTTAAAAAAAAGGGAGGGGGGCGGGGCGGGAGACCCTTTTTCGCCGATGAAATGAAAAGCTCATGTTGCAGCAATCTGTCAAAGCAAGCAAAGGTTCATCGGTGGGTCAGACTACCGGGGGATTTTTTCACTGTGTTACCTCTTCAAATGACATGATGGAAAAGAGGAATACAAGGAGAGGAAGGGGGTGAGACTGCACAGCTGAGGCACAGAGAGAAATATTGATATATTCAGAGAGAGATGAAGAGAGAGATAAATAGACTACAGCTTCAAAAAGTTCCATATCAATGAACACTTTGTGTTGCAAAAGGACTTTTGCCTCATCTGAAGATAATTAGGCAGTACTAAATGGAGCATGGCATCACTAGACGAATTAGTTCTGGCCATTCTAATACAGAGTTCATAGAGAAAGAAGAGAAGAAGAAAAGAGGCAGGGAAAGGAAGGAAGAAATAGCAGGTGGATGGAAGGTCAGTGGGGCAGTATCAACATCAAGGCAAAATCTAGCTGTACAATTCCCTCCCTCTCTTTCTCATCGCATCTTTCTCACTCCCCATGGCTCTCTCGTTCCACTCTCTCATCCTGTTAGTCTCTACTGCCTTGTCCTCTTCACTGGATCTTGCTCTCTTTCCCACCACTCCTGTTTCAAACACATACACAAGCTACAGAGGCAGTTCAATCACCAACTGGAAATGACCGTAGGCACTGAGAGAGATGAAGAAGGCATTGTGTGTGTGTGAGAGAGAGGTCATGAGACAGAGAAAGAGAGATGGGATGGGGGGGTGTATGACAGACATAGAGGAGAGCGAATGGGAAAAGGAGACTGAACTGAGACTGAAAGGGGGAATCCATCCAATGGAAGTCGGGGTTAAAAAGTCGAAGGCATCATAAGCGTCAAAGGCAGACTACAGAGGCCATTCTTTCAGCCGTTTTCTCTTTTCGAATACAAGACTATAGTGTGAATTATGGTTCATTCCTGCACAGTAAAGATGTTTCTCATGTATGAATTGAGCGATGGAGGACTGCTGCAGAGCAAGACCATTTCGTATGCTTCTAAAGGAAATCAGAATTTGAAAAATCCTTTTAATATTCATCCATGCTATTATGCTTGTTAATTTTGAGCAAAACTGAACCACCACCTTAAGAACTGTATAGTACACACCACTGGAAATAATCTCTGCTATAAAACAGCTTGCTGTTTGTTGTTTTGACTGAATGTTGGTTTAGAAATGTACAAACACACAGATATAACCACATTAGCCATGTTAAAAACATGAGCATGCCAACCGAAAAGTTACTACCTGCACGTTGCATAGCAACCACCACATGTTAAGCTACTATTCAAGGACGTTGCTTACATTTAAATCTGATTTATTAAAATGAAAATGTCTTGCACAGTTTTGTTATTGCACCAATGTATTACCAGAATTGTATCCGAGCAATGTGGCAGTGCAAGGTTGGTCTTTACATTTATTTTACAGCAGCTGAGAGCTATTGTTATGGCACTTAGGTCCAATAACTAATGAAATACGTATTATTCAATTTACTATACAAACATAAAAAGTGATTGTTTTGTTTGAATATGAAATCTAAGAACACTTTCAGCATGGCAGTAAAACTCAAACTAGGAGAAAATAGTAAAAGAAATGTAACCACAGCTTTAAAACATTACCACAGGGGAAAAACTGAGGAAACTGTTTTCAATTTTACCTATCACGTCTCACCATATAACATCTGATAATGCTGAACTGCCATAAAAATAATCTAAAGGGAAATAAAAGATAAGTGTGCCAGAGCACCGTGAAGATGAATACATTTCTCTCTGCACTGTTACTCGGGGGAAATGAGTCAGGGTAGGGAAGTAGCACATTTAGGAGTTACAAACAACGGACATAGAGATCACAGAGATTACACAGACAAAACCAGAACAGCAGAGGGGAGAAATCACAAAGCACAACTGGGGGAAAAAAAGGAAAGGAAGAGAAAAACTAAGTGAGGAAAAACAACAAGAGCCAGCTTATAGAAGCAGAACAACAATACGAGCTAGGACAGGACAACTCTGACACTGGGAGAAGAAAGACAATGCAAGAGACACAGGGAGAAGGTAGAAGCAAAGTGAACGAAAAGAACACAAATGAAAGAGGGAGGAAACAGAAATGAATTGTGATGATGAACTGAGAACAAGGACTGTGTGTGTGTGTGTGTGTGTGTGTGTGTGTGTGTGTGTGTGTGTGTGTGTGTGTGTGTGTGTGTGTGTGTGTGTGTGTGTGTGTGTGTGTGTGTGTGTGTGTGTGTGTGTTTCTGTTTTCCTCACTGCAATGAAATCACAGATGTTAATCTCTCCAATCATTACAGCACTTTTGGAATATATGCCAGCAATCAAGAAAAAAGTGAAGTCACCTCCTGGATATTTGCATTTTAATCACAACTATTGATTCTAGCAGAAACTTTGATTGCACACAAACAATTGCTGTGGTGCCACACATGAGCATATTGAATTCTGCCCATTTTCTTTTTGCTACTAAGTGACAAGTAAACAGTTAAAGAAGGACAAAGGGAATCCTTGCCATAATTAACCCCTTGATGCCACTTAGAGCAAAAAGCATATCAGCTGACCCTGGCTGTAATTTCCCCCGTTACTGACAGATCATCCTCTGACTCAGGATCTGTTATACAGGCTCAGAACACACAGGTGGAGGAGGCACATTGGGTCTAACATGAATAGAGATAAAGGGAGTCATAGTTTGTGTGCAGCATGTAAATTGCGTGTAGCAGAGACCAAATGAACATAAATCAAATATAAGTTGCGTTCTTATGCCATCATGATTAGCAGCACTGGGAAGAGCAGAGATAAATCCGAGAGATGTTGAGTGGATGGTCCAGTATATGTGATTCAGTGGGGAGATAAGTCTATGAGGGAAGTACATGAGTGACTGTACTGTTCAGAAAGGGAAGGTCAATCTTAGGGGAGGAAAACTAGAGAAAACATTTTTGCTCTTTGTTTGCTCAGACATGTTGGCTATTACGTCCCCATGTAAATGTTTCTAGAAACACAAGAACACAGTCATACTGTACTGTAACCATCCCCACACACAAATATGTGAGCCTTTCTGTTAATTAAAAAAACACTTTAATTGTCACCTCCCTTGAAAAAAAACAAGTCATGTCAGAAATGAAGAGAGGTGTGAAAGAGAATCTCCCTTGTGAGGTTTGCAGACTTATATTTTCTCTGAGATTTGTTCTGTTGTGTTTCTCCAATAGGCTGTTGAGTGCTGTAGCAGGGGGATAGTCACGCTACAGCTGCTTTGTATGAATAACATTTCATGTGCAATAATCTGTGGCTTTCTTGTCACAAAATTACACACACACACACACACACACACACACACACACACACACACACACACACACACACACACAGATGAGGAAGGGCCTCAACCATGGCCACAATCACACATTCTGTGTTTGTGTCTTTTTCCTCTTTCTGTCCTTCTCTCTCTCTCACACACACACACACACACACACACACACACACACACACATACACACACACACACACACACACACAACCCTGAAGTTGTGTAGAGACTGGTGAGAGAGACAGGCGTAAATTTAAGTGCATGTGGATTCACAATAGGAACTGGTTGACCAAACCAAAACCCATGACTAAAGTAATAATCTGTGGCAATTTCTATAAATAAGCGTCTGATTTGCAACTCTGTCTGTGCATTTATTGCTTTCTTCTCCTCCTTCCATGCACATGAGTGTTGAAATTGTATTACAAGTGACATTCTCTGACATTCTGATTGAAATATATTTTGGTTTTATAACTTTTGTCAGTTGATATTTCTCTTTCCGTCTCTTCTGTCCCCCAGTTTTTGTCACTCTGTCTGCCCTGTGAAATGAGTAGATGAATCCTCATGCTTGAGTCTGTCAAAATCTATATTAAAGTAAGAACTTTTTGACTTTTTTGACATTTTGATATAAATAAATCTCAGTTTAGCGACACTGCATAGCTGACAGATTGCAGGTGATAATCACGTCACATGTACATTTTGTAGTTGTACTACTTAAATGTTTTTGAAACTGAGACAGGCATATGATGAGAGAATAAAACAGTCCTAAAAGAAGAAAGAGATGATATGAACCAAAACAAAGAAAGAGGCAGGAAACCTGTTTCCTTGACACTCAGGTCTGTGAAGATTGAATAAGCAAACCAAAGTCTGTGATAGTACAAGCTCTTTCTTTCTGTTCACCTGTGCCCTTACACAAATAGTCCGTATTACCACTGCTTACAGTGTGTAATGACTAAATGTGCATATATATTTATATATATTTCCTTGCATTTAGCTCGGCAGCGTTACTCAATTAAAGTGCTTTGCTGACCAAAAGTGTCTTGCTGAAATTATCATGCTTACAGTGAGAGAGACTGACATGAAATGTGCAGATGTTAAGTCCTTAATTATAGTTTAATGGTCGGTCACTTTTACAAGCTGTAAAGGGTTATTCTGTCATATCAGATTTGAGTCTTTTTGGTCCAGTGACAAATGCTGAAAAAAAAGCGGCTTTCCACTCACTCAATAATAAAAGGTGAAAAAATTCAAATGAATTACCATTTTCTACATTCAATTAAATACTTCATCGAACTCATTTAGCGCTACCTCCTGTACGCCTGCATGAACAATGACATCTCTCACTTGCTCTTTAGTAATTTATTTGCACATTTCGTCAACAACAGAACAAATGCACAACGGATCACTTTCAGCAAAATAACATGAAAAATCATAACAGATAAATACAAATAAATGTCACTGTTGAGGTTTAACTTAATTAAGAACATTTAAGACTTCATTTCTCTCTGTGAGACAGTTCAACTGGGAGTGTGTGTGTGTGTGTGTGTGTGTGTGTGTGTGTGTGTGTGTGTGTGTGTGTGTGTGTGTGTGTGTGTGTGTGTGTGTGTGTGTGTGTGTGTGTGTGTGTGTGTGTGTGTGTGTGTGTGTGTGTGTGTGTGTGTGTGTACGTACGTACAGAAGTGATTTTAATGGAAAAGTTAATTACAAAGCTAAGTGGGAGACTTACGTAGACACACAAAAACACATATAGTAACACTGACTCAAAATGATATGTGAACACAAGGGCTTGTCAAACCATCAGTGTGAAGGAAGATCACAATATAGACCCATAGTCACAATTAAATGGTATTTAAGATTGTATGTGAATTAGGCAGATTAATTCTATATGGACTTGTGTTGTACTGTAGTCAGTTAACAGAGTGATACAATAATCATCAGTGGTTGGCATGATTAATAAAAAAGAGAGAAAACAGATGCTCAGAAGAATGATGTCTGATTCTTTGATGACCTAAAATTCCAGTGAGGGCAACAATGTGGGCAACGTAAGTGTGAGTGTGATTTAAGGGTTAAAGAGGGGGAAATAATCACATTAAGTGAAGTAGACACTGCAAGTAAACAAGATAACAGACAGGGAACACAATGAGGCTGGAGAAGGAGACAAAAAAACAAGACAATGTGAGTGTAGAGGTAAACGGAGGGGAGAATGCAGTAAAAAACTGCTTGGACACATGCTAATCCATTATAATCTGTAAATATGACTAAGGTTATTATGTTATTGCAAAATTAAATGGATTGTGAAACACAAGTCAAATGATTTTTTACTTTCTAACCCGAGCTAGACAAGCACATCCCATTGGTTTGTCAGTACAGATCATCATAACATCAGCTGAGACATGCCTAGACCGCACACACACACACACACACACACACACACACACACACACACACACACACACACACACACACACACACACACACACACTGTTACGAAAGTGCTTTAAACCTTGTCCAAATCAACCTGATTAGCAGGCTGTTCAGTCGGCCATGCACATGTGCTGTGACATACTTGCAATGGGGATGCGAAATTCTGGTTAATTGGTCCCGTGTGTGTGTGTGTGTGTGTGTGTGTGTGTGTGTGTGTGTGTGTGTGTGTGTGTGTGTGTGTGTGTGTGTGTGTGTGTGTGTGTGTGTGTGTGTGTGTGTGTGTGTGTGCGCAGGCATGAATAGAATCCTGGAACGAAAGATCAAACGACATGTCCAGACTTGCCCTGAATGACGCTGAAATGGGTAATCTATAATCTAGATGCTTTAGGAACTAAAGAGCGGAATTAAAGGTTGAAACGAAGTAGTTAAAAGTCAAAATGACTTTATTTCAGTGTAAACTTAAAATGAAACCTTCCTTCCCTTTCTCCCTCTCTTAGAAGTAATGCCAGTATTTGTAACTGGGCTACCGATGACCAATGGAAGGTGATAAGGGTGTCCACAATGTTTCCCATGAGCCACATAAAGCCTTCCCTCCACACATATGGAGCTATTTACATGGAACAGGTGGTGGGGCAGTGAAGACTGAAGAGTCTGTCACACACCCATGCACACTGTCTCGTTAATTCTGCTCTCAGGTAATTTATGGTCTGTGATCAAACATTAGAAAATGATACACCTAACACGCAACCGCATATCATAGAACGAAATGGATGGAGACTGACTAGCAGCTGTCTTGTAATTTACAGTTCTGTCTTCAGTGCAGATTATACAAAACAACAAGGCACGAGGACCTGTTTGCGACCAGATACCGCATGGTGTTACCACAGGGCTCAGGTGCAGACATGAAGATAGACACAAGACAGTTTCCCACAGCTGTTGGTTTAGGACTTATAATTATTGTCATAACCGTAACTGTCATTCAACACCTCATAGCCTCATTGGTGTGCATGTGCTCAGCACAGTGTCAGATAGCTTTTCGGTTTTTATAGTTTGCTTTGTTGAGTTCATTTGTTAATTTCCTGGCTGCCATTTGGTCAGTCATGGTTCTTCTTTGTCCTGTCACCTCTGAAAAGATAGGATATGAAGACAAAAAAGAATAATGTATGGGTAGATAAATGCATCAATGGACACTTTTATCACAAAGTATAAATATTCAAGTTTTTGTTTCGTTCTTTCTCACTCTGCCCCTCTGCCTCCTTTTCATTTTAACACCTTTAAAATCAATACAAATCTAACTAAATATAAAAACAACCATGCCATGAATGCATATTTCATGAATGTCATTTCCCTCTTATTTACGCCACTCTGAAGCTGCTGCCGCCACAGGAATGACAACCCTTGTTGGGATTCTGTCGCATCAAGCCAGCAGATTTGAATGCTAAACCCATTAGCCGAGCATCACTCACAGTCAGAGCTGGCGATGATAAATAACCCAACCAGAGAAATCTGATTAGCAGAGATGGAGGCAGGGGATCTGAGGGAATGAGTAACAGCAATGTCGCCCTTATCGGGCAGCAGTCAGATTGGAAGTCACACACCGAGAAAACATGAAATGTTCATCTGCAGTGGGTTGTGTCGGCTGTTTTCCTAAAACATGGGTTGGGACCCAAAATTGAGTCTTTGGTGGGTTGCAATTAAATGAAAGCTGAACTTTGCATGCATGTTGCTAAGCTCTGACACGCCACAGTCACTGATCTGCACCACAAACAACAAACAGCGTGGTTAGTAGGTATATTTTAACCTGCAAGAAACAGGGAGTTTTTGGGTGGTTCTTTGCCTTGAGGGTGACACTGTGGTTGAGTGAATCATTCACATTCACCTGGCATTCAACCATGCATAGGCTGTCAGTCAAATACACTGTGTACTGTCTAGAACTCTGGCTCTGTTTACTATTTCCATCTTGTTCTGCCTGATGATCCATAAAACTGGAGGGAGCTGGTTGGTTATTCATCACATTTGGTTGATATCCGCTTCATGGAAAAGTCTTGGCTGAACTCGGAGAAAAAGAAATGAGGGGCACAAGTATGTACTTTCAAGATTTAACAGAGGGTTTACAACAGATTTCATAAGCCATTCTTTCATGGCACATTCTCTGCATGTAAGGACAAAATTTAGTGAACACAGAGATCCTTCATCTTTTTTGTCACTCTAGTGTTAAAAAAAATGTAATGCACAAACACAGAAAGCACTCTCACACCACATTTAATGATTACCTCGAGCTTTGAATATTTATTCATTGCAGTTCGACTGGGCAAGTGTGTATAATCCAAACTGCAAGCAGCAGTTTTGACCGATGCTTGTATGATACAATTTGTTATCATGTAACTCACTGTGCTCTTTGTTGTACCTCCTCTGGTTTTCATAGCAGACAGCCATGCTTCACTGGACATACAAGGACTGGCATCAGCTGTGTTTTGACTGCCCACGCTGCCAAAACCCCACCAGGGAGTGGCCTCACAAGCTCAGTTTATGAGATATTTTTAAGTACAGATCAACTTTGGCAGTGTGTACATACACAGCTTAAATACATCAATGCAACAAAGTATACCCTTGTTCACTCTAGGAAGTTATGCTGTACTTGTATATGGTTGCTCTGAAAGGATATTTATCTTAATACAGTATGCACACTGCCCAAAGTTATTGGTCACTGTAATTGTAACTATTACTAGCTGTAAAGCAACCCCTTCCCAATGCAATTCCAACGTAAGAATACATTTAGGAAATGTTGGGAAATACACTCGCTTTTTTGCAGAGTTAGATGAGAAGATAAATACCACCATTATGTCTGTACGTTAAGTAAAGAGCCAGAAGATGATCATCTTAACTTTCTTGCAACTTCTTTACATTCTTGAGCCTGGCAACCTCACAGTGACAACAAAACTCCAAGATATATACATATATTTACCAAGCATCAACCTCCAGTGCTATAAAATGAAGCCAATGGCCACGTAGTTTTTTTTTTATAACTTGTCCGTTTAAATTATATAAGGCTTAAAGTTATGCATAATTCCACACAAAAGGCCAAAAACATCCTACAGGACTCATCACTCCCCGGTCACACACTGTTCAAACTACTACCGTCGGGCAGGAGATACAGGTCCATGAAAACGAGAACAAACAGACTACAAAACAGCTTTTATCCAACAGCCATAAGTGCATTGAATAATGCTGCTAAATAGTTCCCACCACTGATCTATGTCTATACGGCTATGTGCAATTTTTAAATGTGGATGCCTGTATGGGTGTGTCTCCTTTTTTAGCATTAATATGTATGCAGTAGTAGCATTCTTTATTTATATATTTATTTAGGCATATATTACCTCATAGATTTTTGGCACTTGACAAGGACTGCACTTAATTGTGTTGTATCTGTTACAATGACAATACAGATATTATATTCTATTCTATAATAAAGGGCATGCCGCTTTGAGTGACAGGTGGGTGTAGTCACAGGAGACTGTATGCTTAATTCAGCCCGCCTCCACGCTCCACCTTTTTGCCTATTTTTGGATTAGCCACAAGTTAGGCAACATCACGCGCTGTCAAGATGGCGACGGCCTGAGCCACAGGGAGCCGCCCACTTTGAGCTTCATTTGTGCTCTTCAGAAACCTATGGGTGATGTCACAGTCTATGATATATTACAGACGCAGTTATATCTTCCGCATGAAAAGTGCTAGTAGTTTGTTTTTGGTCTGTTTGTTTTTTTAGAGCCACATTTCCGAGCACTTTCACACTAAAAAGGTCAACCTGGACTCAGCATGCAACATCTCAATGAGAGAATCGATTCAAACCCCTTAACCTGGTCGCTCAAGTCAGATATTAACATTTACATTCATTATAGTTACCCCTAAGGTCGAACAGAATTCAATTACATAATTCATCACTATACAGCGATTCAATCCGTGGCCAAGGTGATTCTGTGCAAATGAAGGTGCTGTAATCTTGTTTATATCATAACTGAATTTCAGGTAAAAAAAATCTATGTAATGAATAGCCACTGGCTTAGACCGCAGCTTTTTTCATTTTGAATCAAACGCAGAGCAGGGGCATTTTAATCTAATGGTGATTCACAGCAAAGAGCAAGGACACACATTATGATAAACAATACATGTGATTGCATATTATTAACAGGATGTTTCCCCTGCAGCCCAGGACACATAGGCACGCCACACATCATCAAACTATCAGCCCTGGTTAATTATTAAGCAAATTAAATGTACCCCCACCAGTTCACTGATAAGCCCATATACCTTCTATACCCAGCCACTTATAGGTTGTATAAGTGTTCCCTTCGACAAACAATTACACAATCACACCCATACATCGATTAACCTTTCCCGCTGAGTGTTATTAATACATGCGTACATACATATTTAGAAAGGTTAACGAGCAGTAGGGCCAGCACCGCTCAAATGGAATACAGACAAGAACAGTATAGTCCTGACCCTTCACAGGTGAGAGAGAGGGTCACGTGACTTTTAGGACCTGTGAAAGATATTTAATCTCTGCACAGTGCACACACTGAACAGAATGGCTTCATTAAGTGACAACAGAAGGGGTTAATGGTTTAGAGAAGATATGCCCAGCATTTGTCGTGAGTTACGCGTGGATGTAAGATGTTGTGCGCATGCACGCTTCGGGGGCACAACCTTGATTCTGAAAGTATGTTCCTGTGTGCATGGTTTAAACACTTAAAAGACTCAAATGAGAAACAGAAATCACAATAAACCCAACAGTTGCTTTAATGTCAAAAAGATGACCAGCAAAAAAACGTGCATGCATAGCCAACAGCTACAATATGTGTAATCTAGAAAAGTACAGTGCAGGGAAAAGCCATATGGTTCCACTGGCAACACACAACATACATCACAAATGATCTAAAGCTGCTCTCGTTCTTTCTTGCACGTCCAGAAAAATGTACAGCCACTCAGTGCATACACATCCTGAAATATGTCTCTTCTTCCTCCCCACATCACAGAGCTGCCATGCATGGCTCAAAGCTTTAATGGTCTTGGAAACATGTGGAGTCACAAAAATTAATGTAAGTCACAAATGACTTGGAACATCTCTCTCTCTTTCTCTCCCCCTCTCTCTCTAACTGGGTCAGTGTGATGATGGTGTCAGTGTCTGGACTCAGCAGCAGCATATTTGCATCAGTCATCCCAACTAGACCGTGAAGAGAAGGATTTCCCTGCTCAGCTGTGCCAGTGAGTCAGTGAAATATACCCTCATAAAACCCTGCTGGACTGAAAAGAGGCCTGAGGAAAACTTGGATCCATTTAATGGGCTCAAATTCAGGCTCTTTGCTTTTGGCAATGCAGATACTTTGAAAGTGGAAAGTAACATCCCAAGAGACTGATACTTTACATAATGATGCCTATAAGGCATGTAGACATGATTATTATGGTATTTTATAGATGTGTTTTTGAAGGACGGATGTAGACATTTAAGCCTCGGCTGTGGTGAAAGATCACAGTTGTCGTATTGCCAAATCTGCACTAGTTGAAAAATCTGACAAATCTAAATAATTGCAGCCTTGTCTAATTACTCTTATTTCTGCATTCACAGTTAAATAAAGTAATGATTAAATCACAAAAAAAAGCATTACACACTAAAAAGAGGGAACTACATATTAGGTTTCTCTTTTTGCTTTGATCTTAATTTTTGTCTCAAAATCACGAGAGCAAGGTTACTTTCCTTAAACGCATTAATCAAATTTTCATAGCATGAAATGAAGAGTGGCAGGAGAGGCATGCAGGGCTGTGAGCTGCATCAACACTTGGTGATGGTAATGCATTTAATTCAGCCGAGGCACCACAACGGCCCTCTGGTGTGCTTTAAGGTTGTATAAAAACTCAGTGGTGCAGCCAAAGCTATGCAACCAAATTCAACCTCTAATTAGGCCTGCTCATCCAAATTTAGAAGGCATGTGGTAAAAAAGAAAGCAGCCTCGGGACATCCTTGAAAATTTGGCTACGACTGCAACTTTGGGGCCTAATTAATTCAACAGTCTGGCTTGTCGGGTCATATCGAAATAGCTTGGGATAGTATTACAAAATTGTGATGAGGCTGAAAGGTGGTTAATTAAAACACAAAGTGAGAGCTGAGCATAACTCACATGCTGCATATTCAGTTACGGGCAGCCATATTGGTCTCTTGTCTTACCTCTCTGACCATGAGGTCATGCAACATCTTGAATAAAACACAAGTGTGTTCACTCTTCTAGTTTGCTTGATGGAAGTCTTTGACAAAAACAAAGTGATTTCTCAACTTTTGCATGGAACAAGTCTGTTTTTATATGTGGCTATCATTTTTGTCATTTATTCTGGAAAGGGAACAGTATGAGATGGGCTGAAAGAAAAGAAAAACATAAGTCTAGGAATGTGTACAAACATTAAGGGAGAGATAAAAGTCCCTTTAGCTCATCACGTTACCGACACTCCCTTCCCACCCCCTCTTTCTTAACCCAACCCCTCTCTCTCTCTCTCTCTCTCTCTCTCTCTCTCTCTCTCTCTCTCTCTCTCTCTCTCTCTATTTTCAATTTTTATGTTGCTTTATTGGCATGACAAAAAATACCTCTGTGTTGCCAAAGCATAACAACAAACAAACAATATATATATATATATATATATATATATATATATATATATATACCTCTGTGTTGCCAAAGCATAATAACAAACATACATATAAACAACAACAAGGAGTAAATACATCTGATATAATAAAATAATAATAATAATAATACAAGTAAACAGGATAATTATGACATGAATGCAGATACTAAACAAATTCTGTGCATGTCCCTCTAAGGGTTGAAACAATAATAATAAAAAAGAATAAAAAAGGAATACAAGTAAATAAAAGAATAGAACCAATAAAGATGCTAATATATACAATTCTCTATTTATTTTGTCGTATTGTGGCAGGAGAAGACATATTTAGCTGCTAGCCGTGCCGTGCTTTGATCTTCCCCTAATAATCCTCTCTCTCTCTCTCTCTCTCTCTCTCTCTCTCTCTCTCTCTCTCTCTCTCTCTCTCTCTCTCTCTCTCTCTCTCTCTCTCTCTCTCTCTCTCTCTCTTTGATTTTAATTTCCCTAAATTTTAGATTGATTTGTGTTCCATCTTTTTTCCCCCTCACTTGGGTCAGAGTCAGCCAGCTGGGCCTCGATCCTAAGCTCACTCTCAGGTAAACCTTCAACTAGAAAAGCCCCCTATTGCTACTTTCAACTTTTCATCTCCCTGCTTTCCTTCCTTCCTCCTACTCCTCCTCCTCCTTCCTACTTCTCCCTGCCGCTAAGTGCTTTGTTGATAAACCCACTTTAGAGTTCACTGGTCTGTCAGAAGATTCTGCTCACCTCCTCACGCTATTTGAGTAATGGGGATAAGTGTTGTGGTGTGTTTGAATTTGTGTGTGTGTGTGTGTGTGTGTGTGTGTGTGTGTGTGTGTGTGTGTGTGTGTGTGTGTGTGTGTGTGTGTGTGTGTGTGTGTGTGTGTGTGTGTGTGTGTGTGTGTGTGTGTGTGTGTGTACAAAAATGTCCACGTTCCTCAATACCTGACAGAAGAGTTTACATGACGTTACATTGTTGTGATCAACGGGGTGCAACACACTCGTGCTAAAATAGATGAATGCCTACCACACTTATTCTGTCCTCCGGCAGGCAGCCACTCGCATCCTCAGACATGGTGTTCAGAACAAACTGAGGAATACTTAATAGGTACTGCAGTGGTCTCACTCTCACACACACACACGCACACACACACACACACAGACGCAGACACACAAACAGATTTGATCAGTGGTACCACTGCTGTGCAAAAAGGACAGTTCTCCTGCCAAGGCAACATGCTGTTGGCGAACGCTGTGAGAGGCTGTCGTGGAGTCTTCTGCTCACTTAGCACTTCACACACAGTCTGTCATTCTCTGTGTCACTCACTCAGCAAAAGCATGAAGTGTGTTGTGTGACCGTCCAAAAAACACAGTCCTGTATAACCTGGAAACAAAGCAAAAGATATGATTCTAAGTTTTGAGGCTTAGTTGATTAAAGTCCAGAGTTTTTGAGTGAGCTCAGACTGAAACCAGCAGGATAGCGAATCCCCTCAAGATGCTTGATAGCCGATCAATGACCCCCGCAGCTAACACATTTCAGCTATACATACTTTTTATTTTGGCTTGCCAAGTGAATGAAATGTTGCATAGTGTTAACCACAAAGGGGCCACTAAAATAGTGTGAATGCCTCTCCCCTCCCCTTAACTTCTCTGTACCACACAGTTAGCATAGTGTTTGGATTAATGATAAATGTCCACATGGAAAACACACACACACACACACACACACACACACAAACAGTATTCTGTGACAAAAAGAACCAATGATCTTTTTACACATCAACAACCTACAGCAATGGTTGTCCATCGCTTTTAATTACTCTGCATGTGACAGCATTGCCATTCAACATGCCACATTTGTCAATATGTTTGTGTTTACAACTGTGTCCTTTCTTAAAGTTATAGTGCAGGCTAGTGTTCATGTTTATACATGGCATTAGTCTCAGGTATGTATATATATTGATTGATTGATTCTGAAGGGTCTCAAATGTTTCTGAAGCTCTGCTACCTCACGGAAAGACACTACAGAACAGAACAGAAATGTGTTAAATTACAGCTAGAAAAAAACAATTCCATATCAAATCCTGACTGACTGAGTGAAATCTAAATGTAACTTATTTCACACTGTTCATAAATGTTCAAATGTTCATAAATGTGTGCTATTCTCTCATTTAAATCAGTTCCCTAGATCAAATTTAATAATTAAAAGACAGCTTTAGGGCCATACGTTAGCCTCAAGTCAAAGTTGAATTCAGGGTATATGCATATGGAAACACATAGAAAGCTGCTAGCTTCCCAGATGTGATTAATGAAGTGAGAGTCTCAGTCGACCCCTCTGACCTGCACTAAGGCCGTATAGGACTAGAGCTATAGAGCCCTGAGGCATCGGGCATGTTTGTGTGTGTTAATGGGTGAATGAGAGAAAGAGGTGTACGTGTGCATGTGTGTTACAGTCTGTTTTTATGTGTGTTTATGCATATGCATACGTTCGTGTGTGTGTGTGTGTGTGTGTGTGTGTGTGTGTGTGTGTGTGTGTGTGTGTGTGTGTGTGTGTGTGTGTGTGTGTGTGTGTGTGTGTGTGTGTGTGTGTGTGTGTGTGTGTGCACTCGAAGCAACATGCCCCGAGGCTGTGACAGACGGACTCTAAACCACGTTACCCACACACCCCACTGCCTCGCTTAATAGTGCATGAGATAAGAACATTTGGACATTTTGGCTCCCCAGATTGAGACATTGGTTCTACTGGTTTTGGATTGTTGAAAGGAAATTCCATGTCAACAACAAGATGGGTTGACTAGGGGATATAATATAAACACAGACACACTCAGTAGCTCTACAGTACAGTATCGGAGAAACTGCACACTTTGTGCATGCACACACGGAGGCGGGCACATACTGTACAGATGCGACAAGCACAGACATAAACAGACATACACTGGCACACATGCACAGGCACATTGCACACATGGACATGAACACATGGACACCATACAGGCTGGCATACACAAAGACAAAGCAAAAACACACTACGTCATCATATCAACTGATCAGGTGCCGTCTGTGTGAGAGGCATGAAAACAGAGTTAACACCGGAAGAGTAGGCTATACATGTTGAACCGTAGATATATTTTACTCCCAACAGTGCAGGACAATTTCATGTGTTCAGAGCCAGGTAAAAGTCAGCAAGCTGCGGCTTTAAGAATTATGTGTTTAACATTACAATCTGCTGTGGACTACATAGCATTTAAAGCACCATTCCCAACTCTGGAATCCTGGTTTAATCTTACTCTGGCATTACCGGTGCAGTTTAACAAGTGTGGTAAAAAAAAAACGGTGAGTCCAAATCTCTCAAAAAAGTAATACAGCATCATCCTTCCAATGCAAGTCAGAGGTAATCTGAGGAGTGGAACCTTCTAAAGCAGCAAACTCTCACAGAGATCAGATGAACACATGTGACACTGCAAGACTCAGGGAGTGACGGAAGCAATGCACACCTGCAAAAAAAGAAGGGCTGATCAACAAACCATTATGGACAAAACTATAGTGTCTAGCTAATGAAATGGAAAGAAAGAGAAACGGAAGGAAAGAAAAAACATTAAACACTGTAAAAAGGCATTTATACTCAGAAAATGACATAACACAGATAGAGAGCGGTAGAGAGAGGGAGGAAGAGGCAGAGACAAACAGCCAGAATTGCAGAGAGAGAGAGAGAGAGAAATAGAAACAGACATGCAGCCAGTCAGAAAGGCAGCCAGAGATCAAGATATATAGTAGAGAAAAAGACAGACAGGCATCCCAAATGTGACAGGTGGAACACATTGGCGCAAGGAAACTTACAGTGCAAATACTGACAGACAGGAATGCATACCAGCATGAAACAAAGAGAGGGAGAAAAACAGAGAGAGGCAGGAGGGAAGAAAGTCAAAGTCTAACTAGAGGGGAGAGAAAAAAGTGACAGAGGAGGGAGCGCAAGTACGGTGCATGAGTGAGAGCTTGAGATGATGAGAGAGACACACAGACTGATAGAGAGTGCATAACTCAGCAGGGATTCTTACATGCTTGTATAAGGGAACAGTCCAACAAAAATAAATACTCCACATGACAAGGACAACTTGTCTTTCCTCCACACTCTCTTTAGCTTGCGTTTTGAGACTGTAAAACAGGCTGTAAACCAGCCTGTCAAACCAGATTACCAGCCGTCCACACTGTAAAAGATGACTGCAGCAAACCGTCATTGTCAACTTTGTTGTATTAATAGTTTTTACAAGGACATAACAAGGGGGCTGTTCTAACTTCTTCTGTATGTCCCAGGACGCACTTTTGTTGAAGAAAAAAAATGATGCCACTTAGTGTGGTATTTTCATCAAATGAGATGTTTTTTTTTTTTGCTTTCGCAAGCTCTGACTATATATTTTAAGATCCTTTGAGTCAGCACAAAATGACAGCATTTTATCAGTCTACCAGACTAAGATACCTCTAAGACAAGAATAACACAGACCCTTGTCTAAAAGTCTGGAGTTACCCTTTTAAGTGAATGCAAATAGGTACGTGATGTTTCGAGGAGTAATGTTAACATTTGTGGCTGTCATTGTCAAATTTGCATTCCTGTCTAGCATCATTTCTGTCAGTGTGGAGCCTAGTGAACTGTTGATGAACTGAGGAGGAGGCTGGCTCAGTGCTCTCACAGTCTACTGTGGCACAACAGCATCTCACTGTGTGTGTGTGTGTGTGTGTGTGTGTGTGTGTGTGTGTGTGTGTGTGTGTGTGTGTGTGTGTGTGTGTGTGTGTGTGTGTGTGTGTGTGTGTGTGTGTGTGTGTGTGTGTGTGTGTGTGTGTGTGTGCGCGTGTGCGTGTGTCATAGAGTAAATCAGACAGAGAAAATTAAGTCAAAGAGAGGGATAAAGAGGAACAAGGAGGCAAATGGAGAAGAAAGATGGAACAAATTAGATGGTAATAAAGGGATTAAAATGGGGGGGGGGGGGGCTGTAAACACCTATCCACAAGCGAGGGTGCGTTTGCGTGTGTGTGAGTGGCCACAGTTCACTGTGTCAGCAGCTCTCATTACCACACACAGCTGAGGACATCAGAGAGCGTACTTAGTAGCTGGTAAAGCATCCTCTGTCTAAATACAAACAACAGCAGCACAAAGACCGACACACACACACACACACACACACACACACACACACACACACACACACACGCACGCACGCAAACAGCAGAAAGAAGAGAGGCTCACCAATGAAACACAGAAGCACTGATGCACATTAAACACTTTCACACTCACACATACGCATACTGTCGAGGCTGGAAGTGGATTAAATACCCAACCCAACTGAAAAGTAGTCTGACTTGTGCACAGGGATTAACTTTGTATGTGCAAGAATATTCAAATGAATCTGAATTTAATTTGAACCATAACGAGGCCAGCCAGGATCCTCTAGGCTGCCTAAGGTGGTGATGCGAAGGCAAGGTAATTTGGAATAAAAGTAAATGAGTCATGTTAATGGTAAATTAAGTTGCATATGAACATTCTTAATTCCCTCTAGACCAACTAAGGTGTTTACATGGGGCCACTTCAATCTTGAAAGAGAGCAAATTAGTCCTGTTCACAATAGCCTGAATGTAACATAGCTCCAGCAGTCGCACTTGTTACATGAGTATGATTAGTCATGATTACGACGACAGTACATGTTCATATAATAGGGACTGTTTCATTTTGGGATGGTTAAATCACCATTTTCTGGTTTCCAAGTAAGGATAACATGCTGACTGATTAGAGTTGTAAGTCTCCCGTCTGACAGCTAATTGAAAGCTAACACTGCCAGTCTGTCAGAGAGCGCAGGCTAACAGGCTAATGCATAATTGAAAGCATGACTTGTGCTTACTCAGCTTCTTTCTCTGCTGAAGATGACACCTTGACCTTGTCTGGAAAGAAATTTGTTTCCACTGTGTTTTCAGTCTTAATGAAAGCAGTGGCCTAATGTTGAGGAGTTGTAAACATTGCCACAGGCTATACCAAACACTGTGTGTGTGTGTGTGTGTGTGTGTGTGTGTGTGTGTGTGTGTGTGTGTGTGTGTGTGTGTGTGTGTGTGTGTGTGTGTGTGTGTGTGTGTGTGTGTGTGTGTGTGTGTGCGTGCACGCGCATTTCTGTGCCTAAGATTGTCAGCAAGTCACACACACACACACACACACACAGTTTGAGTCAGAATCTAATTTTATTTAGCAAGGACATTTACAAGTAGCATGAAGTTGACCTTGTGAACTGGCTCTGGCAACACAGCATAGTACAGAATAGCTAACGGCTGACGCATAGTAATTACATGCATATTAATAAGAGCAGGGCATGACTTGGCCTTATTCAGCCACATTCCCACCAGAGATTATGCATTGACCTCATATGAAAAGACTTAAAAAGAAATATGTCAGCCTTTATTCTCCCCTGGATCTTTTATATAGTCTATAAAAAGCCTTAGCTTTTGCAATCTGGATATGTTTGACCTCGTACAAATGGGACAAATTTACATTAGTGGGGAATTACTGCAGGTGAGTTAACGATTTGGCTAGCTTGCCACATGCCAACATGTTTATAGTGTGCCCATTATTTTAAGGTGCTCTCAAATTAAATTAAAACTCTTACTTCACTGTGTTGTGCCATGTTTTATTATAAATTGGGCCTGTATCCAGCGGGCTGTGTCCAGCATGGCACTATGATTGAGTGTGGGGCATTTACTTAGTCTTATTCAGCCCATTTCCAGGCACTCAGATTATGCCTCGCACTGGAATAGAAAATCATGTCAGTGCAGATACGCTTACGGAAGGCTTTCATAGTCTCAGGCATAATCTGCCTCCAGGAAACCCAACTTTTACATTAACCATCACATGGCCAAATGGCACGGCCGTACAAAGATTTCAAGACATGAATGATCTCTGATGAAAAGTGAGGCAATCACTGATCAATTCTGATTCATCTTACATTATGCTATTACACCATCATACAGCATTATAATTAACATGATATGTCATTGTTCTCTCTTCAGACAGATTTTGAGAGTTGATAAATAAAGATGCATCATTTTAGCAGTCAAGAGCTCAGAAAATGTAATTGATAGGGAAGACAAAAAAAGTACAAAACTCGAGTTACAGACTGGTCATAAAGCAGCATGTATAAACATATTCAAAGACATCCTGGTCCAGTCAACATGTTGTTTAGGTCTGGCTGTTTCCAGGCTACTATCACTGACTGTCTTCATGTGATCAGTACTCTTTCCAAGGTACAGATACAGGAAGGAGCCAGAGGATGCAAAGATCTTCATCCCACGTTGTAATATTGGTATGAAAAAATAATCTCATATTTCTAAATTCAGAGTTGCATGCATACACAAAGGAAGTAAGGGGTGTGTTATACCCACAAAGGCAGAGACTGGGACAGTTTAAAGTCTGATATCTCAGCTAGTGTTACAGGACATAATCTGATTCATCACACCATATCCAGCTAAGCTCAAATATATCTCCATCAAAACAGATCTGATTCAGTAGTCAACCATAGTACACAGTCCTGACAAAGGTGTTATGCAGCAAAGAAAGAAAATGATATGACACCAGATATTATTTTGGATTAGCTTGCTCGACTATCACTGCCCCAACCGTGGCAAGAATAGCCTAATAGCACACAGCATCACATAAATACACACAAAGATATTATTTTAGGTATTCAAGTCAGAATCCCTCCTGTTTACTACTGATATGTCACCTCACTGTAATCTGTTATATCTCAACAAGGTTACAGCTCATCGCAATACCGCCAGGGAAATAGCTCTATAGCTCTCAAATAGCCACATTACTGCAGATTAGCATTATAATAGTAGGTCAGTACAATATCAACTTTTAATACATGTTTTATGTGTCGTTTTTAAAGCTCTTAGAGGGGGAAATTAATTCACTATGCTTGATACCATTAAATAAGTAAGGAGAAAAATATGGGCTTGTATTGTATCATCAAAAAAAAGAGGAAAAGACAGAAACACATTCTAAAGTGACACTTCCAGGACAGCAGGATTGGAGTTTGTGCTCAATTTTTGCATTCCCTTATGGTTTTACATCACTGTAAATTCTCAGTCATTCTCCTTTGCTTTTATCCCTTCATGAAATATTTGCTGTTTTGCTGTGATTTTTTTTTTTTTTTAATATATAAATGTTTTACATAATTGCTGTGAAAATATTACATGTTCTCAGTAACTCAGAGGATGCGGATTTCAAACAGAACTGGAGGCTTTAATTTTCAGTTTACAGAATATGGCTGCCAGACGCTTTAGTCTGTGCTTAACTGGGTTGTGTCTGATAGTGAAAGCAGGTTCCGATCTGATGCAGAGAAACTTTACTTTCTGGCTGCCAGAAATGTGGAAAGGATGACACAACATTACTTGTTTACAAGTAGAAAGAGGATGTAAGCAACCCCCTCCTGTCTTGTCTTGTCTTGTCTTGTCTTGTCTTGTCTTGTCTCATCTCAGCTCCGGAGAAATGAACGGCACTACTTTGAGTTAGAATGGAAACATTGCAAATACATACCAGTATAAAAGTCTGGTTGTAAAGGTTAGCTGCCAGGGTCAAGCACAGTTCCTGATATGCAACTGCTCCGCCAATTTAAACTCATAGCAAAGGAGATGCACCATCCATATATTAGTATGATGGAAGCAGCCCCCACTTGCAATAACGGTCCAAGAGGCAAGTCCAAACCATTAGCAACAACACGACTGTGTTGTTGCTAATGGTTTGCATTTGGTGGTGGGCATGACAGCACAGCAGGGACGCAGCCCCGGTGTAATTCTAGTCAAGGTGCGTCATGAGCTACATTCTATTTCCTTCAATTAGACAAAGCATGAACCTTCCTTGCTTCTGGTTTTCAAACTGGTAAACATGGCAGATGTTAAGGGGGAAAAAAATCCAATTTTTCCAAATCTATCCACTCAAGACAAAAGAAATAGAAATAAGCCTTGCAGATGAAATATTCTGTGATGAGTCTCGTACATATCTGTACTGATTCAATCAATACTCAAATGGATACTTTTAGATGTCTCATTAAAACTGAGCTTGTGATGTGTAGTATGGCTCTGCAAGGCCAGCAAAAGGCGTCCAGGGAGTGCACAGCCACCAACACAGGCATGACCATGTTCTACAGTAAGTTGACGTTATAGACTGTTTGTCATAAAGAAACAAAACTGCTAAAGAATGTATGGAAATCTTTTTATAGAGACTCTTAATCAGAAAGTTTGGTGCTGGTGGTTTCTGGCATGAAAAGCAGCAGGAGTAGTTAGTTTTAATCTTTAAAGGTCCCATGACATGGTGCTCTTTGGATGCTTTTATATAGGCCTTAGCCAATGAGCTTTCGTTAGTATGTGCCATTTCTGTTTCTGTAACTATTGAAGAGGAGAGGGGGGGCAAGGTGGAGGGTGGGGGTGTGGCCTTGACCAACTGCCACTTTGCTCGTTTGAAAGCCATGATGTCTCTCTTTCTCATGGACCAATTCTAGCCACTGGGGGACCATAGGCAGGCTGGGGGAACTCATATTAATGTTAAAAAAAAAATGTCATGCCAGGGGACCTTTAAATACACAGATTTTAAGAGTGAAGACTGTGCAAAAAAGAAGGAGATTGTGATTATGGGTGAACAAAACAACCTGTACAGTCTATAAGTCTGAGAAAGAGGCAGCACAATAATGGACCGGCTATGAATGAAAGGACATGTACTTTGTAAAAGTGTGATGCAAAAACAGAAATAAGTGTCCACAATAAAAGCTGTCACCAAAATTATTTATCAGTCTTTATCATAGTATTAAACCACAGTAAATCACAGTTTTAAAGCTCAGCAGTACTGGTATCACTTAACTGTACTGTGCCTTCAGTATGCAAGCCAGTGTTCATCCTCTAATGACACGTGTGTGTGTGTGTGTGTGTGTGTGTGTGTGTGTGTGTGTGTGTGTGTGTGTGTGTGTGTGTGTGTGTGTGTGTGTGTGTGTGTGTGTGTGTGTGTGTGTGTGTGTGTGTGTGTCTATAAAATCACTGCTTCTTAATCCCCTAACTACCAGACAATAACAGATTTGCCTGTGATAAAATCCTGGTCTTTACACGTGTGTCTGTCTGTCTACCAGGCAAGTCTATCTTCATATATGTGTCTGTGTGTAGTTGCTCTGTGTGACCGTGTGTTCCCATGAGAGTATTCCTAATGCATGGCTGTCCTTGTGTCGTGTGTGTGTGTGTGTGTGTGTGTGTGTGTGTGTGTGTGTGTGTGTGTGTGTGTGTGTGTGTGTGTGTGTGTGTGTGTGTGTGTGTGTGTGTGTGTGTGTGTGTGTGTGTGTGTGTGTGTGTGTGTGTGTGTAGAGTAGATTTAGCTTTGATAAAACCTCCGTCTTTAGAGGGATTATCAGTCCATCCCCAGACAGCAACATGCTGTGCATTTATGGAGGTAATAAGTTGACCTGCAATAGACAGGCTAAAGCTCCTATTCGAATGCGTGTCCCTATATCAACACCTGGGCTAGGAGGAGAAGAAAGCAATATCTTCAGGGGCAGTTAGACCTGCTGCGCAACACACCATGTGAGCTCCTGTTCAGTGAATTTTGATTTGCCGCTTACCTTTATGGGTTTTCCGACTGATTTGTCATGCTATTGTCTGCCGAAATGTGGCAAATGTGCAGCAGGCGGAAAAGTCTAAGCACACAATGTTGCACACAGCGAAACATTAACATTTAAACACAAACATAAAATAAGTAAATAAATTGCAATCTACATGTCAAAGTCCTGTCCTCATTTTCCCACAGAGATCTAAATCGTTGCCTATCCGCACTAAAAGCAATACAAATGTGTTTGGTTGGCTCTCAGTCATTGCACCATTATTTAACATTATCCGCCAGCTATTTGTCATGATTTGGATATTTCAAAGTAGGACAAAATCCCTGAAAAAGGTCATACAATTGTGGATTCAGGCTAAATGGTTTTCAGGTCAAAACAGTAAAATAAATCTGGACAGCTATTATTTGCCAAAGCTAACCATGTGTTGTTCATGAGCTCAGCTCATTTAAATGTCACCTTTTAGTTAGCAGTCTTATTGGCTCTGGAGGACGATGTTTTCCGTAAACTCTCAGTCACAGTCAGAAGTCAAATGACTACTCCACTCCATCATGGTGAGAGAATTACTATAAACTGAAGAGAGACAGATATAAAGAGCCCTATTAAGCTATCTATCTGTCTTATTCTTGTCCTTTACTCTCTTTTCCCCCTTCCCTCTTCTTCCGTCTCACTTCTCCTCTCTTGCTTTCTCTCTCTCCCTCCTTACTTTCCTGCCCATCATTTACCCCCATGTCTCTTTTCCTCGCTTCATCTCCCTATGTTCACTCCCTATCTCTCCCTCCTCTTTCTTCAAACGCTCTGCCTTGTGTGCAGTCATAAAGAAATAATGTATTCCTTAGTGCGGGTATGTATTAGCATGCCAGCAGAGCACGTTAACTTATCTCGCGGCTACAGGCGCCGAGTGGTAAAACTAAGCTCTGATAGTTTGCAACGGGATGACCACAGAATGCCTGTAGCTTGGAGAATTAGGACTGTCGTCACGATTAGTAATGGTGGGTCTAATGTTTTACTGCACTGTAATTTACTGTACTGTACCCACAGTGTAGTGTCCTGTTTGACTCGCTGATATGCACAAAGGGAACATCAACCCAAATTCAGCTGGTAGGGAAAATTAAACAAAATTATTATTGCAGCCATTTTTTTAATTACTCATCTTTATCAATAGAGTCTCTTTTTTTATCAAGGCACATAATCTGGTGGAGCAGCTGTTCCACTTTGAAGATCCAGCTCGAAATGTATTTGTCCATCTGTCAGTGCTTGTATCAGAGCATCAAACATGACATTTCAGAGGTCAAAAATAGTATGAATAAAGCACAATGTAAACATATGCAGTAGTAGGTCAACAGTGTTTCATGTGTCAGCATCAAATGCTGTGAAAACAGATTGGACCTTAACTGGTATTTGTAGTAATTTTGTTGTGGGATGAACCAGAAAATTAGGGTTAGCTAATGTACACATACATGTATTATAGTGACTTCATGGAATGCCCACAAGCTACATGCAACGAGTGGAAAAACTAAACCTGATAGCTTTCCTGAGGCTGACCACAGGACGTCTGACAGAATTAGTCTTACGCTAGTGATTGGTTATTCTAGGCCTGTATTGTAGTCTAATACACTTTGCATAACATCAGGCCAGCTCATGGACATGCAATGCATTACAGAAATATAACTAGAAAAGAATACCTAAAATACGTTGGTGTCAATGTACTACTTTGCTCCAACACAGTAATATGCTTTGCGGTCCTAATCAGACGGCACCAGAAAAAAAAAAGAATGAAGTACTTTATATTAGTGTAACAGCAAATACAGATAGGATGAGACATTATGGTGACACAGATTTAGTTGTGCATATCCTGCAGAGACAGAGATGGTGAGAAACCATTGCCCGTTTTAATGAGCATTCCAGCTTAGAGGGATATTGAGACTTCAGAGCTGGAAGATGCCACAGATTGCTGTTGTCCCATGTAACTCAATGGATTAGGTTTAGAAGCTCCCACTGAGATGTCCGTACAAAAAATGCATTCTCTCATAAAGCGTCCACCAAATGGCAATGTTATGAAAACTGCTATGTATTTGATAATAGCATTACAGATAAGCAATGTAATTAAGCTACACACAGTGGGACATATACTGTGTTGTAGCTGGAACCATGCCTGTGCGATGCCTATTAAGAGCTCAGTGCTCTGTCACAGTGATTAGTTATGCTAAACCTGATGTTTCTGTTTTAGCCACAAGTTCATTAAATGGGCACTGGACTGATTCCGCGCACTTGTAATCCACAGTGTCGTAGGTAAATAGTCAGGCTGTTCTAATGAACCATTCATACATATAGCTATGAAAAGTAAAGCACTGTAATTCATAGGTATTCCATGTATTTAGTACTGTATGCACCACAGTAACTGCTGCTGTAACGGACTGCTCTGGTCCACGTAGGGAGGAGGTTGGAGTGGCTAGGTGGGTCATAAAACCCATGGCTTTCAAGCGGGGGAGCGAGTTCGTGTCCCGGAAGACGTTAAGGGGAAAACACGAGACTTTCAACTAGGAAACAGGTGTTCGTGTCCCAGGAGTACTACTTGAGGGAACGAGTGTTTTAATCCAAACCACAATCTTTTTTTCTAATCTTAAATAGTCGTTTTAGTGACTCAACAGCGACGGCCTCTGAAAGGACTGTGACCTCGCAGTGCTCTGTACCCGGCTTAAAGTCAACTTTTGTCGGTTAACCTCAACTCCAATGGTCGCCTAATTTCGTAGGATATCACACGAACTGGTGTGCATACGTTTCCGTACAAGATCATACGAACCCGCTCGTGAGAATGTGTTGAAATAGTAGAGCAGGATGGTTGAAGAGGTCCAAATATTATAAGCGTCCTGCCTATATTATCTATACAAAAATGACATGTACAACAACAGAGCTAGAAATTCGAGAGTTGGTTTAACATTTGAACATCCTTTCCTCTCCCCCGCTCCCTCTCTCTCTCTTGCATCCTCTGTCCCTACCTCCTGTATATGTGTGACTCAGCACCCATACTCAACCACTGACCTACATCTGTCCCACCTGTGTGTCACAGGGTTGAATGACCCAAATTCTCACCGAGCCAGTCACGACTTGAGTCTGTTCCACAACAGCAGCAAGAGGCTGTTTTCCCCGAGTCTTAAAGCTCTACTGTTCACAAGTGCAGGTTATTATCGTTAAGCTGACATTGATACTGTCAGGTACCCTTACGTTCTTTTCTCTATAAATTGGATGTTTCGGGCTGCATTAACGTATTACAGTTTAGTTTCTGTAATTTAGCCTATAAATGCATACATAAACGTACTGCCATGTAAAAAACAAAAAAGGCAGCATCTTCATTAGCTGGCTGAGAGTACCACTTCCATAATTTATCTTCATCAGCCTGGATGTTCTCACATTCCCATTTACATCTAATGTTTCAGGGGCTGATGTATTTTTTTGGCTAACGATTAATGTACGGTTTGTAAACGAAAAAAAATGTCATCTCTCCCCACTCCTCAAGTTGTTCCTTGCATGTGCTCACAGTGATAAACAAGCTATTTCTGCGGACATGGTAGATTAACATCAGAGCACACAGCCAAGAGCCTCTCTTTGCAGCATGGTGAAAATGTGATGCTGCAGGACCATGTGCGCTGCCATGCACAGAGGCCTGAGGCGGAGCTTGGATGCCGACCACAGTACCACAGCATGCTCTCATTGGCTCTCAATGACATCATTGATAAGGAGCGAGTGTTGCTCTGTCTGTCTGTCTCTCTCTCTCTCTCTCTCTCTCTCTCTCTCTCTCTCTCTCTGCACCTCATACTGACACTGACTGTGTCTTGACTTTTTTTCCAAGATTTAACAGGCTTGCTTGAATTAACTGCTGCATAAAAACAGGCACAAAGGGTGCAAATGCACCCTCTTCACTTTAACCCTTTTTCTCATGTTCTGCTCCCTCATGAACTAGAGGAATTTGAGGAAACATTTCTCTGACTGGGGTCAACTGAACAAGCTGCAACACATTAGATGACATGTATCGCAGAAGATACTCTGTCACAATTCATAGATTATGAACAAAGGATAATAGGCCAAACAGACTGCACTGGATAAGTCAAGTCTGCTAAAACAGAAACTTTGCATATAACACAATGAAGTGGAATACACTGTCTGATCAGTCAGAAAAAAATTGTGCAATCTTGTCAAATTAAAAGCAAAGATTTATGCAATAGTGGTGTATAAGAAATATGCATATGATCCATCATTATTTGTCAACATTCAAGTTATTTCATAATTACGCCCAGTGCAGTAAATAGGCTAGTGCAACAAACTTGTCCAATGTAATAAGGCAGTTTAGACACTTTATTGGCCAAATGTGTTTCTAACTGTGTATTCAAGTATATAGCAAGTGTGAATAGTCAACCCTGCAAGTTGTAGCTTCCGTTTACAAAACCCCAGGCTATGGCAAAGTTTCTGTATCTAGAAATATATATTTTTTAATCCCCCAAACTGCTTATATTGACTTCTTTTCTTGTGAGTGATGAACAGTGACTGACATGATAAGCATTATGGTTGTCTCCAAATTACCACAAGTTAGAGGGGAAATTGTTTGCGAATGCTCCAGAGCATTGATTTTTTTTTAAGATGTACCTCAAAATATTTGTTTATCTAATTCATCTTTTTTGTTTGAACTTAAATCAACTTTGATACCACATGGCAAGTGTACCATAAATATATAAAAGTTCAACTGATATTGGGAAATAAGTGTGTGTGTGTGTGTGTGTGTGTGTGTGTGTGTGTGTGTGTGTGTGTGTGTGTGTGTGTGTGTGTGTGTGTGTGTGTGTGTGTGTGTGTGTGTGTGTGTGTGTGTGTGTGTGTGTGTGTGTTGGTCAGATCTGCTTCCAAGTGAGCAAGACAGCCATACAAACAAGGGGTTGAACAAGTGCCACATCCCAGTACAAAGTAATATCACCTACCCATGCGGAGGGCCGAGGAGGATCATAAATGCAATATCCTGCTATCCCAGTGAGTGACTTTGGGCTGGGACGCTGTCTTGTGGAGAGACACATTACACATGTTTTATATTCCTCAAAGTGTCTCCGTGAGTTTCACATTTCCAAGTGGGCCTAAAATGCATCCGGCCTGGCACTGCTGCTCCTGAAGTTTAAATCCTTATGAGATGAGTCTTCACCTTCTCCAAAAGAAAACTGCACCGTCTCTTAATCCTCCTCTGCGTCTTAAAAGCTGCTTGATATGTGACTCTGTACATCTTCCAAGTGATTTCCTCATCTTTCCATTTTCTTTCCTTAACCTCCAACAGGAGAAAAACGCTTTGCTGGTTAATCTGGTGTTAAAATCCACCTAAGGACAGATCCCAGAGGAAGAAAAAAAAAAAAGAGTGAAAGAATTTCAACTTTAAGTGCATCAAATGTGCTCATTGCTTAAAACTGGTAGAAAATAAAGAAAGAAAATGAATGATACATTATATGTCAAATGATGTTGAACTAATACTTTATGTGTATAAGTCGGTTTGAGCTGTATGAGTTGGAAAAAGTTGAAAAAACAAACATATCCGATATCAAATGTTTTACAGAATGCAAAACTAATTTTGGTTCATATAACAAATACATCCTGTACGTGCAAATTGTCTTATGTGTTGCCTAATGACAAGTTTAAGGGTAGGGCTACTATACAATGGAATGCAGCGAATTCAAACAAGTTGTTTGGCCACACCTTCACATGATGAAGAAAGTTTTTTTTTTTAATCATGTAAACTACATTAGTTATGTTTTACACACCTAACAAAAATCAAGGTGCAAACTCTCAAATAATCCTGAAGTTAGTGACTATTTATCTTGACGTGCACCGTCGGGTCATATATATTTAAAATGAAAAAAAAGGAAAATAAAAGCTTATTTCTCTATTTGGAGATGAAACAACTAAGTTCAAAATATTTTATATCGCGTGGAAATCATTTTAAGCGTTCAAAAAAAGTTTGCGCTCCATTCTGCCGGTTTTCTTTGTATGGAGTAAGAACAAAGGAGCCTTTACTGTAACAAAGAAGCTGCAGCGACATATACCTGTTGCTCTGTTTCCAATAAACTGTAACAAGTTTCAGAGTTTTCGAGACGAACCTATTTCGTATTCACCTTTTTTTACCCCAGACATTATTCCTTATTCGTGCGACAAGTTGAATTATCTGTCACTGTTTTGTTTCTTAGAGACTTTACACCTGATTGCATTGTTCGAAATTCCCTCAGTGCACTGGCAACTTCGCAAGACCACGAACACCACTGTCATAAAACTACGGCACGAGAGGAAAACTATTTACAAACTATTGATGGACTAATACTTGTCACTTTGTCTTTTTTTCCAGCGTGCGTAAAAGGTCCTTTTCTCCGCAAACTTCTGACAGGCAGTTGCTTTGTCTTGTGCGTCGCAACATCCCCAAGAGACAAAAACACTGCAGCAGCACAAACTCCATCTCACCTCCACTAAAGGCGCACTGACAGTTAATTCAAAGTATCATATGTTGAGTATTGCTGAGATTTATGAAGATGCGTGCCTGAGCATCCCCTCAAGTTCTCTCCTCAAAGCGCCCCGCATCAGACAAAGGAAAAGGGGACCGCTCCTCTCGCGCTCTCTCTCTCTCTCTTTCTCTCTCTCCTCGCTGCCTCTGTTTCTCTGTGTCTCTCTCCCTCTCTCTCTCCTGCCTTGTGCTCAAGTTTGAGCGCTGACGCACCAACTAACAGCAGGAACTTTTAACTGGAAATAAATTCGAAAATCACTCCGGGGGTGCAAGTAAATGCAGAAGACAACTCACCTGGGGGTGTTTTGCTCTGTGCGCGTCGCCGTGCGTCGTGGAAAAAGTTTGAGAGGGCACATCTAGCTTTGTGTTGTGGAGTCCCCCTTTGTCTACACGTGTGATAGATGGATGGGGCTCCTTTTGGCCGCGCCTAGTTCATTTCGCTCTCCAAAGAGTCCCGCCCTCTCAAAGTCAAACAACTATATGCACACAACAGTACAGACGGACTGTGGATACGTCTGATTACTATCGGGGACACGGTGGTTAATCGATTTCTTTCTTTCTTTCTTTCTTTCTTTCTTTCTTTCTTTCTTTCTTTCTTTTAGCTCACCAACTTCACTTGGTCAGTTTACTTAGTCCCCCCCCAATCATTTAGGCCTAAGTAAGTCAGTCTGTAAAGTGAAATATGTGTTATTTTAATTCGTTGTTATTTAATTCATTATTTTAGCATCTTGCCGGTTTCGCCCTTTGATAACTCTCTTTTTTTTCTCTTAGTGGCCACTAACACAGCTTTAAACTGCCACGCTCTTTGCTTCATCATTTCTGTTCTTGTCTTATTTCTCAATGTCAGGTGTGCACATAGCACAGCTGGCTGACAAGAACTTTCCTGGATGCACCACCTGCATGTAGACAGCCATTGTGTCTGGACAGCAGCAGCAGGGGAACAAAGGAAGAGACAAAAGAAAAAAGGTCTCATTGTTTTGTAATGCACAGAGTAGCACGTAAATATAAATAATGACAACACCGCTACAGCCTAGACTGAAAAGCACCATTTGGAGTCAAAATAATCCTGTGAGGTTTAGAAAAATGACTCATTCATCTTGTTGATTCTCCTACTTTTTAGTTTTTACATGTAACAGGAATATGTTTGCAATAATGTACCCCCATAATTTAATAGTATATATATATATATGTATAGTAGATTCATTTGCTACATTTATAGACTAGACTTGCATTATTACTCTTTTTAATTATTTTTTAATTTTTTTAATTATCACCCCAATCTTCCATATGCATGTCTTTTTTTTGACAAATCACTATAGTTACCTTTTAGCAAGATCATTTCTAGGTATACAGTAACACACAGT
The DNA here is from genome assembly GCA_023631565.1 of Gymnocephalus cernua. Taxonomy (NCBI): domain Eukaryota; kingdom Metazoa; phylum Chordata; class Actinopteri; order Perciformes; family Percidae; genus Gymnocephalus; species Gymnocephalus cernua. Next base: position 23,528,889 of record CM042429.1, read on the forward strand.
TTTCCTGTGTGTGTATTGGGAGGGGAGGTGGGGGGAGAGAGGGAGTAAAGTAGAGTAACACAGAGACAAGCAGCGGCCGAGCAGAAGTCATATCTGGGTCTCCCCTCTGCCAGCTGTAAGTCTTCCTCAGTGTCCTAATTGTAATATTGTCATGCCCCAGAGAAAGAAATCAACCAGACAGACTGGCATATGCAAACACATGCAATAACAGTCATTAGACACACACACACACACACACACACACACATTCATGTTAGCAGGCATATAAAAATGTAGTCTGTGGTCCTGCCTGTTACTGCCTGCACTTGCTTCCAACAGATGGACAGGTAGATATGCCATCTCTTGGCAGACACACAGGTAGACAGACAGACAGGAAAAAAACACTCTCACCCACAGCTAGCCGAAAACAAACCAGACAAACAAACAGGAACTTCACTGTGGGTTCCAGTTTGTGTGATGTTTCTGTTTGCGTCAATGCAAGCCTACGGGAACATCTCAGCAGAGCCAGTCTGGTAGAGACTAGAAAACTAAAGATAACAGACAGCACCACTCTGTCCTCCATTCATATGCCAAACAGATAGAAATAAAGAATGAAAAATGAAGGTTACTGCTGTGTGAATTGAAAACAACAGAAACACATGGTGTTAGTGCGACAGAAACACACGGGGGGGAATAGAAAAGAAGCTAAAAAAAACAAAAAAAAACACCATCAACACCACCACTACTACCTTTGGGCTGAGCGTAGAACAGCTACATTAACAGACATAAAGATACATAAAGTCATGCCTCTCTCACCCTCCCTCTGGCAAAGCTCTTATATCCTCCCTGCTGTGGTTTTACTGGGCCACTGACTCCAGCAGTCAGCCTGTTCTGCTGCACTGTGCCCTGGCTGCTGCCTGCATAACTCCTACTGCGGAGTCAGCTGAGCCAGGCATGAGACTGCACACTGAACAGGCTACATACAGCTTAGAGGAGCTTAACACACACACACACACATGCAGAAGTGCTGCAGCTGTTAGTAAAATTTGCAAGATTATATCACATACCTAAGATATTATCTCATTGCATGATACATATTTATCATCAGGATCTTAGGGGGGGGGGAGTAATATACAGTGGGTATAACAACATACTATGACTGCCAGCTGAAAAGAAGGCAGTGTTTACATTCTGTAGTTACACACAGCCAATTAAGCTGTGATAAAATGCATATGTCTGCATATGCTGCAAGGGCTTAGTTGTAGCAGCTTCATAATATCACTTATGGATTAATGCACTCATGCACACTCACTGTATTTCTTCTACAACTGCAAGCATAGCTGCTTGTTGCACACAGCTACTGAATGTTGAATGTACTAAAATACAAACGGTTGCATGTGCTGTCTGTTTTGTGTGTTGCACTTATCTCCTCTCCTGTCCTATTAAGGTGAATCAGAATGAATGGCGCCGAGCCTAATTCCTGTACATAATATTGTATATGGTGTAAAAAAAAAGATTATGAAATACCTACTTAACGTCTTGTTACTTACCTACTCATTACACACTTTTAAACATTAAACTAATTTGACATGCACATGAGTGCTTATTTGTATAATACTGAGGAGGCTACATAGGCCTACCGTACAATGTACGACACAAAATAATGAAGTGCGTGAATTTATTCATTTTATTTTAAGCACATGCCTAAAGTCTTGCTATCTTAATGTAATTTTGCATCCAATTACATCATTAAAAAATGTATAGCTCTATGAACTGAAATAACCACTGGTGCTTACACCAAACATAATGGCTTTACATACAGTATATAGTCAACCACAGTAACAGCTATGGCACCTATAATTTTACACAACTAATTAAGTTATTATGCACATAATAGAATAGAACAATGCTAAAATATTGCTTCAAGGAAGTCAAACACAACAAATACATTTCACAAGGTTCATACTGTATGCTAAAGATTCCTTGATGTTACATTGTGACACAGTTTGTTGTTTTATACTACTGAGCATGGCGGAAGACAAGGAACAACAATTCCTTAGATATATTTGTTAATGTGTGAGGTAGACATACAATGTCTGGTCTGACTGCAGGAAAACCCATGTCATGTGGTTCAATTTTATGCATATCATTTCAACCACACGCACACCACGCACACGCACAAACACACACACACACACTGTGGCGTAGACAGACAGACATGCTTGTCAGCTATGCTGGAGGGCCCTTGGCTGACTGCTGCTAAACCAGCCCTTCCCCCACGATAAGGGTCTGTCTGGAAGAGGGGGAGGGGAAATCATGACTGTCTGAACACCAGACAGCCAGCACACCGCACAACATGCTAGAATAAAAAGAATCAGTTTTCCTGGGTGAAGCCCAAGAAGATTTGCCTTAAGAACTGATTATTGTGTATTATCCAATAAAAAAGCCCTTATTACAGCTATTCCTTATCATTCAGCCAATTAAAGTGGCCCTAGTAGGTGTGCAGCTTTTATTAATGATGTAAATGAGGGACATTTTAGTCTTCAGTAGGAATACATTTTAGGCAATTAGACAAACCTAAGTAGGCAACATAATTGGCTACTCCAGAAGCACATTAGTAATAGTGGTGTTAGTCATGGGATGGTGGTAAAACTGCTCACCTTTATCACTTCATAGGCTGTTTAACATGGCCACTAGGTAAATGGATACACTACCTGTATAATGTACAGATGTGTTAATAGTAGCCCCCCTGTTGTAAAGATGAATCTGGTCAGCACAGGTTAGCTTTTCATGTTGGGCAGATGAGTCAATGAGTATTGACTTTCCAGGAGGTAGTATAGGCAGTATATATTTAAATCAGCAGGTTTTCTCTAATGCGTGATCTTTTTAACGGTGATTGTTTTGTAAAGTTTCAAAGGGGGAAACATCTATCTGTACATGCATCCATTGTAATTAATTATTGTGTTTTAGGCTTGTAAAAAAATTGTGTGAATTTAAGAATTCATAATGTGTTGGGATTCCTGAAAATACACTTATTCACACCAAAAGATGTACTGAGTGTTGTTGGGATTACAACATGTGTATAGACTCATTTCTAATAAATGTCATGTCATATGACCATATAATCATCAGTATGGGACATCCAGGTCTCCGATCAACACTCCCCTACTAAGATACATTTTGATCGCATGATGTACACTTAAGCCTTATGGGGGCTTAACATGAAAACCTATCAAATATCTGTCACAATAGGGTTAAAATAATCTTATTGATTTGCTCTGTCTGAGTCTATATAAATGCATCTATTTCTTGGCTCCAGAGTGCTGTTGCAGCCTAAGCTTCCCAAAAGCTTTACATAATCAAGACCATGCATCCTACGTCTATAGAGGGGGGGGCCTGCTATAAAACTCTTTTTAAATCAGCCCTGCCTATTGCAGTATAACTGGGAATGGAAGTGAGCTTTTTCATAGCTCAGTGATGAGCTTTCCAAAAGATTGGTTGATCATCTGTGGGCTATTTACACTCAGTGTGTTGTGTACAAAAATGTCTTAAGAAGGATGTGCAGACACAGGCAATCTTTTGATGTGAAACTGAGAAATAAAGCCTGTTTTTCTAGATAGAGATGTTTGCAAAAAAAGGGTTTTACTTATCAATAACTAAACACATAAACTATAGAAAAAGATCTCATTTTTATTTCACACTGCCATCCCCACAATCATTTTTGCCTTCCTCTGTTGGTAGTTATTGGTTGGGATGCATATGTTGTCACACAATTGAGTGTTTTTCCCAAAAGCGTGTTCTAGTCATTTATCAGCCTGTGCTTGTTGGTTATTCTATGTTAACCACTTTTGGGAACCAATCCATATAGTAAGGTTTAAAAAAGCAGGTGTAGTGATAAGGTGAGTAGATAGCTCTGCTTTGAATACTTACTTGAATACTCTCCTTTTATATTTTTTGGAAAGCATTGCCAAAAGATCAATGCCATGCTAATCAATGCACACAGTTGGTAATGATACATTTTAGGAGTTTATATGAGCCATTTCTGGAATCCAATATTGGGTATACAAACCTTTTTTTGTTTGGCCAATTGCTGAATGTCAAAGAGAGATGAAAAGAATCAAGAAAAGAGTTGTGGAGTTTCAGTTCCAGCTGATATTTATTTCCTTCCTTGAAAAAGTTCTGTACACAAGTTTATATCAACAATCTGACAGGCAGTGGATGGACACAATTTAGCTGGCATGAGTTTCCCCTCCCTTTCTCAGAGTCTCAAAAAAAGGGTGGTTCCTTTGTTTATGGCATGATTAGAGACAATAAATGATAATTCTACACAGCATATTGCACAGGATGGATGAAAAATAAAGTCAATATATTTAAAAATGCTTTCATATATATATAAAAAAAAGAGTCCTGAACTGACCACCTTAAATGTAAGTAAGGATGTGTAAAAGATAGCAGTTCTAGACAGTGCCTGTCCTCGATAGCAACAACGTACAAAAACACACAATCTTTTTGCTTTATGATACAGTCAAATATACAAAGATCGAGTTCACGTTTCATCGTTTTTCCTCATTTTTTCCATTTTTTCTGAAAAACACAACAGCTAATAACCTGAATCTGAAATACAAATGCTATTCACCATGCCATAAAGATACTAAAACAATTATTAGCTAATAGTTAGCTGACAAGTAGAAAAGATTATATATTCAAATACAATGAGAAACGCAGAACAAGTAGGTGTTGCGGAACTCAAGTCAGAAATTTGAATATGCTTGGTGTTATCCTTGTTGTTTTCTTGCTGTATTGATAGCCTGTTCAATCCAGAGAGGTTGATTGGCAAATGTGACATCAATTAATGAAAACATCAAGAAATAAGTCAAATTTAAAGCTACAATCTCCTCATTTGTTGTCATAGGCAAGATATCTGACGAGAAATGCAAAAAACAAGTGGCTGCTTAAGATAGTGATGCTGTTAAACCCACATGGTCCACAGGAATAGCCTCTAGAAATAATGCATTCCTGTGTCTTTAAGGAGCCTGCAGACTGGCACTGTAAACGTAGAAGGTAGGCAGATACAAAGGCTGGTGCTGCTTTCAAGTGCTGTCGGAAATATCGTAATTGCATCCTTATAAACTTCTTAAGTATCTCATGTCTGTACTGACAATTTGGGATGTTCAGGGATTGGACATCAAAGAAGTCCTGTCAGTATGTGCTGGTAAAAGTCAAAGAAAGTTTTCAAAATTTGTGAATAAAACACTAATTACACACTGGATTCGTATTCCCTTTGCTCGGGTCACAAAAATTACCTTGGTGCCTTTAATTTCTAAAATTAAACAATAGGCACCACAGTGAGTGAAGGTCTATTTTGCTGGCTGTTCTTACAAAAGCATTTGAACAAGTGATACAACTCATAAGTACGAGCTTACAATGAGCACTTGAAGGCAGCATGAAAACCAGCCTGCCGGGGTATTAAAAATTAGGAAATCCAATACAGCTGTATTAGTAGGCTACACACACAGATTGTTGACTCCCCCATTTTCTATATAGATTTGTACAAAAATACACTGAGAAAATAATCAAACTGTTTCCTCTCTTTTAAGTGTCCAAAAAGTGTGTACATTTAAATATAAAATGAAATCAAAAGTTGTATGTTTTTAAAACTCTAGCCCTTCGCCTGAGAAGGAAATGTGACAGACACATACTGACAAACAACCATGTAAGAAAAGAAAAAAAACAGGACTAGATCATGTACAAAGAAATAAAAAAAATGATCAAGTCAAAATGCTTGGCCCAGTATATAAATACAACATCCCATACAAAATGGCATCTGAATAAATGTACAAAACAAAGCTCAGAGGATGAAAAAAAAAAATCGGTGAGGATTTCTCTATAGCTATCATCTGAAATTAAAGAATTTTGGTCCTGAATCGTAGAGAACACGTGTATAAAGTTCAGCACAGATTTGAAGTTGCGTTTGAATCCTGAAGTTTGAAAAATTACAACAGCTGGTGATTATTTCAATGTCCTTTTTTAAAAACAAAAAAGAGAAGAACCGAAAGCGAGCGCCACCAATCTATTTAAATAACCCTAATACTAGTTTTTAAATTGCTCGACAGCCTCACAGAAAATCTCAGCACAAGATAGTGACAAAGTAGGCTATCATGCTTAACATGTTTTCTGCTTTTGAGAAAATATTCGACTTGTAAAAAACATCAACCCACCTCGGTTTCATTAAAAATCCCTCGCGGTGACACAATACAAAAAAAAGTCGCACGACAGTCCTATTTCTGTACCTGTTTAGTGGTGAAGTTCACTTGGCGATTGGTAAAAAGTTGTGAAATGTCCCTTTTTTTTAATCAGCAACAACATTGATTAAGTGAACGGCGGACCGCATAACGTGCAAATCAATCACAGTTAAGTTGTTCAGTTCAAAAACAGTGAGCGTTTCACTCTCAGGGAACACTCAGTCAGTCTTCCATTTTCTCTCCTTCTCGTGTTTGCACTCCACTTTTGTGGTTGAACCAAGTCCCCCAGTCCACGCATCCAAAGAAAAAGTAGGAAAAGCACGTTATTCGCTTTAAAGTTTAGCTCTCCAACGATTTGCAGCTCTTGCCTTTATGGACGAGACGGGGGCTAGTTTTACTTGCCTGGTGTAACCTAGAACACTTGAACTATTACGCCCACTGTACCAGGAACTCCTGTTTCTGCTTGTGGTCATATTTTAGCTCGCAGGACATTTACCTGTCGTTTTGTTTGCATTTTGCTCACTCAGTACGTGAACACCAGGTTGGAGATGGTGGACTCCAGCCAGTCCCCGGAGATCATTTCGCTGACTTCGGGCGTGCAGTAGTCGGGAAACTCGAAGTGGGAGCCCCCGGAGCCGGACTCAAAGTTCAAATCCAAGTCTCTGTCCAGCACCGAGGAGCCAAAGCTCCCCAGCGACATGCTATCAAAGCTGGGGCTCGGGTTAATGTCGAGCAAGTCGTCCTCAAACTCTTCATCCTCCGAGGAAGAGGATGAGGACGAGTGCGACGAGGCTGAGGAGTGAGAGCCGGAGGGAGTCGGTGAGGAAGCCCGCCGACTGCTGTATGTGTGACCGCCCTGGTTGCTGCTGCTGCCGGGGGAGTCAGCACCCTCCTCCCTGCCGCTGGCCGCGTCCTCGTACAGGCTGAGCGGGTCGCTGGACTCCGCCGAGCTACTGAGCGTCGGGCTGGCCGGGACCACAACGGAGGACGCGGGGCTGACGCTCAAGTTGGCCCCGCTGCTGCCGAAGACGTACACCCGCTTGGGCTTCTTGCCATCCGGTATCTGCTTGGCTGCTGAGGAGACAGATTTCGACTTGTAGAGAGAGTTGTGATGGTGCTCTGATGTGTGCTCAGAGGCAAACGGTGATGCTTTGGTGCTACTGCTGCTGCCGAAAAGTGATTTGTGGGGTCTGCTGCTGCTGCTGGGTGATTTGGATCCATTCTTCCTCGATGAGGATGTCTTAGTGCTGGTGTTGTTAGAGCTACTGTTGAGTTTCTCTCCCTTGTCTCCGTTACTGCCAGGCTTGGAGGCGCTTGATTTGACCTTCTTCCTTGGCCGGTACTTGTAGTCGGGATAGTCCGCCATGTGCTTGAGTCTGAGCCGCTCCGCCTCTCTGATGAAGGGGATCTTGTCGCTGTCTCTGAGAAGCTTCCACCGCTTCCCCAGCCTCTTGGAGATCTCAGCGTTGTGCATGTCCGGAGACTGCTCCATGATCTTCCTCCTCTCTATCTGGGACCACACCATAAACGCATTCATGGGTCTCTTGATGTGACCGCTGGGAGTTTTACACCATGCCGGGTTCTCTCCCAGCTTGTCTCCGGCGGTCGAAGACGCCGTGGAGCCCGGTGAGAGAGGCGAGGCGGCCGGGTCCAGATCCATGCACGCTCCGGAGTCGGAGCTCGAATCTCCGGCAAAAAAGGACAGCGCCTCGGCGGTGCTCTCCGTGTGGCTCATTTTCTGCACCATGCTGCCCAGTTATACACAGAGCGGTGTACTTGCTCTTTCTCTCTCTCCCTCTCTCCTTGGTCCTCCGATTCACTTTACAGCAAACTCAGCTCTTTTCTCCCCCTCTTTACAGTTTGAGCCGAGTAAAAAAAGCGCAAGAAATAATGCACTCCTGAGATGTGCAGGAAACTCGATAACAGTTCAGTCCAGTGTAGCCTTAAAAGGCTAATGTGTAAAAAAAAAAGTTTAATTTCCAGGTTTTGTGTTAAAACAACACGGACAGTATAGCCCACTCTTCACTGAGTACTCTGTTATCTGTCTCTCTCTCTCAGCCTCTTCCTTCTGTTATAAAATCAATTCAGCCGTGTGGTGGCTGAACATAGTCTATGCAGCTGCAGAGCGCAGACTGAGTGCCACACTGTGCACTCGGTCACTTAGAATAGGCTCCCAAGTACTGAGTGTAAGGTAAGTGCTTTTCTCTGCATCAGCTCTGTCCCCTCTCCTAGAAACAAAAGCCATGCATGCTGGGGCGGAAAAAAAGAAACCAACAGTTACACTGTCCGCCTTCCATCTGCAGACCTGCAGTCGAGTTTCAAGCAGCCCTCCAGTCTCGGCCCCCCTTGCTTGTATTTATCCCTTCCCGGAGATACAACGGCGATAAAAATCCACCAATCGGACGCTGTCGCTACCCTGCCTCTGTGCCAAACTCACGCCCTCCTCGGCGCTGATTGGCTGAAAATGGAATCTAATAATAATCAGCGCGTGCAATGAGGAGCCTCGTGTCTGACCTCATTCCAGAATACAACAAGAAACTTCAATTTTTTTAAAGAGACACTGGCTTATGTTATGGAACCCCTTTTTTTTACTCTCTTACCACCAGCCCATGTGCATACCATTAGCATATGGTATGGGAAGCTAAGTATACTTTACCATATGGAAACTTTAACACTGAGCACTGTTTGTGCCAATGTGTTGCCTGGGGGATGCTGAATAAAAGAAATGTACCCTGTAATATGTATCTAATTGTCTGTGTTGGTGTTTTGAATGGTGCACACCTATAACACCGAAATACCGAATCTGGCGCCAGAACACACACAAGCTGTTATGGAGAGTAAAACCTTAAAGGTCCACCACACATTATGTGTATCCGATGTGCGGTATATTTTAAAAAGTGATCACTCATACGAAAGAGGTTACTTTTACAAATTAATAAAATTGATAATTGTTTTAATTGGTGGTTGTTTGCCCACAGGTGGTCGCTGACCGAGGTCTTGCGTCACTGGCACGTTGTTAAACAAGACCAGTTCAACAGTTGAGCCTCTCTTAGTGAGCGCTTCACAAACAGGGAAATGTCTCTTGGACACATCATGATCGTTAAGCTGGTGTGTGAAAAGACTCCAAGCCAAACTGTCTATGCTCTGCGCTTTCACCCCTCTCTCTCTCTCTCTCTCTCTCTCTCTCTCTCTCTCTCTCTCTCTCTCTCTCTCTCTCTCTCTCTCTCTCTCTCTCTCTCTCTCTCTCTCTACGAGGCGGGGCTGGGCGGTCCTTTGTCACATAACAAGCATCGAACCAACCACACCAGACAGTGTGTGTGTATGTGTGGGGGGGGGGGGAGCGAGCGCACATACATCCGCACACCTCTATAACTGACATCGAGTGCAGTTTTCCGTGGAGTGACACAAACAAGAACGGGTGACAGTAAATGCACGCCACTGCGCTTTTGCGCACACTTCATCCATTTTACGCACGGAGGAAATTATATCCAATTTACTACCAAACAAGATAGCAGAATTAACAACATGACACATTGTTTCTTTTGTTTATGGCACATAGAAAATCACAACACTGTTAGACTGTCAACGTTACACTATCCAAGTTATCATGTATAATCATGTTCAATTCAATTTTTTTTTCTTCTTCTACTTTTTGCTTATTTTATAACATACCTTCATATATCAGACACCAGTCGCTGCCTATCTTTGTTTCCTGGGGCCAAATGCAGTTTCCCCAACAAAATAACGAGTTTATTTTAACTTTTAAATCAGTAACGAGTTCAAAAAAGGAAAGGAGGAATGAGGGAACAAGCAGAGGCTACGTTGCAGTGTTGGATGGTCGCTAGATGGCGTCGCATAGCCGGAGAGGACTCAGCTCGGCTGTGTTGCAGAGAACTTAGGGAGGGTAACAGAGATCAGACCGAGCATCCAGAACAGTTACCAAGGGTGAATTACATAATGTCTCTGTGCGATAGAGAGGCATCCAAGCGATGCTGTTGTACAGTGTGTAGGTCTCTGTATGTTGTGCGTGGGTGTTAGAGAAAACTATGAATGCCATGACTGTGGTAAGGGAGACCAGGCAGATAAATAAAGGAAAATTAAGGCACTTTGAAGTTGGTAAAAAAAACAAAAAAAAAACAGCTCGGTTAAAATCAGTCACCACTGTAATGAATTCACCTTCCAAGAGAGCACATTTCTGCACTTGAAATGTCATAAAAATGAAATGAAATGGAAATGAAAGTAGGTCTGTGTGTGTATGTGACGGAGAGAAAGAAAGAGAGTGAGTGATTGTGATAGATGGTCAGATGTTCTGTGTCTAAATTAAAGGAGAGTCAGAGGTGACTAGGATCACCACTGGGAAATGAGTGTGAAAGTATAGTCACCAATGTCACTGGATGCATTTCACTGGATACAATTATAGTCAATATGGCCTCATATCTGCAGTGCATCCAAGTAAAGCAACGAGTAATTGGGCTCCAATTTGTGTGTTCATGGAGCAGAACTGCAATGGAAATAAGAATGTTAACTCATAAACTCACACCGCTCCTCAATGCCATTTTAATAAGGAACTTCAGTAGAACATTATATCGTGTATAAGTTTATGCTATAGAAGTGGCCATACCTTGTTTGAACACAATTTAGCATTCAGGAAAGCATACTCTAAACCATACACTAAGGTTTTAAAAGATACTGTATACATTTAAATAAAAAAAACTCCAACTGGGAATATGTTTAGGTCATTACGAACACACTGTAAATCCGTGATTAAAGTAATTCTAAAATTTTCAAATATAGTACATCTTCTTCATTATACTTTTTTTTTTCACCTCCAACAAACTCAGTGCACCTGGGGTGACAGCTGGCTGGCTTTTAAGCTAACACTTTATTCAGTACCTTGAGCAGGTGTCCTCTATTTATTCTATTCTATTCTACAAACCAAAGATAAATAAGACCTTTCACCTAGTTTTGGCTTCATAGTTAACTTGAATACACATGTCTTTTTCTTGGCTGCCTATACTTCTCTGTTTCTAGTTCTTTCTCTCTGTCTCTCCCTCCCTCTCTCAGTGCACACATTAGTATGCCACACACACACACACACACACACACACACACTACACACACTACACACACCACACACACATGACCTGAAAGGATAAGTAGTGCATTCAAACTTTCCTCTCGCTTTCTCTGTCTCTCTCTTTTACTGCCATTGTTCCAGTGAGGTGCAGCTGCCACGCGAGTTGGAGTGGGTCGCGTGCCAACCCTAATCTCAACAGGTGTTCTTTTGGGTGTCTCCCGCTCAGCCCCCCCCCACCCACCCTTCTTTGTCTGCCCTCTCTCTCTCTACTCTTACCCCTCCCCCTCTGTACTGCACTTCACCAACTACTTCTCTTGCTCTCTAATGTGCTTTTATTTGAATGACCACTATGTTCACTCCTGCCAAAGCATGTTGAACAAGGAATGTAAGAAAATTAATTATTTGCACACATACACTATGCTGCACTGTACTAAATAAACATACAGTGAGTCGGGTCAACAAATCATTAAAGAATAATATAATATAACTGATAAGATGAGTCTTAGATTAACAGATGAATGCAATGATAATGGTGAGGACTATACAAGGGGGCACATTTTAAAGAAGCTCAGTCCAGTTTCATGTTTTTTCCCTCAGGCTGTGACATATTGTGCTGCTTCCATGGCAGTGTCTGTTTTTATTCAAGTAAATATTTAATTTTGTTTTGGTCTGAGAGTGTGTCAAACTCTTGGTATGTGAGTTTTATTTTGGTAAAGTACTTGAGCTCTCTGTCTTTATACAGGCATAGCAGGAAGTCTTGCTCCCTCTCTGATCTCTCTCACTATCTTCCCTCTTTCTGCCTGTACTCTCTTCTCACCCATCTCTCATTCACTCCCCTGTCTCTGCTCTCTGCCTTTCCGTCTCTCTGCTCTCTCTCCGTCTTGCTTCAGTTGAGCTCAGCTTGTTTTATTGGCATGAATGTTAGATGAACAGTGTTGCCAAAGCACCCCCATCTCTCTTTCTTTTCTCTCCCCGTCTCCCTCTCGCGATAAATCTGATCTGAGGTCGTCTGTTATTCAGAAAACTGACACCATATGGTCAGCCACCCACTCAGAGTACATCCAGTCAGTTTCATGAAAACTTAAAATCTTCCCATATTAAATATTAAAGAAGCGGTACATTGACCAGCTGTCACAAACCCTGCTTAGAGTTTAGCCTGCTCAAACTTTGAATCGTAACTAGCGGATCCATTATGAAAGATGTTGACTGAAAAAATGTCAACTTATTAAAATACATTGCTAAAAACACAAGGTTATATTCAGACATAATATAAGAATTAAAGATAGGAAATGCAAGAAAAATAAAGAAACTGTTTAAAACTGAAATATGATTATATATTACAGTAAAAGGGAAATGTTGTAAACGACAGCCTTGACAAAAACCAACATGTTCATATTAACAGTTATCATTCTGCTCTACCACATCTACTGCAATTAAAAATATGATGCTTCAGGCGCTACCTCGGTTGAGGTTGGTGGGAATGGACTGTTCTAATGTGTGTTAGTGATGCAAAGAAGTGAGAAAAGTTTGAATTTTTTTTTCATGGAACTGATTGAATTCTGTGTCTCCATGCATCTCAAGGATGTCGCCATCTCTAACACCGCATAAACTGGCAGGTTGTGTGAAATACCACGATATACATTAACTTACCCGTTTGATGCACATACACTCAGAAATTGGCATGGTTACTTTCCAACAGCTTAAAGCGTAACTCTCGCCAAAATATAACCTAGGGTCTTTTTGTGAATGTACGTGAGACAAACTTTAGTTTAAAAGCATCTTTAGGACAGAATCGCCACTTTTAAGATTCACCGTATTCTCGTTTTTCGGTCAAATGGCCTTTTGAATGGGAGAGCTAGGGGCACTTTTATGCTAGCCGCAAAATAGCTATTTTTAAACACTAAGAAGGCTCGACACAACATGACACTTTGTTTGAAGTATCTCCAGGGGCTCTACACATTAACGCAAGCATTGAGAGCATTGTTTGTGGATACAGAGTTTACTAAAAAGAAAGGTTTTGAACAACTCACCGTAGCTCTTGCTGTTTCCGGCCGCTGCCATCTCGGCAGTCAAAACGAGTCAATATCAAAACAAGTAGCAAAAGATTTAGTATATCCCTTGTGCACCGGTGTAGTTAAGGTGTAGAGCCCCTGGAGATCCTTCGAGCAAAGTTTCATGTTGTGTCGAGCCTTCTTAGTGTTTAAAAATAGCTATTTTGAGGGTAGCATAAAAGTGCCCCTAGCTCTCCTATTGAAAAGGCCATTTGACAGAAAAACGAGAATACGGTAAATCTTAAAAGTGGCGCTTCCATCCTAAATATGCTTTTAAACGAAAGTTTGACTCACGTACATTCACAATTTAATGTTGGTAGTGCAAAAGTTAATCAAGATAGCCAGTGGATCTGGTGTGTATAATCACACTTTGACAAAGCCTGCCACTCAAATCAGAGACTGTAGGTGGACCGCACCGCGTACCTGCCTCCTTCAGTGGCTGTAAGGAGATTTAATCAGCAGAAAGAGAAGTCATTCATGTATGGAGACTGTGGTGAATTAGAGATGCTGGTGAGAATAAAAGTCTTCACTCTGACTTCACAACATGACTGCCATAATTGGAATAAAAAAAAAAAATGGCATGTGTGCAATTAGAGGTGTCTACTGGTTGAAGACGGTATGATTAAATTGAAACAAGACTAAAATGGACTCATGTGATTTTGGAGAGGTGTATGTGGATGCACCTTCACCAATGAAAAAAAAAAAGCCACATGTATAACATGCAAAGTACACTGTTAACCAGGTGGATGGAAAACACTGACACTAAAATTGCAATGGGCGATTGGATAACACCCTATTGTGGGGTTGAGGCGAGGAAAAAAATACTCTACCTCATGAAAACATTATTTCCCCGCATGACAATAGGGCGTACAGCATGTATCACTAAAGTACATACAATGTTCATACAAAGTTCTCTGATTTATTATAGTTTTACTGTCATCAAAGTCAATGTCAACAACACAGTCTTTTACAACCCTATAACAGACAGATGGCTGGTTACTGTATATATGAAATGTATTTATTCAGTCGTATTTCTAAAGCTTTGTTTGAACAGGTGTTTTCAGGTACAGATACAGACAAAGATGCAGACATAAATACACACACACACACACACACACACACACACTCTCTCTCTCTCTCTCAGTCAAAGTCTTATCTTATCCAGAAAGAGCAGCTGCAAAGTATGACCCTAGCTTAGTTGTTAATGATTGGTGGTGTGTATTTGGGAGTGTGTGTGTGTCTCTGTGTGTGTCTATACTTATTTTAACCTCACAATCTCTCCTCTTTCTCAACTGACAAGAGCTCATTATTAGTGCTCTAGCTTTGATTTGTGAAGTTCAGCAAGGTGAATTTGAACATCTGTCGCCTTTCAAGGTTGTTTCTGTAGGTGA